>CM073130.1:6543321-7075821 GCA_037039145.1 Fundulus diaphanus | reverse complement strand
CATGTGACACCAAGGTAGGCTTCAGTTGCTACACTTGTCCAAACATCAGTGGTGAGAGCAAGTTTGCTGTTGTTGGTGTTTATTGCAGTCTTCACTTTCTTGAATGTTTCTTCATATTTTCTCTCCATGAGCTTTGTAAAGTGGGTCCTGGAGGGCAGAGTGTAACCAGGGTTCAAGGTGTGGATCATTTTAGTGAAGCCCTCATCTTCAACCATCGACAGCGGCCTCATGTCAGTGACAAGCATGTTGAGGATACTATCTGTCAAGACAGCAGCTTGCTGTGGTGTACATGAAGCATTTCCCATCAAGAAGCCTCTCATGGTTTGCTGTTTTTTTCTGGAATCAAAAAGATAGTATTAGTATGTGTAATAGCACAAATTACTTTAATACAAACTTACTTGTTGTTTTAGCTACTTGTTGTGTAAAGGCAATTAATAATTCATTACATTTAAATAAGCGCTTTGAGTGCCAAGAAAAGCGCTATATAAATGTAATGAATTATATACACACATATATATATATGAAGAGTTCAGATGCAAAAGCCTCAAAGTGCCATTTGAAATTTTCTTCTAAAATGACCATTTTTATTAAGCTTGTATATTTAATTTCAGTAAATACACTTAAATGACAAAATAGGTAATCTTCATTGCCATTTAAGTGAAATTACTGAACTTAAATATACAAAATTGATAAAAATTATCATTTTAGAAGAAAATTTCAAATGGTACTTAGAGGCTTTTGCATCTGAACTCTTCATATATATATATATATATATATATATATATATATATATATATATATATATATATATATATATATATATATATATATATAAATAATAAGAAAATAATAAAGTTTTAAACATTTTTAAAAATGTACAAATTAAAATAAATATTACAAATTAAAATTAATCATTTTCTATTTCAATATATCTAGAGCATTGCTGTTTTTACTGTAATTTAGATCAAATAAATGTAGCCTGGGTGAGAATTTACAGATTGAAATATTAATGGGCCAAAAAAAAGGCAAGGGAATAAAAACGTGTCTTTTGTCTTGCTAACTATAACGTTATACGTTATATGCTTTAGCCTAGTAACGTTACTGTTTTTAACGAGCTAACACTAACGTGTCATGCTTATTAAGCTGGATAACGAGTAAACACCAGCACCAGAAGAGCTACTGGAGGGACATTACATTAGCCTCGTGAGACCATCCTGATCTCGCGAGCTTTCAAGGTTTCACTCGCAGATCAGTCTGGCTACTCTCCGTCAGAGCCATAGGCGCTGCTCTCCGTTAAAGAAAATCTGGAGCAGTTCACCAAACGAACGTCCAATCAGCGTTGGCTTTGAGGCAGGTTGAGGTGTGACGCAACGGGAAGCGCGACAGTTCAGTCTAAAGAACATGGCGGCTTCAGCCGATGAAACTAGCGTTAGCGTGGCTATCGAGCAAGTTTTATCGGAATTACAGAGTATTTCTTTGCTGAGCTAACGAGCCTTTACTTGCAGCAGCAAGAGTAGCTTGGCTTGTGGTTGTGTTTTCGTCGTCGCGACGAAGCATGTTGACGAGTACGTCATATGCTTCGTTGATCTGATTGGTTTATTTGGCCCGTCTATCACCAACATAGGCCAATCAGCTAACCAGTATTTTCGCCCCTTCCCAAAATTACTTCAACGGAAGGTTGAAGTAATTTTGCGGAGTCAGGTAAACGTTACATACCTTTTACTTCAAAACGGAACAAAAGTAGTAATTTGTAGTGACTTACCCTGCTGTTGAACTCCCTTCCTCATCAAGAACTCCAACATGTTTTCGTTTTAGGTGCTGCATCATCACTGTGGTGCTCCCGTGCCAGGCCATATCGCTTTTGCATATCTTGCAATTAACACACTTTTTTGATTTATTTAGTGTGAAATATTCCCACACCTTGGATGATTTAGGTCGTACTGATTTCTCTGCCTCCGCCATGTTTCAGAACACTGTTACGGGTCTCTCTGATGGTCTTTCCTCTAACGTTAACTCCGCTCTGTTCTTTTATTTTCTTTCTCGTCAGCTCTGCTCTGCTGCGCGGCGCGCTCAACTTTTTCTCTCTGCTCAGCTGCGCGCGCTCAACATGTGACGTAATAGTCGCGCAACACAACGAATCGATAATGAAATTCGTTGCCAACTTTTTTAATAATCGAATTTTATCGATTTTATCGATTCGTTGTTGCAGCCCTACTCGAAACCCCAATAAAAGTAATAGCACACCATTCCCGACCGAGCCGCACGTTTTGATACCTATATCGTTGGGGTGCACACTACGGTTTGGGCCGCATTAATTTTCGAAAACGTTTTTAGGTGCATAGTAATAGGTGCCTCCATGCAAATGCATTGGAGGCAGTGCCTCCAATGTATTTGCTATGGCAGGCGCCTAATAAATATTACAATGTTATTCACATTAAATTATTGGCAGGGACAATTAGGTCGGTCCAAAATTTTGGTAGGGACATGTCCCTATGCAAACCTATGTTGGAGAGATCAGAAAACATGGGCACAGTCCAAAATTGCAGCTAAATACAGCCTGCTGTTACACATTGGAACCTAACCGGCCGACTGCTATGGAAACAGGCTGATTGTAACCTTTTTCTCAGTTTTTGCAGGAGAAAAGCTTATCTGAATTCACCCTTCCAAACTGTGCAGACCCTCCAGAGAACGAACACAACTACGCTTGTGAAGGCCCCGTCACCACAACCAGACAAAGACCAGAGGTTTGGCAGAGAAATTATATGGATAGTCGGGGATTACTTACTTAAAATTGGTCTACTTAATGTGTTTTCACTGTGTTTTTAAAGCTTGACTTTAAAGCTAGATCTGGTCTGTGTTTTCCGGTCTGCTCATTACGACCAATTAGAGCTTAAAAGTCTTTTTAAATTAGTGCTGAATGTCCGCTAGTATAGTGCTATTAGCCTTCTTAGTAACATTAGTGCTACCACTGAGTACATGTGACTATGGTTCGTTTTAAACATAATGCTTGTTTTTGTTTTGCTCCACAATGATTTGATAGTGCTACGAGCGTTATTACAGCATCAATAGGGAACATTAATGTCGATTTAATGGTGTTTGTGTAACCTCGGGATTAAACCAAAGCTAATCTAAACATTAGCCACAGGAACTTCCCTGAAACATCACTTTCGGTCAATCGTTATTAGCTTGGTGGGTTATTTCCTCGAGAAATAATTGCATTAATAAACTCAAGTGTCCTAAAGTATTGATTTTACTGAACAAATCATTCTTTAAAATGTATTTGATCTCATTTCACGTTCTTTAAGATGAACCTTGGTTCTCTAACTTGGATCTGCAATGAACCAGGATTCACTGAATCATTCTGATAATTTTTTTCAACAATTTTATTTGTCCTTTTGTTTTTTTGTGTGTGTACATAGTTCCTTAGCTTCTCTTTTATTTTAATTTTGCTTAGTAGTTTAGTTAAGTTTCACTAGCCTAGTAGAGAGGATTTGTTGATTCAAATATAGTGTTAATTCAGATAAACCGCATTATATAGAGATGTTCTCTGGATGTTCATTAATTTCTGTTAATGAATTCTTGAACCTGAAGAGAAGTTGTCGCTACTTTATTCTATATGTGTGCAGAGTTTGCTGTTAAAAGAACACCAGTGCTCAAATCACCCTTTCAACTCTTATATCCTAATATCAGCTGTTTGGGCTTATATTCACCGGACAATACCTAACAGACCGAGGGTTACTTATTAAATATTAAATAACTTAAAACAGTGCATAATGCAGGGGTTAAAGTTCTCCGTCGCTGCGATGGATTTCCGTCATTTGGAAAATGAGCGCAAAAAGTTCCGTCTAGACTTTTTATGCAAGGTATTAAAAAGAAGCTGCTTTCATCCAATGAAACCTGGCAGAGCCGGGATATTAGCCAATCAGAAAGAGAGTAGTGCGGGTCTTTGTGAAGCGGACATCTGCCAATCTGAGTTGTATCGGTGTTTCATCACTTTAACTTTTGGGAGAGCATATCAAACTGTCCACAGATGCATGAATGAAAGTAGCGGTGGTCAAAGTTTTCTTTGGATTTATGCAAACCAGCAGGTCATAAAGTTCACCGGAATGAACAGCTGACAACAGCTTCATCGGTAAGTGTGTCTGTCACTGCTCCTGCAGTTAATTAATGAATTATTTCCACCTGTGGCCACGTCACCTGTCAGCGTGTATTCCCTCGCTGCCAGTAACTTAGCTGATAAACCAACCAGGGATCTCCTCATGATTTGCTATTACATTTTATTTAAAACTCAAAGAGTTATGTGCTAGCTCAGGCTAATTTAGCATGATGCGCTTTTTCTTTTTTAAGAACGGTCTGAATGTGAAACAGTGTCCCGCATTTCAATGGGTCTGATTCAGAAAAAGTAAAAAAATTCCACCTGCACTTTTCTGTAACAAAGAAGGCAGAGCTGCATCGGCTGTCAGTCAATAAGCAGCAGCTCCACCTCAGGAGCAGCTGCTCACCAGTACACTCATTAAATAAAATCACAAGGATTTTGATGCATGCAGATTATTAAGGAAACTACGTCAATAAATAAAAAAATAAACTGCAGCTACAATATGGACTGGAGAACGGGTTCTAACTGGGTGAGGCCAGAGAAAGGCGATTCTTATTTTTAAACAGAGTGGAGCGCGATGTGAAGCGACACTGTAGAACCAAGTCGCACTAGAACCAGCTGAGAAAGCCTCCTGTGGTTCTATGGACTCATTTTATTCAACCCAAAATCACCTGCCAGAGAGACAAGCTACAGCAATATTTAACTTTATGAAAAGTTTAATAACATTTTTCTAATTAAAGTGTTCATCTTAAAAAGCAAGTTATGTTCTTTTCTGATAAACTTTGAGCAATTTTATTAAACTTTTCAAAAATGTAACATCCCATCCATCCATGGATTTTCTATACCCGCTTTTCCGTACAGGTGTGACGTGAAGTTCTAACTGATGGCGAAACAGGGTAATGGGGGGGGGGGGGGGGGACGAGAGGTAGCTTTTCCTAGGCGGGGACACAGATTACATCCTGGACAGGTCACCAGTCACAGGGCTAAAATATAACCGTTTTATTAGACTTCAAAAAAGTTAAATAATGCCTTTTTTATAAACTCATGAGTTGTGATAATTAATTGCTGTGCAATAATAGGAAAAACAGACTGATTATTGTAATGTGCGGTCTGTGTTAAATTAAAATATATGACTTCATCATAGTGTTGGTTATGTGTCCTGCATTGTCCATGGTTGTGGTTGGCCTTGTATGATCATAGGATTGGTTTATATTGAATGTGACAGGGAGCCAGTGGAGTTAATGTACAGGAGTGAAGTAGATGATGTAATGATGAAGCTGCTGTCTTTGTACTAGCTGCAGTTTATGGAGGTTTTCTGGAGGACAGAGAGGGAAGGGAGCTGAAATTGTAAAGTCAAGAGGTGAGTGGACTGTGAACCAGTTTGGCAAAAGTGTGAAGGAAGAACTTGATGCTGCCGAGATGAAAGTTAATCAGGTGATGATGTGGAAAGTGAAGGAGAGGATGGGAGGCTGTCCAGGATGACGCCAAGGCTCTGAAGCTGAAAGGTGGGAGAGATACAGGAATGGTCAATGGATATTGTAGCCCTACCAGATTTGGTTAATGTTGACTTCGCACAATAAGCAAGTGAGGTAACTGATGTGGCATGATTTCCACGGCCCGGGAATATATGGGCTGACTTGAAAATTTTTTCAGTCAAACTGATTATTTTTGCTTTAACCCATGGCATAATGGCACAACAATTAACAATTGCCCATGGGACATTAATAATTATTCATAGCCAAACCAAACCTATTGTTGCACAGCAATGTTGCGATGTTCTAGTACAAACAGTAAAACATAATCACAACTCTCTTTTAAAGACCTGAGTAAAATCTACAGCTGTCCTGGGTCTACTGATTTCACCCTCAATAAAATGTGAAAAACCACAACCAATGCATCAATTTACTGAAGTATAGATTAGAACCCACTGATCATAAAGTTCACTTCATTGTTAATCTCAATAAATGCCTCAAACGATGTTATTTATATGATGAGTCTAGGGCAGAGGTCACCAACCTTTTTGAAACTGAGAACTACTTCATTGACGTTGTGTCATACAAAGGGCTACCAGACACTGGATGAAAAGTGAGATTTTCGTCCCCGTAAACTACCGCAGATCTCCCTCATTTTCGGCAGTTAACGACAATTTGCAACCCGCGCTTGTCGCCGTTTGTCAGTGCCACAAATTGTCGGAACCGGACAATGACGTATGTGGAGAGCGATCAGCTGTACTAATGGCCCTAATTAGCATATGAATGCAGCGAACCCGCGCGGCTGGCCAGGTCTGGCTTGAATAACCTACTCAGTATTGGCTGAAACCACTATTTTCTAACAAGTAAAATCGCTTGTGATTGGCAGCAAAACCACACGTGGCCAGGCCAGGCTTGAATGTTCTTACTCGTGATTGGTTGGAATATATATATTTATTTATATTCTTATATATATATATATATATATATATATATATATATATATATATATATATATATATATATATATATATGTTTATTTATTTATTTATATATATATTTATTCATATTATGCTGTATATTCATGTTATCCTACACTACTACACTATTATTAGGCTACCATCAAGGACATGAATGAATTTATACAGGAAATGAACATTTGCCAGGAAAATGTTTATGCAAAGAAAGAGCTTTATTAAAACAAACAACTATATAACTATAAATTCTACGGTTCTCCAGTTTTGCATTGCATTACATTGAAATGACTGTTGTCATTTCAGCTTTTAACTTTTTGTTCTCTCTCTTTTTTCTTCATAGTAGGTACACCTGGTCTGACGTTCTGTTGACTGTGAAATCATCCAGGGAGGACAGATCACCGACTATTACCATCTAATGTAGAACAGATTACTAGATCAATGTGTGCTTCTGTGCTTTTTTGTCTCTCTTGTTGTGTCTCTGCTCTGTCTTCTGTAACCCCAGTCGGTCGAGGCAGATGACCGTTCATACTGAGCCCGGTTCTGCCGGAGGTTTTTTTTTCCCGTTAATGGGTGGTTTTTCTTCCCACTGTCGCTTCATGCTTGCTCAGTATGAGGGATTGCAGCAAAGCCATGTACAATGCAGACGACTCTCCCTGTGGCTCTACGGTTCCCCAGGAGTGAATGCTGCTTGTCGGGACTTTGATGCAATCAACTGGTTTCCTTATATAGGACATTTTGACCAATCTGTATAATCTGACCCAATCTGTATAATATGATTGAACTTGATTTTGTAAAGTGCCTTGAGATGACATGTTTCATGATTTGGCGCTATATAAATAAAATTGAATTGAATTGAATTGAATATACAACGCGAGGATCTGCCCACACATAGGTATCCAAAAAACTACAACTCCGTGAACTGTCCGTTTGCCTCCTCGGGGTTGTAGGTAACTGGCAGCATTCTCTCTGAGGCAGGTCCATTGTGCAGACGCCTATGTGCGTGGCTCTGTACTTCGGCGTCGCCTCTAACCGGGACTGCAGCTTCACACAGAGTTCAGAGAGATCCGGCCTACGAAATGACGGCGGCCGTACAATCCATCCAGAGACCCCGCCAACGACGCAATCTTCTTCGCCAGACATGTGGTCGACGGTGGCGGACTTCCAGAGTTCCACTTCCTCATCCGCTAGCACGCTCTACCTCAATTCCAGCAGCTGTAAAAAAAAAAAAATAATGAATCAGTACTGTGCGATGGGATGCACTGCGTATGGACACAACACATCTACAGGGTTTCCCGCAGCGCTATCTTGGCGAGGCGGCCAACACGTGACGTTAACACGCGGTTTTTGTTGTTGCTTTCGCGCGTGCGTGAATGGCAGGGAAAAAACACATGTATACCCCCCGCTCCGCGAGTCGGTCCGCGCAAAACGTGTCGTCCCCCCCAACTCACCGCCTCGCCTAAGCAAACTCCTGCGGTAAACACTGATCTATCAATGCACCTGAAAAATAGTCACCAAATAAAGTCTTACCCTCTTTCTTCTAGCTCGACTCCGAGCTGAACTCTTGGCAGCTTCAGCTCCTGCGTACCGTCTCATAATACGTCTTACAGGCGGCTGGAAAACAATTAAATGAGAGTGGTATGAATAAAAATCAAACGCAAGTCACAGTAACAAGGAAGGAGAAACAGTAAAAACAAGTCACTTACACACAATGTCGTCTTTACCAATATCGTGTAAATCTGGACTTGCAGTTATTGCTCCGAGCAAATAGGAGGTCACCGCCTCATTATGAGGCGTGCTTAGTCTGTGAAAACAAAATGTACAGTTATGATCGGTATCTATCCGTATCTATTTCCTTTTACCGCAGAATGAAAGCATATTCTTTAAATCTTACCCTTGCTCCGGTTCATAGCGCCTGAGGACATGAACACAGAGGAGCGGAGCGCTCAGCACGTTTTTTTTTTACTTCTTCTTCTTCTTCTCTATCATGGCGGATCGCAAGCAACTTTAAGGTGCATACCGCCAACTACTGTTCATGAGTGTGTAGCAACACTGTTTTACATCTATTAAATTCTATTTGTTAATTTTGTATTCTGAAGATAATAAATAATAAATAAATAATGCTTTCCTTAATCTATAAATATCCTTTATATTTCCTTTATTTCCCAATAATCCTTTAAGACTCAATTCTTGGCCTGTCCTTTTATTCCCAACAAGTTTGTAAAATTGTTGAAGTTACATTTTCATCCATACTACTTTTAATTTTCATCCAGTATACTAAACCTAATTTCATTCTTCTGAATTCCAGTGGAGTTTCTCCAGTCTCTACTAAAAGAGCGTTGATAGGTGTTGATTTCACTGCTCCTGTACATATACGTAAAGCCCTACTTTGTAATCTATCTATTCTTTGTAATGTTGTTTTAGCTGCTGCTCCATAAATAAAACTGCCATAATGTATTATTGATCTCATGAGAGCCCTATATATGTTTAATAATGATTGTCTATCTGCACCCCAATTATTTCCAGCCACAGCCTTCAGTAAATGTATAACTTCTAACTAAATAACACATTTTACGAAGTGATCAGTCCACAAGTGAAAAACCAGGAGACTTGTTGATGAAACTTCTGGCCATGATGCTTTTGTCATGGCAATCAACCTTCAAGATTTCTGACAATGCCATCACATCACTTCTTCTGTGCATCAAACATTTCATGTGGATACTTGGAAATGTTGTCTGTGTGTGCTAATTCCCTCACTGCCTTTGCAAGCAATATTCCAAAGACTTTATTCTCCTTGAGGAAATGGACTGGTGTCCTCCGTGACAACTTCTTACAGTATGTGGTTTGTCCAAAATGTATGACAGTATACATGCTTACTAAAACCTATGAGCTCAGACGCGATGGCACAAAGGTTTGTAAGACTTGTGGTCACATACCATTCTACAATCACCCACAGCTAAAGTCTTCATTAAGGAAGAAATGTGACTCTGTCTTGCTAAGAAAGGCGAAACCTCCCCCTGCAACACTGATTTGCGTTTGTATAGCTCACAGCATTTTCATTTACATGTTAAAGCCTCCCCTAGAATTAGGAGGAGGGGGGTCATGGGGGGGACAACTGCAATGTCAATTTCTGAAAACTCATGGCAGTTTTTGGTGTTGCCTGCAAATTACCGTGAACAGCCGTTAACCTGAACTTCCACAACAATCTACAGTGCCGCATAGTGACGGAAATCACACTTTTCATGCAGTGAGAACTGACCTTTCAACTTTCTGTAAAATAAACATATTTTTCATGCTTTGTTGCATATACTGTTGTTTTTAAATCTACATAAATACAAGTGTGAATAAACATGAAGGGTAACAGAATAAAATTAAGTTTTGGATGCAGCTCCCTGGCGGGTTGTGCCATTTTTAGAACAGGCTTATGGGTGCCACATGTGGTCCTCGGGGGCTACTTGGTGCCTGTGGGCACCATGTTAGTGACCCCTGGTCTAGGGCTTCATCACACATACATAATATTATTTCCATGTGAGGATATTAGGAAATAGACAGGCTTGACTGAATTTGACAAGCAGTTGTTTTTATTCAAACTTCATCTTTTACTGTATAAATACATATTTAGTCTGATTGAAGATTGAACAATATACTCTTCACTGCTGAAAAAGTCACTTTACTCTGTTAGCTACTTTGGTACTATTGCATTATTTGCATTCTTGTGCTTGTCTTCCTGCATTTTCATATTCATTCAGTGGTGCATCATGCCATATTGTGGTGATAAAAGCACGAAGAGGACTCCCACATTCAATGATTGAAGATGTTATCTTCACCATTTACTCGTCCTTCTCACTGCTGTTGAGCTTGATGAATTGCTGGGTTGACATGCAGCTTCTCAGATCCCAATTGGATTGTAGCCTATAGCCAGAGGGCTTGGTGTCATTACAGTCCCAGCTCACACATAGATCACATGAACACCAACCAGTGGAGCCATTAAAATCCCTGAAAGGTAATATAGAATACATTGATCACAAAATACACTGCTTGGAAACCTTGGCTCCTGATGGTATTTTAACATATACCACCATCTAAACATTGTGCTCTCATCGCCTATTAAAACCTGATCCACGGGAGGCTTATGTATATAGAGAAAGCTTCACCCACTTGCCTGGCAGTTCCAGCCTCAACATCCTTCTACCATTATACTAACTATCCCTCAGGACTTCAGTATGTTACTGTTATTGTGAAATTATCATCTCTCTTTCTTAAATTAAAGGCTCAGCTTCAAACAAAGATTGAAATCACAGCACGCCATGAGTGTTACCACGTGGTCTGATAATTATTGGCCAAAGGGATCACAGGTTAAATTATTTATTTTTAAGTTTTCATCACATCAAGGTTAGTGAAGCATCAAGATTGGGTTATGTAAAGACAAGGGACCTTACTATTGGATGTGATATTTCAGTCACAGAAGCATTGACAGTGGTTCATAGATAGAATTTGGCCAAATTGTGCTCATCAATTGTTGTAGGTAGTGGTGATAAATTCATGGATACCGTGACGCATTTGCATTTTTTTCTTTCTATGGCAGGAATTTTTCAAATGCCATTAAACAAAAGGCTAATAAGCAATTGTGTGACAGAGACCAATATTAGCTATTAATATTGAAAACCCAACCTGCAATGCACGGTCAAAACCATAACCCTTGGCCCTGACCCTAGCCATTTCCCTTTCCATACATTCACTAGTGAGATTACTGATGAGATTAAGGTCATATAACTCAAGGATGGTTTTATATGAAGTGAAGAAGGAGTGAGTTTTAAAGTTTTATTATCTCTGCCACCTATAGAGTTGGGCTGATTATACAGAAGCATACCAGATACCAGATGTTTGTCAAAGCTGCTCCTCCCACACACAGCCACAGCAGCTGCTTATATCACAAAATCCCTGACACCAAGTGATCACTGAAAGATGGCTGTCAGAAGAAACCTGAGTGAGCAGGTGTGTGTGTGTACTTGTACTTGCAACTGAGTAAGAACATTATTTGCTAATTTTACTAGTAAAGTGAGGACTTTGATGTGAAGTGAGGACCTTTTTGCCGGTTCTCACCTTTTTCTGTTCTGGGGGTTAGATTTAGGACTGACCCCGGGGTTCCACTGAACGTCGCGCAGGAGCGCAGCACTTTCTGTCAGGCACCCTTTCCACTGGGAGTGATTCAGAGCGGAGGGCTGGTGCGCAGTTGGACTCGGATCAAGGCACTTTACAAAGTCGAATTCAATCAAATTATACAACTTTTGTATGATTTGATTTTCTTTTACTTGTAAATTTGACCAGATCCACTTTGCTTTTCATCAACTGACTTCCTATCTAAATGACACGCTCAGCTCTAGATTGACGTGGAGTTGGTGTGGCAGGCGGGAAAAATAGAACAGCCACTTGGTGGAATCGCTCTGACTGACTAGGGTTGCAGCAACTATCCACAAAGGTGCGGCACAGAATCCACGGCGCTCCCGCAATGCTTCTGTGTTCAGTGGAACCCCATAAGGTGTCAATTATGGTTTGGGGTTAAGGTTAGGTATATACCCCCATAGGGACATCCCATGTTCAGTGAAATTCCGTAAGGTGACAATTAGGGTTTAGGGTTAGGTATATACCCCAAAAGGTTAGGGTGGTTTGGGGTCAGGGTAAGGCCATAGAAAGGTTTGAAAATGAATAGAATAAGTCAATGGACATTAAGGCATTGTCATGATTTAGTCTTGGATGAACCCGGACACAGCACGCACACACAGAGCTGGTTTTAAGAGAGTTTATTGCTAGTAGTGGATGATGATGACATGAAGAACCAGAGTCTGTTACCAGGCGGAGATGAAGGATGCAGGAGCTGGCTGACAGGAACAGAGCGGAGAGACTGACCATGAGACGGGGAAGCTGCGCTGCTACAGAACCGGGAGTAAATCCAGAGTCCATTAAGAGTCAAACAAAACCAGAACACACAAGGGGAACCAAAGAACCTAGCAAACACTGGGAGACTACAGAGGCTAGAGAATACTGAGAGACTACAGAAGCTAGAGAATACTGGGAAACTACAGAAGCTAGAGAATACTGGGAAACTACAGAGGCTAGAGAATACTGGGAGACTACAGAGGCCAGAGAATACTGGGAGACTACAGAGAGCCTAGGAAACACAGGGGAACCAAAAGGCCCAGGAGACACAGGGGAACCAAAGAGAGCGCAAGGAAATGCCAGGGAACCAAAGAGAGCGTACGGAAACGCCAGGGAACCGAGGAGGGCGTAAGGAAACGCCAGGGGATGAGGAGGGCGTAAGGAAACGCCAGGGGACGAGGAGGGCGTAAGGAAATGCCAGGGGATGAGGAGGGCGTAAGGAAACGCCAGAGGGACAAGACACGTGTACGGAAACGCCAGAGGGACAAGACAGGCGTACGGAAACGCCAGAGGGAAGGACAGGTGTACGACAACACCAGAGAGAAGGACAGGCGTACGACAACGCCAGAGGGAAGGACAGGCGTACAGAATAGCTAGGGCTCAACAAGTGTACGGAAACGCTGGAGCACAACTAGCGTACAGAAACGCCAGGGGAAAAACGCCGGGGCGTGAGGGAAACGGGAACATCTAAACACCAGGAACCAGAGGGCGTCCTAACACGCCAGGGGACAGAGAAATTCAAAAATACCAGAGAACAGAGGGCGTCCTAACACGCCAGGGGACAGAGAAATTCAAAAATACCAGGGAACAGAGGAAATCAAAACACCAGGAACCAGAGGGCGTCCTAACACGCCAAGGGACAGAGGGCGAACCTACTAGGAGAACTAAAAAACACTACAATAACATTAAAACTAAAGAACACTAGAATAAATCAGGAGAACTAGAACAACGGAGAAACTAGGGGAAGCCAAAAACAGAAACCAAGGAGAGCTAGAACCAGACAAAACTCAAGGGACACTAGAACCGACAGAATAAGGAACACCAGGACCACGACAAAATAAAGGAGCGTAACACAGCTCACAACTAGGGAGCTCAGAAACCTTACGAGCGCCGGGACCTTTAATGAGCGCCGGGAAAGCGCAGGAACCCATAGAGCGCAGGGACCAGAGGACAAGACAGAAAATAAAAGAACCAAGCCAGGGACTAGAAAACCAAGGCAAAAACTAGAAAACAAAAACAAAAACTAGAAAACTAAAGCAAAAAAATAGAAAACTAAAGCGAAAACTGGAAAACTAAAGAAAAAACTGGAAAACTAAAGCTAGAACTAGAAAATTAAAGCAGGAATTAGAAAACAAAGGTCGGAACTAGAAAACAAAGGCAAGAACTACAGAACAAAGACAGGAACTACAAGACTGAGACGGGAACTACAACACTAAGACAAGAACTACAAGGCTAAGACAGGAACTACAAGATTTAAAACTCAATTAACTAGAAAATTAATCAGAACTAGAAAACTAAGGCAGAACTAGAAAATTAAGCAGAACTAGAAAATTAAAGCTGAACTAGAAAATTTAAGTGACACTAGAAAATAAAAACAAAACTAGAAAACAAGGGCTGGAACTAGAATACTAAAACAAGAACTAGAAACTAAAGCAGAACTGGAAAGCTAGAGCAAACTAAAAAACTAAAGCAGAACTAGAAAATTAAAGCTAAACTAGAAAACCAAAGCAAAACTAGAGTGCGCTGGGCAGCAACGTCCTTGACATGCTGGGCAGCGGCGACAGTTAACGCTGGGCAGCGGCGACAGTAAACGCTGTCTTTTAACGCTGGGCAGCGTTGGAGGGGGACCCCGCGGAGGGCGATCCAGGGGAACAGAGCCGGAGGCGGGGGGTCGCGGATGCGACCCCGGCAGACGAACCAGAGGCGGGGATCGCAGAACAGCGACCTTGGCGAGACGAACCAGAGGCGGGGCATCGTGGACAGCGATCCCGGCGAGACGAACCAGAGGCGAAGGCACCCACGGAGATCTTGGGCAGAAGTGGAGCGATTCCTCCCGGCGGAGCAGAACCAGAGGCGAAGGCACCCACGGAGATCTTGGGCTGAAGCGGAGCGAATCCTTCCGGCGGAGCAGAACCAGAAGCGAAGGCACCCACGGAGACCTCGGGCTGAGGTGGAGCGGATCCTGCTAGCTCCTACATCAAGCTCTGTGCGTGCTCGGGTTCATCCTTTGGCCGGCTCGTACTGTCATGATTTAGTCTTGGATGAACACGGACACAGCACGCACACACAGAGCTGGTTTTAAGAGAGTTTATTGCTAGTAGTGGATGATGATGACATGAAGAACCACAGTCTGTTACCAGGCGGAGATGAAGGATGCAGGAGCTGGCTGACAGGAACAGAGCGGAGAGACTGACCATGAGACGGGGAAGCTGCGCTGCTACAGAACCGGGAGTAAATCCAGAGTCCATTAAGACGGGAACAGAGGTACAGAGACCAGCAGCGCAGCAAACAGAAACAGGACAAACGGGAACCAAGACGGGAGGACAGGAGCAGACAGGCATGATGTTGGATAGACTGATGTTTACGAGCCGGCGAAAAAGAACAGACAAAGGTGAGTTTATAAAGAAGTGTGAGCAGGTGGAAACAGTTCTGGGGTGATTGCAGCCTGACAGGTGCTGCCAATCAGGACTGCACAAGGAAGGGAGGAGGCAGGAAATGTTCAGGATGCAGCCTGACAGGCATGGTCCTTGTATTTTAAACAAGGATGTGTGTGTGTGTGTGTGTGTGTGTGTGTGTGTGTGTGTGTGTGTGTGTGTGTGTGTGTGTGTGTGTGTGTGTGTGTGTGTGTGTGTGTGTGTGTGTGTGTGTGTGTGTGTGTGTACTCGTACTTGCAGCTGAGAGAAAAATGTTGCTGATTTTACTAGTAAAGTAAAGACTTTGATGTAAAGTGAGGACCTTTTTTGTCCTCACTTTTTTTCTGGACTAGTGGTTAAGTTTAGGACTAGGTTGCCAATTGACCCTTCGCTGAGTCCCGCCCCTGACCAATCATACGTTAACAACTGTAACTGAGAGGAGAGGGCCTGGCAAACATTTACTTTCTCCAAAAAATGCAGAGGCAGTGTGTGTAGGGGAGTGGACTTGCAAGTCTGATGAAAGATATTGTTATGGAAATATAATCACTTATATAATAGTGTAGTTTAAAGTAATACAGATGTTAACTTTAACCCAGTAACCTAAAAAGATGAGGATGTATGTAGAACAAAGGTTGGATCCACACTTCAGTGGGCATGTGCCAGGAACAGGATGCAGCAAGGAGATATGACAGTCTTGTGAGCAGATAATGCTTTTAAAAGTGCTTGTCACAAGGTTTTACTATTGTTCCAGTTAACCCCCAGGAACCGAGTTGGGATAGTAGATTGCATTTAACGGTCAAAGGTCAGGAAACAGATGTTCTCAGCAGACTCAATGTCTCAAGGAAACTTAGAAAAAAGGTTGGTCCGGCCCCCGTTTGGAGCCGTCCGTGGGTTCAAAAGGAAGTTACAAACGTGTAAGCTTTGAGACACACTTAGGACATGGGCAGAGAACGTTAAGGTATCCGCGGCTGTGATAAAACTTGTAAGTGTCTCCCACTTTGGAATTCCAAATTGTAATAAATATATGTTTAACTGTTTCTTGCCTCTGAATTCACTGTCCCTTCTCTTTGAGCCAAATCATCGACCGGGTGAAACGAGACGGGCCGTTAGGTGAACGAGCCCCACATGAGTCTCGTTAATATCCTGACCATTCGGGTACTGTTGAATTTTCCACCTTCCCAAAACCCAAGACAAACCTGGAGAGATGTCGAATATGGATTATGGAGTGTGGAAGACCCCACGAGCAGCTGAAATCTATCGAAGATCATGAAAAAGTCATGTTTGTTCCAAGGTAAGATGCTAACGCTAACTAGCACACAGTTGTTGTCTATAGGAAAGCTGTAGATAATCAGTTAAAAGTTGTTGTTTTTTTAACATTGAGTAAGGTAGAGATGAACAAACCCACGATGTGCGAACAATATCCTGGAGCGCTATAAACAGAACACTTTAAGCAAGCTAGCATAACAGATACTGAAATCTAGCTTATAGCTTTCTGGTTAAAACCAGAAAGTTAAATTATAATAAAATAATATATTTCCTTACCCATTGTTGTTCCTTTATACTTTTATTTTGCATGTGAATTATCAACACATGGCTGAGTCTTGCAATATGAACGGTGAGCCCTCGCTACGATTTTTATGTCCTCTTCATCAACATTACTCCGCTGACAAATGATATTGTGAATATATTTTTCATATGCATATTGCAGTCCTTTCTGTCTGATACTTTTGAGACATTACTCCAAAAATTTTAAACGATTTCCTTCGGAATATCTTTCACTGAAATCACTGTGGCGTCCATGACAATATGTCAGTGGCCAGCAGTGTTTGCCAGGCACAGCAACAGTAACCATGGGGGGGCTTGATTAGCAACTTCTTTCTCAAGAATTTTAGATAGGAAAAGAAGATTAGATATAGGTCTGTAATTTATTAAGTTATCTTGATCAAGAGAGGGTTTCTTAAGTAAAGCTTTAATAACAGTGACTTTAAAAGCCTGTTGTACATATCCATTTACTAAGTATAGATTAATCATGTCTAGAATGGGGGCATTAATCAAATGGAATACTTCCTTAAATAACTTGGTAAGTACTGGGTCTAACATACAAGTGGAAGGTTTAGATGAAGCTAAAATATTAGATTAACTCAGAAAGCTTTGATGTGTCTAAACAGTTGAAACATTGATCAGGTTTTGTCACGATCTCGACGCTGATTGAATGCCTCTACCTCTCTTCCTATACCTCAGGATTCGCCTTACGGTGTAGACGGGGTCGCCGTTGATCAGTCGGATGGGTGGGTCTAGGTTTATCTGACGTCATCGCCCTCCGTTCTATGCGAGGTTCCATGAGCCAAAGATCGATCTTTGTGGCCAGGTCCTCTAACTGCTTCAGGGTCTGTGGGAAATCTCAGGTAGAATGTTCATCTTTTATTCTTTCGTTCAGCCCTGTAATAAATACATCCATCAAGGCATCCTCGTTCCAGCGACTGTCTGCTGACAACAGGTGAAAGTCTATGATGTATTCTGCTACAGACTTATCGCCCTGTTTGAGTGACAACAGTGACAACAGTCACTCAAACAGACAGACATCAGCGCCGAGATTGTGCCAGGTTTTAAAGATTCCTCCAACGCTGCCTCACTTACTGAGGACGAGGTAATCATGTTTGGGAGGATGCCAATGATTTTATTTTTATTAGAATACATTTTATTTATGAAGAATCCCTTAGAGTCATTACTGCTGAGAGGATCAACAGTGTTATGACTTTGGGTGAGTTTGGTAATTGTACTAAAGAGAAACCTCTAATATATATTATCCTCTATTAAGGATGAAAAATATGCTGCTCTAACTCTGCAAAGGGTCTTTTTAAATAACATTAGACTGTTTTTCCAGATTAGGTAGGATTCCTCTAGATGTGTAGAGCGTCATTTTCTTTCCAATTTCCTAACATTGTGCTCAAAAGAACACAGCTCTAAATTACACCAGGGATCCAGCTTCCTGTGAATAATCACCTTTTTTTTCAAGGGGGCTACATTGTTTAATGCAAACGCAACAAGGAAGTGACACAGTCAACAAAAACACAAATCTTTGAATGGGAAGAACCAACATTGCTGCTATCTGCTGGGCATTTCTGTGATACTGAGGGATAGACTCTACAAAGTTTGATACAGCACTATTTGATAAAGATCTACTATAATGAAACCTTATTTGGGGGTGAAGAACTCAGTTAAATTAAACTCAAAAAGTTATTAAAAAATGGTCAGATAGGACAGGGTTATGAGGAATTACTGTTAATTATTCGCAATCAAGGCCATATGTCCAAGGTCCAAAGTATGAAGGCAAGAGTCCGTTGGTTTATGCACATGTTGAACGAAACTAATTGAATCTAGGATAGTATTAAAAGCTACATTAAGGTTATCACATTCAGTGTCAATATGAATGTTAAAATCCCCCACTATAATAACCTTGTCAGTGTTTAACACTAAATCAAATAACAAGTTTGAGAACTGATCAAAAAACTGAGAGTAAGGGCCTGGTGGATGATACAAAAAAACAAACAGAAGAAGTGTGATTGCTTTGCAGTTTGGATGAGGGAAACTAAGGGTCAAATGTTCAAAAGAATGGTAGTTATTAATTGGCCTGGAACTAATTAATAAATCAGACTGAAAGATGGTTTCTACTCCTCCTCCTCATCCCATAGTTCTGGGAATGTGGAAATTTAAATAATTGGAGGGAGTTGACTCATTTATACTTACGTAGTCCTCTTGTAGCCAGATTTCTGTGAGACAAAATGAAATCTGATTATCAGAAATCATCATTCATTAACTAACAAAGTCTTTAGAGGGAGAGACCTTGTATTTAATAAACTGCATTAATTGTTTTATTTTTTGATTCAAGTTGAGTCATATTGATTTTTATGATATTTTCATGATTTGCTCCTTTTAGACCAGTTTGTAAACTGTTTAGTTTTGGCAGTGGGAAAGATACTGTCTCAATGGGGTAGTGGGTGGGTAACAGTACAAAAGCTGCTGAGAGGTGTGTCAAACCCCAACTGGACTCTAGGGTGTTAGCATTTTGGAGAACTAATAAATCCGGCCAGATTCCTAGAAAGAAGACCTGCATCATCCAAAGTGGGATGGATGCTGTCTCCAGATAAGGCCAGGTTTTCCCCAGAAAGTTTGCCAGTTGTCAATGTAGCTCACATCGTTTTAAGGACATCATCTTAACAACCAGCGGTTGAATGATGACATGCAGCCAAACATGCCATCACTGGTCAGATGAGGCAGGCGACCAGAGAAAAGAGTCCAACATTGTTTTAGCAAACTTACACACTGAAGCAACACTAACTTTACTGACCTCAGATTGGCGTAACTGGGTGTCATTGCCACCAGAGTAAATAATAATCTTACTGTATTTACGCTTATCCATAGCCAGCAGTTTCAGGTAGGATTTGATGTCGCCCGTTCTGGCCCATGACAGGTGTTTGACTATGGTCCATGTCGTCTCTAATGCCACATTTCTGACTATGGAGCTGCCAATTACCAGAGTCGGCTCCTTAGCGGGTGTGTTGCTTAGTGGGGAAAATCTGTTAGAAAAGCAGATGGGATGGTGGTGACCTTGGGGCTAGAATCTAGAGCTATGCTTCCTGCGTATTGTCACCCTGGTGACAGCACGCCTGGTTACCTGGCTGCTCGGGTCCTGCTGGGGGACCGCCACAGACATATATACGTAGACGCGTCATAGGGCGCAGGTTCGCACGTCAACGTCACCGCCATATTGTATGTGGCAGAAAAAAGTTGAGTTCTGTTATTGTGAACGTGGATCAGAGAAGATGCCTCATTCCTGTGCTGCATGGAAATGTATTCTGGCTGATTTCACTACTTGTATCTGCCTTCTATAAACTAAGGCTGCACCATGTTGAAAAACTGGACACACTAAAGCTGCAGAGTGGTAACACAGGCTATATATATATATATATATATATATATATATATATATATATATATATATATATATATATATATATATATATATATTTGTGTGTGTATGTGTTATGAATATAAGGATCAATTTGTTAAATCTAAACATTGTGGTCTTCATTATTTCATAAAACTGTGTCACATGTGAAACTTTAGGAACAGACTTTTTGGGTGAGTATTAAAGAGGTAAAATTAATAATCTGAGAAAAAAAGTCCTAGGTCAATAAAGTAAAAATAAACAAACAAACACAAAAGTGATATTGTTATGATAAAAACGTCATATTATGAGAATTAAGGGGGAACATTTCCAGAATAATCACAGTTTGCAGAATTATTTCACTCCTGGAGTAATAGGGCCAGGTTAGATTATTTTAAATACTTTTATTCTTTAGGAGAATAAATTCAGGAGAATGAAGCTAAAGGGATACGAAAATAAACGTGTAATATTACAAAAAAATACTACGAATACAAAGTATATTCAGAGATTAAAGTCCCTCTGATACTGTTTAAGTGACTGAGTAACTGCAGATTTGCCACATTTAAGATGGCGGACGCTCTGACGCATCTACTCTTATATTATGTCTATGGGGACCGCTACATGAAGCTAATCTCTGTGGCTCCCCGCTAGCTAAGGGGCGGCTATATGCTGGTTTTTCAACAGCATGAAGCCGGGTCTCCAATTCTGACACCATCGCCTTCAAAGTTACAAAAACACTACATTTATTACATGTACCATTATCACTAAAGGAGAAAGAGGAATAACTGAAAATAGACACAAAGAGCTGGAAAGACGGAGATGGAGAAGTTGATGGGATAGGGAAGGAAGCCATTGTAAGGCTAAAGGTAAACTAGGCTTGCGAGTTGCGACCTCTTACCACGTAGAGAAAAGCAAATCCAAACATGAATTGCAGCAACAGAATGTGTTTTAAATGTGCTTGTGTTAGAAATAGAGAGATATCATAGCAAAGAATTTTTAAGATAAAATCAAGATAGTTTGGAACACCAAACCATAATCCACACCGCAGCAACGGGTGTGATGCAATGCGCCTTACAGTAATCTCAGTTTTGCCAACCTGCTGCATAGCTGCAGGACACACACACACATACACACAAAGAAAGCACTGAGATGTTGTGCCATTACGTTAATGTTTATTAAATAACTCGGACTGTTAGGTATTGTCTGCTGAAGAGAAGTCACTCATTTATTCCAAGAAGGTATTAACAGAAATAAATGCAAATCAAGGTAACACATTATAGAATGTTGTTTGCCTGAATTAACACTATATTTCATTTAACAAATTCTCTTTACTGGGCTTGTAAACTTTAGGATTAAAGAAAATAAGGAACTATGTAAACACAAAAGAACAAAAAGACAAATAAAATGGTTGGAAACCATCACCACATGAATGATTTAGTGAATCTTGTGTTATGCAACTACACCTGTATGATTATGAATATTGTTATTAATTATAATTTGCTATAATTTAATAATATATCATTCAAACTGAAATGGTAGCTATAACAAATTTAATTAAAATGGTTGTGATCCAAGGGCTATGAGCCTGTAATGATTAACACTAACAATTTTTTTTATTGATTAGCAGTTATGAACTTATTTATACTGGAAAATTGTTATCTAACAAGTTGTTTACCGGTTAGACTTATCCAGCAAACGTTGATAACTCAAATTATAACTGTAATTACAGTTTTAATCCTTACTTGTTTACCACAAACCAATGAAATTGTCTCAGTTTATTCAGTTATTAACTCAAAAGGAAGTAATTTGGTAGCTCCTAGAGACCATTCAATTTCTGGACCAAAATAATCACAAACAACTACGATTTCACAAGTTATTATTTATTAATCTAATAATTCCCTGTTACAGCAATTATTCTACTTAATAAAACACTAGGAAACTTTGTTTGGCCAAAACAACGAGCGTCTGTATCGATCGCTGGAAGATAGTGGCTTCCAGTGGGATCAAAAATGAATTCACATTAGTTTTAAGTCTGGACCTCCCTGTTTAGAAATACAGGGGAAAGTGGATTCGGCAAAAACTCGGACCAGAGAGGAATCGAATCACGTACCACATGGGGAAAGTGATCTGATTCAAAAAGCATGGAATGGAGTTCAATTAGCTTAACTAATTTAGAAAAACATTTGGCATGTTTTCAATCCATTCACCATGCGAATCCTGAGTTAAACAAAACGTTATTTGATGAAATAACATTTTGTTTAAGTTAAAGAACCAAAGTTTATCTTAAACAATATGGAATGAGCTTAAATTAGCTTTACTAATTCAAAACAATATTTGGTATGTGTTTCAACCCATTCACAATGCAAATCCTGAGTTACACAAAACATTATTTGAGGAAATAACATTTTGAAGAATGATTTTCTCTGTAAAATCATTCCCTTTAGGAGCACTTGCTTTTATTTATGTGATTCTACATCCGGGAGCTAGGGGTTGCTGCAGCGATCGGTCGCTAAAATCGGTTACTCCTAAAGTTAAACAAAACGCCTTTAAATCGACATTAATATTCAATATTAATGCGGGAATAAGGCTCATAGCACTATCGAATGACGGGGAAGCGAAACAAATAAGCATTATGCTTTAAAACAAGCTACTTTTTAAAGTCTGGAACCGGATGTAACCAGGAGCTAAATAGCATTTTGGCTAGCGGATTTTCGGCGCTGACTTTAAAAGCTTCGGCTTTTATTTTAGTCATAATGAGTGGCCGGATAACATAAACATTAATATCCCATCAATGTATGATCTGTGGAGATAACGTTTGTTATAACCATAAAACGCATTTGAACCATATCAGCAATGCCATGGAACAGGATGCTAGCGTGGGCTAATTCCGTTAGCCCCTTTGTTTAAAGACATGTGGACGCATCACAAACATTTTCCAATGACCATGTAACCTTTCCCTTTGGGTCTCTCTGTCCAACCTGTCGGTGCCTCATGTGAGTTCAGTCCACTTTGGCCATCCAAGGAAGGAGCACTGAAAAGCAGGGAAAATCGTTGGTCTTTCAGCAGTGGGCTAGCCTGCGGCTCTGCAGCTATGAGCTAACCGACAGCGTGGTCGGGCAGCTTGGCGCAGCGTGGTCGGGATCGGAGGCTCAGAGGTCCTGCAGACAGCCTCTGACCCGGTTCCAGTCACGATTTCAGCAGGTTTTCCTCTCAGCATGGGAAAGTAGGTCCTTTTGCTGGCTTTTAAGCTCTGCGTTGCTTGGAACCGGCTCCGTCTGGAGTCCGCTGAGAAAGCAAAACAACGCTGGCATAGACGGATTCATTCACTTTGGCATCTGTTTTTAAGCAGAAGTGAGAGAATTATCTTTGAATCGGCTGGCAGTTTCTCCCGATGCCCGGGAGGAACTGAGTTTCAGAGAGGCTCATGTCTCACTCAGCTCGTGGCCTCTTCCAGGCCCCATGTGGCTCCTGCAGGGCAGCCCTCCCTCTCTTCGAAGGCTCCAGGAGAAAAGTGGTCATTGTCTCTGGCCAGGGGTAGACTGAAAAGTGTGAGCCTGGTTTAGAAGTGCTCTGACCTTTTGTCTGTGGGGAGTGGTTTACGGCAGGCACCCTGCTGAGAGAGAGGCCGTCCCAGCCTGAAACTCTCCTTTGTAGCTGTGGGGAAATTCTTTGCTTAAAATGCATTCTGATTCCTTCCCCATCGTACATGTTCAAAATAAACACAATTTAGCCATGGTGTACAGTATGGGAGGTTTCTTTTAACAACACAACAGAGGGTTTAGGTCTAAAGTCTAGTTAGAAGAATGACTCATCTAAACAAGCTTATCTAAACAAGTGTATCTACTTAATTTACCTCAGTAATCCAGTAGAGGGTTGTGAGGGACCGAGCCGGACAAGCATGAGGACACAGTGGTAATTTTCAAGAAAATGGGTTTTATTTCCCCAAAGTAACAAAATTCCAAACAATAATTATAGGGCCCTTAAAAGAGGTCAAATGAAGAAACTAACTCAAGGCAAAAAATATCAAAGTTAAACAAACAAAACCTCAAACTAACTGCTCAAACAAACAAACTGACCTGACACACAACAAACAAAGGGGGCTTAAATACTGGCTGATCAGACCAAACTGACACACTGAGGAAGAGGGAAAGGGAACATCTACACAACAACAAAAATAACTAAACACAGTTAGTTTAAGGATCACAAAAGCAGAAGAAAGATTATGCAAGAAAGTTTACTCCATGGTTTAGCTTTCCCCAGACGCTCAATAAGTTCATCCACTTGTGGTGTAGGGTAAGAATCAAACTTTGAAACCGAGTTCAGATACCTAAAGTCAATACAAAACCTTACAGTGCCATCCTTTTTTGGCAACCAGCACAACTGGATTGCACCACTCAGTT
Source organism: Fundulus diaphanus (assembly GCA_037039145.1). Lineage (NCBI taxonomy): Eukaryota > Metazoa > Chordata > Actinopteri > Cyprinodontiformes > Fundulidae > Fundulus > Fundulus diaphanus. The sequence continues at coordinate 7,051,364 of CM073130.1, read as the reverse complement.
TTTGAGGGCCGAATGAGTCCCAGGGACAGCATGTGGTCCACTTCCTTCTTCAAAGCTCCCAGGAGACGTTCAGGTACCCTGTAACTCATGCGTCTGACTGACGCCTTCTCTTTCAGGACAATATTATGTTCCACCAAATTCGTCCGACCTGGATATTCTTTGAATATATGTGAAGTAATGAGAGTTTTTACCTCATGCCGTTGATCGTCAGTGAGATGGCTCAGATCCACGCTGGAGGCAGACTAAGATGGCAAGTATTGATCTGTTTCTTCATCTTCTCCCACACGCTGGATGAACAGGACATCTGTTCCTTTTTCAGATTATGGGACCCACTCTTTAAGCAGATTTAAGCCGGGCGTACACTGTACGAGTTTTTCAGTCGTGGTACTTATATACATCTCAAACTGTGCGACGGAACCGCGGGTTTTAAAAAGTTCACCGCTCACACTGTACGTCGTGCCCCCTCTGGGACCGCTCGCTGTGATGGCAGAGGCAGGCGAGCGACGGTAGGTGACAGGGACCCAGAGCAGGGGTTCGAGCCCAGCTCTGGCGAGGCCCGCAGGAGGCACCGGGCGTCGGGGGAACGGAGGGGAGAGAGGAGGGACGAGACGCACCGGCAGCCGCTCGGCACGGCAGGTCGCCCAGCCCGCACCCCCCCCGCGAGCGGAGGAGTGCCGAAACAGGCGGCGGACCGCGGAGGAGTGCCGAAACAGGCGGCCAGCGCGGACCGCGGAGGAGTGCCGAAACAGGCGGCCAGCGCGGACCGCGGAGGAGTGCCGAAACAGGCGGCCAGCGCGTTGCCGCCCTCCCCAACGCCCCCGCGAGCGGGCCGGGCGGAGGTCGCTTCAGGGACGCCCGCTCCCCTCCCTCCGCTGGTGGGGACGGAGAGGAGGGGAGGGCGCCCCCTCGTAGCTCTGCTTGAACAGCAGGATGCGCTCACGAAAACCTCACGACAGCCGACTGATTTTCAAACATGTTTGATTTTCACCGATCGTCCGATTCCTGATCGGGAGGTAGTCGTGAGAAGCCAGTCCCCCCTCCTCCCCCCCTCTACGATCAAGCTGAAATTCACCCCGATTCAAAAATGCCCGCACGACTGAAGAATCGGCCCGAAAAGGGGAAAAACTCGTACAGTGTACGCCCGGCTTTACATGCAGCACTCTGGTGGATCGTTGGAATCCTGGGGTGGCAACCTTGTAGGTTGTAGGGCCTAACTTCTTCCGCACCTCAAAGGGACCCTGCCACTTTGCCAGGAGCTTTCTATCATTTGTAGGCAACATTACCAGAACCTTTTGACCTGGTTCAAAACTTCTTTCTCTTGCCTAACGATCATACCAAGCTTTTTGGGACATTTGTGCAACCTGCAAATGTTTTTGAGCCAATATGCTAATTTGTTTCCAGTTTCTCCCTCATCTGTAGGACATAGGAAATTACATTAACTGGCTCCTCCCCTATCTGGGTCCCTTCCCACATTTCCTTTAACAGAGTAAGAGGGCCTCTGACCTCATAACCATATAGGAGTTCAAAAGGGGAGAACCCAGTGGAGGCCTGGGGAACTTCTCTATATGCAAACAGCAGGTAAGGCGACCACTGAGCCCAGTCAGAGCCACAAACTTATGCAGCATTTGCTTCAAGGTCTGGTTAAAGCGTACCGTCAACCCATCTGTTTGCGGATGATATGGAGTGCCCATCATAAGGGTTTGAGTAGTCTGGGCTCATTTAGAATAATGTTATGGGACACCAGAGGCAATAGAAATATATCTTATAGAGAGACTAGATTGCTTCTCCAGAGCGATCTAGTCGCTCTATATTGCGGCTCCCTATTCGCCGCAGCCGCAGCAGAAAAGGATGCCATCTTACCTGGCTTAGTGTGTTCAAACACCTCGCGTGGCATTGCTCCAGTAGTGGACAAGCTTTCCTTTACCCCCCAAGAGAGGTGGATGTCAGAAGGGTCAAAATACAAAGACATAAGCCAATTTCCCTCCATTCTCTTTTTTTTCAAGATGAAGCAAAAATGAGAAACAGAACCAGTTTCAAATCTCAAGTATCTACTCCCATGCATCTACTCCCATGTACACCTTAGCCTCACATGACAGCTATAGCAGTAAGTTCATAAAACTCAGATCTCCTGTCACAGTCCACAAAACTGAGGTAAACAAACCACACAAACGAGTTACCAGTACTGAATACACAAACAAAGAATGCCCCATTCATAAGAAGCCATATTCACTTAAAACGTGTAGAACTTTTAGAGAACAACAAATAGGCTTAAATTGGAGGCAACCAGATTTTCGCTCAGTTGTTTCTGAAAACGTTTCGACACCTATCCAGGAATCTTTGTCAATTCTGGTGGCTCACACTTGAGGCCCATCCTCCTATCTGCATTCTAAGTCCATTATTTTAGAGAAGAGACATGAGTGCAAAGCATACAAATCCAAATGATTTGAGTCGTACGTAAAATCCTAGATTTCCATCTTGCTCAGCTATGACCGCTAGATCTCCCTCATGATGTCCTTATCACCTTTTTTGGCAGAGGTGGTTGCAATCATGAACACACAACCACTGGTTTCTGTCTCAAACTACCCAGATTCCCCTTTCATCCTCACTCTGCCCCCACCCCCCTTCTTACTCAGAAGGTCGGAGCTCTCCCTTACTCATGACATCTTAACCATGTTTTTGGTAGAGGTGGTTGCAATAATGAACGCATGACCACTGGTTACTGTCTAAAATGACCCAGACTCCCCTCTCATCCTTACTCCATCCACCCTTTATACTCAGAAGGTCGGAGCTCTCCCTACACCTCAAGGCAGCTTTGACAAGAAGGATCTTTGTAAACAGCAGTGGAGACAAGTTCTGTCTGGCCAACTCCTTCTGGCATTGCTGGTGGAAGGAATACCTCGCAACATTGCAATGTAGATCTAAATGGCAGGAGTCGGAACCCAACCTTTGGCAAGGGGATGTTTTTGTCCTGAAGGACCAAACTGTGAAGAGGAAACAATGGCCAATGCGGGTGATAGTAAATAGTTATTCTAGTTGTGATAGATGTGTTAGAAAGATCCACGTCAAAGTGATAGAAGATGGTACAAGTAGGGTGTATTCAATAAGTTACATTGTTGATTCGTTAGGAAAGTGACATTTTATTAATGTCAGATGCCAATTAAGGTCAAGAGCCAATGTTGTGTTGCTTAGTGCCATAATGTTTGCTAGATTATTTTATATTGTATGAATGGTTTTATTTTGTAAACCGTAAAACCGGAAGTCACAGCATTAGCACTTCTTGTTTAACGATACACTTCTGTGGATCATCTGCAGCACAATTTCCAGGTGCAGTGGAGATTGCAAATTAGTAAAAATTATTTATTTCATGTATATACACCAGATATAATTTTAAGCAGCAATTTATAGTAATTTAAGTTGACAGAAATATTGTTTCAAATCTACCTGACCATAATGTTAGCATATATAGCATTAAAGCTAGCGGCAACATGTATTAGCTTCTCATGCTTTTTCAGTGTCCTCATGTGCTGTATCGAACTAGCTACATGTTGTTAAAGTTCAGCAAAACCTAATCTTGCTTCCTTATTGCTAAGAGTTATCTATCTGTCTAGCAAACAGAGCGAGGGCAGAACAGAAAAACTGGTCCCATTCTTCACATCTGAGTAAAAGAAGGAAACAATTGTCAGCCACATTTGAGAACCTTCAAAGGTTTCCTTCAAATGTGGCTGACAGGTGAATTGGGTCAGCCTTTGTCACATCTGATGTAATTGGCCTACAAATTCAACTTTCGAAGGATGACGCCTCTGAATTTGGACACACCCTTCGATCCACAATTTTGCACTTGGATGATAGGCGTGATGATGTCACACCTGGAATGTTCTGTAAACACAGCAAAACTAATGGTGGTTCCAATCTTAGCATTAATAGAGATTTAGCTTCAGAATTAGAAGCTGGTAGATACACAATTTAACACATTTATGCTGGTTAGTGAGAGGAAAACACAAAAAACAGAGCAAGCTCAAATGACCATCAGTGTGTGAATCGCTCATTGATATAAAGATTGAATCACTGAAAGCCTCAGCTATGGCTTGTTCTATACATGCACCGGCCCTGACACAGTTTAAACAACAAAACAAGTAGTTGAATGACATCACAGAGATTCCAGCTGTGACTCCTCCTTCTTTGGAGCTGTCATGAAAAGGGGTTAATACTGCACATTATTGAATTCAGAGTTTTTACCAGCCTTTTTACTACCTCAGTGTGTAGTTTAGTTCTTGTTTCCTCCCAAGGCTGAGCCCAACAGTAACCAAGCCGCCTTGACATAAGCTAAAAATAAAGAAAGCTTTAACTACTCATACATCTGTTCACTTTCTGAGATTGCTGAAGGTAACATCAGGTGGCAGACAGATGGGAGTAGGAGTACAAGTGAAGGATTCTCTTCACACACCTGGCAGAAACAGCAAGTAATTTGTGCATCTTAGATGTTTTCAACAGTTCAAATGGTCACTGCAAAAGCAAAAATTACCTTTACATAGTTAGCCAACTTAAAGGGAAAAAAGTATCTACCACAAACATGTGGTATTACTCATATGAAGACATTCTTGATTTGGGGGAATCAGCTCTCTACAATCCTTTTGAAATTTTCTTTTTCTTTTTTTGCGAGCACAACAAATGAAAAGAATGCAGTTAACATCCAAAAAGTATGTCGCCTTCTTGTCTTTGTCCATTTTTTACCTCTCCCTGACTAATTCGTCTAGTTCCTATGCTTCCTTTTAATAATTTTAACCTGTTGCTTTTAATTTCATCTAGATGGATGGATGGATGGATGGATATCTGCACTCAGCTTTTGTCATTGTGTTCAACATTGTCAGACTCACATTGTGGTCACTGCAGAAAGGCTGCATCATCAGAACGTCACTGATTCATGGCTATGTCCTCCACTCTGATATGACACCTGCGTCCCAAGGATGTTATTCACCCTTGTTCTGATTTTCTTTCTTACTCACTGAGAAAATTCACTGTTATCTGTACTTTAAAGGATTGGCTGGATTGGCTGATGTTCAGATGTTTGATTACTTTCCCCCTTGAAACCTATGGAAACAGTAAGGATGTACTATTTGCATTTCCATTTTGCCTTACTCTATGTTTTTCAAAAATAGTAATAGTGTTGGATCTGTGGTGTGCTTTTTCTCACTTAAGAAATGTATGACATGCTCTGCATTGGCTATTTATAGTTTAATCTGGGCATGTAGAGGGGAGAATATGAGGCATAACCTGGTATACAATCCTTCAGGTGCCATATATAAAGGAAATTTGCATTGCATTTTCTGTTTGTTTTTTTGTTTTTTTTGCCATATGCACACTTTTAGTATGGATTATATGCAGTGTTTTAGAAATGAGAACCCTGATCAATTTATTATGTTCTGATAAAGAAAAACAGTATTGAAACAGAATGTAATTCCTTTTTAACCGTGATGATGTAATGTGCTAACCTGACTTCCGCCAGATGCATATCGCTCCGCCTAGCTTCACTCACATACATCTGGGACACCGCCGGTAGAGAATGATTTCTCCAACCAAATTTATGGTCTGGCCAATCAGGACGCAGGGCTGGAGTTTCATAGATGAGACGTAGTGGAGACGCGACCATGACGTGAGACTGTTTTGATAGCAATGGCGGCTCGTCGAGGAAGCAAGCGTTAACATCGATGCTGCTATTTCTTCCGTGTTGTCCAATCTACCTAATATTGTTTCATTAAAAGAACATCAGAGAACGCCTCTGAAGGCTTTGTTGGTGGAAACGATGTTTTCGCCCTTCTCCCGACCGGATTTGGCAAGTTTTGTTTTCCGGGGCAAGTCCGCGGCGGACGCGGAAGCGCCCCGGAGCAGTTAGCGGTTAGCGCGAACCATGTTAGGAGGCCTTTAGTCCTCAACGCGGTCGCCCCGGAATCGACTCTGACCCGCGGCGCTTTGCCGCCTGTCTTCCCCCCTCTTCCTGTCAGCTCACTGTCAATAAAACGCGTGCCACTAGAGCCGCAAACACATTATTATTATTTTTTTTTTTTTTTTTTCTGCGTCGCTATCATCAGCGTCACGGGTTAGCTTCGGTGTGAGTGGTTGAAATAGCACGTCAATAAAGATGACAGACAAGTGGCTTATCCAATCATATGCAAGAATTTTTAATAAGGCCCAGCCTTCTGTAAAGGCAATTCCTATGGAGGAGTCCCAGATGTATGTGAGTGAAGCTAGGCGGAGCGATATGCATCTGGCAGAAGTCAGGTTAGTAATGTGCGGGAACAGGACTCTGATTTCAACCGACACAGGTCAGTGGTGTTTTCAATGTTTTTAATTGCAAGCAGGAAGTGGACTCGCCCTCTCCACGCGCAGTAGCTCGCGCTTAGTGTGGTTAACCCCTGAGGCAGAGACAACAGGTTAGTGAACAGTGGTCGGTTCACGGTAGCAATGTGAGGCAGACACCCTGTCTACTTTTAAGACTAATCTTAAAACTTTCCTTTTTGACAAAGCTTATAGTTAGAGTGGCTCATGTTATCCTGAGCTACCTCTATAGTTATGCTGCTATAGGCTTAGGCTACTGGAGGACATCAGGGCCTATTTTTTTCACTCTACTGATTTCTACTGTTCTCCAGTCTACTGTTCTCCAGATTTGCATTGCATTACATTGAAATGACTGTTGTCATTTCAGCTTTTAACTTTTTGTTCTCTCTCTTTTTTCTTCATAGTAGGTACACCTGGTCTGACGTTCTGTTGACTGTGAATTCATCCAGGGAGGACAGATCACCGACTATTACCATCTAATGTAGAACAGATTACTAGATCAATGTGTGCTTCTGTGCTTTTTGTCTGTCTTGTTGTGTCTCTGCTCTGTCTTCTGTAACCCCCAGTCGGTCGAGGCAGATGACCGTTCATACTGAGCCCGGTTCTGCTAGAGGTTTTTCCTTCCCGCTAACGGGTGTTTTTTCTTTCCACTGTCGCTTCATGCTTGCTCAGTATGAGGGATTGCAGCAAAGCCATGTACAATGCAGACGACTCTCCCTGTGGCTCTACGTTTCTCCAGGAGTGAATGCTGCTTGTCGGGACTTTGATGCAATCAACTGGTTTTCTTATATAGGAACATTTTTTGACCAATCTGTATAATCTGACCCAATTTGTATAATATGATTGAACCTAACTTGTAAAGTGCCTTGAGATGACATGTTTCATGAATGAGTCTGGAGAGCCGGCAGAAAACCAAGCGGAGTGATCCGGGAGCGGAGGTCTGTTAGCGGGCGAACTGGCAGGGGATCCGATAGGGGCTTTTCCAGGGGCATAATCCAGGGGAGTCCGGGTCCAAAACACAGAAGGGCAATTATCCGGCGGCGGTACAGAAAGGGAGGTCCGACAGGGAAAGTCCAGGTCCAGTCCAGGTTCATTCACGGGTAGGCTCAGAAGAATTGCAGGGGTCAGGAAACAGGCAGACAGGGAAGAGAACACTGGAATGCTCATTCGGTTCGCTTGAGACAATCTTGCACTGGCATCTGATCTGCATAGGGATTATAAGGAGGTGAAAACAGATGGAACCAATGAGGACTAATTGCAGACATGGTGGAGATGAGCAGGTGTACTGATAGGACAGATCAGTGCCAGTGCCAAGATCATCACAGATGATAGAATAATTGAATTTAATAGAATTTTATTTATATAGCGCCAATTCACAACACGTCACGTCAAGGCACTTTATAAAGTCAATTCAATCAAATCATACAGACAGATTAGTCAAAAAGTTTTCTATCTAAGGAAACCCAGCAGATTGCATTGAGTCATTGACTTGCAGCTTTCACTCCTCCTGAAAGAACATCTTGCCACGGTGGAACGTCGTCTGCATTATCATTGGCTTTGCAGCAATCCCTCAAACCGAGCAAGCATGTAGCGACAGAGGAGAGAAAAACTCCCCTTTAACAGGAAGAAACCTCCAACAGAACCAGGCTCAGTGTGAACAGCCATCTGCACGGCCTACTGGGGGTTGGAGAAAACAGAGCAGAGAAACAAAAAGAGCCCAGACACAGTGATCCAGGAATACTTTCATGTCCTGAAGACATACCTGTCGTCTAAATAATTCATTGCATTCATCGGGATTTCTGGATAAATATAGATGGACAAATATAGCCATAGCCAGTGACATCAACATAACAGTGGAAATTATTATATTATATATAAATTATTATACCAAACGGGACTATATATATATATAGTAAAGAGAATTGTCCCAAGCACTGAACCCTGTGTTACTTCATAAGCAACCCTGGAATTTGAAGAAGATTTAACATTAACAAGAACAAACTGGAATCTGTCAGTTTACAATTAAGACCCCAGCTTATCATACCCCTGGCAGATTTAGTTATAAAGTAATCATTACTCATTACATCATTACAATACCATTACAATATTAAAATACCAGAAGAACAATTCAAAAAGCTGCTCGGCAGTTATACAAAGCTTTTTTGTGATACAGCCACTCAACATTTTTTTCCACTATTGTGACGTTTATAATTCATGAAAAGCCATTATTTAATAAAAAGTAAATAAAAACTGAAATTTTCTTTAAATCGCCTTTTACATTTTGAAAAATGCCTCTCATTCCCAGTCAGAAACAGCATCTTGTTTGACTGAAAATAATTAATAAACATGCCAGGTGTAAGAATCCTTTTAAGCTTTTTAGTACTTGTTTTAAGTAAAAAGGTTCACAATTTTTTATCCATAGTATATTGATTCGCTTTATCTGTGTACATGGACTGAGATATAAAGCTAAATGTTACCCACATATTTCCCATTAAAGATCAAGCACACATATCTGGGGACAGAGACAGTCCGATCATGTCCGGTCATCCTCAATCAAAGCTAAATCTGTGTCCTCTGAAGCAACGGCATCATGATGGAAGAGAAAAGAAATAGCATCTGACACCGAGCTCTGTTTTCTTAGCATACTGAAATTGTATGTGACCAAGACTTACTCAAGCGTCTTATCTTTGCACAATGGGGTTTTCACACACCATGTGTTTACTACGAAACATTTACCAAATACGGCTACATTAAGTATAAAAATAGTGATTCTTTCTGGGGAATGACCTGCTTAACCTCTCACTGAGGAGTGAAAAGCATGAAGAGGAGCCTTAGAGACTTCACTGGAGTTGCTGAAAGTTAAGATCACCCAAATTGTAGCTTTGCTTCTCCCTTTTATAATGAAGCAGATTGTTTAAACTCACTCTGTATTTCAAAGAGGCAGACAGAATGCTGCTTTTTCTTGACATTCTATCAGGGACTAGATGCAACTTCTCACACAGGGAACTGGGCTGGGCTTCAACAGAAAAGGCAGGAGGAGGAAGGACATAACTGATAGAAATGGAGAGTTGGCTTGAGTCACACTGCCATCTACTGACCACTCAGATATCAACAGGTTCCATCGTGATGCAGAGTTTACACTCACAAATAAATGTGGTTGTTCGGCATTCAGCACCTGTCATTATATTCTACAGATTCTCAGGAGACTTTAGAGCTTGAGCAAGTATTGCACAAAGATCATCAATATTTACCTAAAGCCCCGGATCTGCATTTGAGCTGAACATGTTAACATGTATTGGATGAGTCTAACCCCAGGACTCTGTTCTAGCTCAGAACCTCTCTCATGTGCGTGAGGAATATCAACTGGCCGTGCAGAGACAGCTCAGCCCCTGCAGCTTAAGCCTAATAAATTGTAGAACTAATTCATCCCTGGTTCAATTTAACTGCAAAAGTAATATATGTTTCTGCAAGAGGCTGAGGGCTACGCAGAGTCAGTGTAGCTCATAGTGAGAAATGTTTGTATGTGTGGCCCTGGGTAAGGGAAACTAGGTCATGTCATGTAGCAGATACTACTGGGGGTACAAAGACAATGTATTTTTTCTTGTTCACTGAACACTACAATTGTTTGTTTTTATGTAGAAAGGCTAAACAGTGGCACACAGTTAAATACCCTTGACGGCTCCTTCACAGGAAAAAAGGAGGCTGATGAATTGATTAACTCCACAGTAAACACTGGATCTGTGCCATGGCCGAGGGTTACTCTCCACAGAGGTATTTTCCACAAATCTAATCAATGTTGGTAAAGAGAATCATTTCCTTTAAGGCAACACACGTTTTCTCAGTTACATGAACACGGGTATGGTTATTCATAAATAACTGAGGTGGTAAGTGACTAGTTTACATAAGGGGGAAAAAAGTGACAGATCCAGAATGTCACCTGTTTTTTTTTTTTCGTTATAAGACCGTGAACGACCTGACTATGGCAAACAGGCTTAAATCGGAGGCAACCAGACTTTCGCTCAGTTCTGTCTGAAAACGTTTCAACACCTATCCAGGAGTCTTTTTCATTTGTGGTGACTGGCACTTGAGCAAATTGCAATTGGTGCACTGCTGTTTTTAAAGGACATGGAGGCCCATCCTCCTAGATGCATTCCAAGTCAGATGCAAATCAATGACCCACCCCGTCACTGTCCTGGGTCGTTAGAAGCTATTGCTTGGTGTGAATAGAGTACTTGGTCACTTGAATGATGATGAGACTGTCTATGTAATCTCTTTGGAATGTGTTGGAGGACCAAGCTGTAAACACTGGGGAGTTGAAAGCGCAATCCTCCCCCTCGGTTTAGTGATGGTTTCTCTTTTAATGGGTTCTTTCAACCCTCTTTCAAACCATCTGTTCTCCCTGTCCAAAATCTGGACATCATTGTCATCAAAAGAGTTCCTTTTGTTCTTGGGGTGCAAGTGGACTGCTGAATCTTGCCCCCAAGCTGCTGGTCCTCCTGTGCTGTGTCATGTGTTTATGTAGCTGTTTAGTTTTTCCAATGTAGGAGTCTGAGTAGTCCTCGCTGCATTGGACTGCATACACAACGCCGCTCAGCTGTGGTTTGGGTGTTCTGTCTTTGGTATGAACCAGCTTTTGTCTGAGAGTGTTATTAGATTTGAAATTAACTGGTATGTTGTGTTTGGAGAAAATTCTCCTGAGTTTCTCAGAAACCCCTGACACATATGGAATGATAATGTTTTTGCGTCTCTGTCAAATCAGCCAATAAAGCTGGCAGAGGAAACAACACTGTGTCGAACACAGAGGAGAAAACAGAGAGACTCAAAAACATTGTCATACAATAAAGAAATACAATTTTCATTAAAAATATCGGCCAGGTAAAACACTTGCAAACAAGCGTGGTAGAATACAGTTATTTCACCTGAGATTTAAACTCATTCAGTGTCACCAGAGCTTTAAGTTAAACCTCAGTTTGTTGTTGATTCAAATTACTGGCCTAGTTCAGTTCGACACTTTGGAACAACAAACTACAGAAAATCAGTTGATTGGAATTTGTGACATCCCTTTCTCTTTGTCAGATAAAGCAAGTAAGATGAGGTGATGCCTAAACTCGTTTTACAAACAATTAAATACCAATTATTGAGACAAGAGGCACAAAGGAGCATCCACTTAACTTTAGCATAGAATCAATAATGATGAACAAAGGGGGCTGAGTTAGTAACAAATCTGAGTGATCTCTGGTACACACTGTTGAGCATCCAGTAAAATTCAATTCAATTTCAATTAAATTTTATTTATATAGCGCCAATTCATGAAACATGTCATCTCGAGGCACTTTACAAAGTCAAAATCAATCATATTATACAGATTGGTCAAAAATTTCCTATATAAGGGAACCAGTTGATTGCTTCAAAGTCCCGACAAGCAGCATTCACTCCTGGAGAAGCGTAGAGCTACAGGGAGAGTCGTCTGCATTGTCCATGGCTTTGCAGCAATCCCTCATACTGAGCAAGCATGAAGCGACAGTGGAAAGAAAAACCACCCATTAGCGGGAAGGAAAAACCTCCAGCAGAACCGGGCTCAGTATGAATGGTCATCTGCCTCAACCGACTGGGGGTTACAGAAGACAGAGCAGAGACACAACAAGAGAGACAAACAAGCACAGAAGCAAACATTGATCCAGTAATCTGTTCTATATTAGATGATAATAGCGGGTGAGCTGTCTTCTCTGGATGATGTCTCAGATAACAGAACGCCAGACCAGATGTACCTACTATGAAGAAAAAAAGAGAGAGAACAAAAAGTTATAAGCAGAAATGATGACAAGCAATGCATAATTGAAGAACAGTAGAACTCGATAGAGTGAGGAAAATAGATCCTGATGTCCTCCAGTAGCCTAAACACATAGAAGCACATCCCCATAGGTAGGTCAGGGCAACATAAGCCACTCTAGTTATAAGCTTTGTCAAAAAGGAAAGTTTTAAGATTAGTCTTAAAAGTAGACAGGGTGTCTGCCTCACGGACCAAAACTGGGAGTTGGTTCCACAGGAGAGGAGCCTGATAGCTAAAGGATCTGCCTCCCATTCTACTTTTAGAGACTCTAGGAACCACCAGCAGACCTGCAGTCTGAGAGCGAAGTGCTCTGTTAGGAACAAACAGGGTAATCAGAGCTCTGATATATGATGGATCTTGATTATTAAGGGCTTTATACGTTAGAAGAAGAATTTTAAATTCTATTCTTGATTTAACAGGAAGCCAATGAAGGGAAGCTAAAATTGGAGAAATATGATCCCTTTTGTTGATTTTCATCAGAACTCTTGCTGCAGCATTTTGGATCAGCTGAAGACTTTGAACTGCATTTTGTGGACTTCCTGATAGCAAAGAATTACAATAGTCCAGCCTTGAAGTAACAAATGCATGGACTAGTTTTTCAGCATCGCTCCTGGACAGAATGTTTCTAATTTTGGCAATATTCCGGAGGTGAAAAAAGGAAACTCTGGAAACCTGTTTAATATGGGATTTAAATGACGTCTTGGTCAAAAATAACACCAAGATTTTTTACTTTATTACCAGAGGCCAAGTTAATGCCAGCCAGATTAAGTGATTGATTAAGAAGTTTATTTTTTGAGGACTCTGGTCCAAAGATTACAACTTCTGTCTTGTCAGAATTTAAATGCAGAAAATTTAAAGTCATCCAGCTTTTGATGTCATCAAGACATGCCTGTAGTTGAAGTAATTGATTGGATTCATCAGGATTTATGGACAAATACAACTGAGTGTCATCAGCATAACAGTGGAAATTAATCCTATGCTGTCTGAAAATTTTGCCAATCGGAAGCATATATATAGTAAAGAGAATTGGTCCAAGGACTAAACCCTGTGGTACTCCACAAGTGACCCTAGAGTTTGAAGAAGATTTATTATTAACATGAACAAATTGGAATCTGTCTGACAGATAAAATTTAAACCAGCCTAATGCTTTCCCCTTAATCCCTACAGTATGCTCAAGTCTTTGTAGGAGAATATTGTGATCAACTGTATCAAATGTAGCACTGAGATCTAACAGGACAAGTACAGACACAAGTCCATTATCTGAGGCCATGAGAATATCATTAGTGACCTTCACCAGAGCCGTTTCAGTGCTATGATGAGCTCTGAAGCCTGACTGAAACTCCTCAAGTAGGTCATTACTTTGTAAATGTTCACATAGTTGATTAGCAACTACTTTCTCAAGAATTTTAGATAGGAAAAGAAGATTAGATATAGGTCTGTAATTTACTAACTCATCTTGATCAAGATAAGGTTTCTTAAGTAAAGGTTTAATAACAGCTACTTTAAAAGCCTGTGGTACATATCCATTTACTAAGGATAGATTAATCATGTCCAAAATAGGGCCATTGATCAATGGGAATATCTCCTTAAACAACTTGGTTGGGATTGGGTCCAACATGCAGGTAGAAGGTTTAGATGAAGCTAAAATTTTAGATAGCTCAGATAGCTCTACTGCTTCTAAACAGTTCAAATACTGTGCATGTTCTAAAGATTCCTCCAACGCTGCCTCACTTACGACCAGGTAATCGTGTTTGGGAGGATGCCAATTATTTTATTTTTAATGGCATCAATTTTATTTATGAAGAATCCCATGAAGTCATTACTGCTAAGAGCTAAGGGAATGGATGGATCAACAGAGCTGTGGCTCTGGGTAAGTTTAGCAACCATACTGAAGAGAAATCTAGGATTATTTTTATTCTCCTCAATTAATGATGAAAAATATGCTGCTCTAACTCTGCGAAGGCTCTTTTTATACAACAATAGACTGTCTTTCCAGATTAGGTAGGATTCCTCTTGGTGTGTAGAGCGCCATTTTCTCTCCAATTTCCTAACATTGTGCTTTAGGAACGCAGCTCTGAATTAAACCAGGGAGCCAGCTTCCTGTGAATTATGAGCTTCTTTTTCAAGGGAGCTACATTATCTAATGCAGAACGCAATGAGGAAGTCACACCGTTAACAAAGGTGTCGATTTGTGAATGGGAAGAAACAGCATTGCTGCCATCTACAGGGCATTTCTGCAATACTGAGGATATTAAAAGGGGGACAGACTCTTTAAGTTTTGATACAGCATTATCCGATAAAGATCTACTATAATGGAACGCTCTTTTGGGGGTGGAGAACTCAGTTAGATTAAACTCAAAGGTTATTAAAAAATGGTCAGGGTTGTGAGGAAATATTGTTAATTCTTCACAATCAATGCCATATGTCAGCACAAGGTCTAAAGTATGTAACCAAGAGTGCGTCGGTTTATGCACATTTTGAACAAAACCAATTGAATCTAGGATAGTTTTAAAGGCTACACTAAGGTTATCACATTCAGTGTCAACATGAATGTGAAAATCACCCACTATAATAACCTTGTCAGTGTTTAACACCCAATCAGATAAGAAGTCTGACAGCTGATCCAGAAACTGAGTGTAAGGGCCAGGTGGACGATACAAAACAACAAACAGAAGAAAAACAAGACTTTTTTTGGGTACAAAAATCCAGATAAAAGTTTAAAGTTTGTTGAAATATATTTTAAATGTTCCTTAAAATTCAAGTGATTATAAATTAACAATCCTAGACATTTAAAAGTAGACACAAACTCAATTTGTTAACCATCTCTTGTTAAAGGTTTGTAAGAAAGTGTTGATCTTGCAGAACTTAAAGTGGTGAAAAGCATACATTTTGTTTTACCTGCATTCAGGACAAGTTGCAAATTGCAATGTTGTTCTTGTATTCTATGGAAGTTAGATTGTAGATACTGGAAGGTCTCAGCAGGAGTGGGCGCTGTTGAGTATTTGAGGGTGTCAACCACATAGAAATGAAAATGTACAGAACCTGGAGGAACACGTTTTAGAGTATAATCATATATTGTGTATTAGTCTGTGAACTTGCTTTCTGAAAATATCTACCACATTATTCTGGCAGGGTGCATACATACAGTATTTCCCTCTGGGATTATTAAAGTATTTCTGATTCTGATTCTGAGTATTTCACATATAAAATCATGCATCCCTGCTTGCTCAAGATTCCATGTGAGGTCTTAGGCTCCCATGAAGATATGAAATATTTTTTTTTCAACCTAATGAGATAAATTTGCCATGAACATACAGATTTACGATTATCTTATTCTATAAATCATCCTGTTAAAGCACTATTCATTTTTATCTGTCTTTTATGACTGTCCATAGTCTTATTGGTTTCAAATTGATGACAGAAGTTTAGCCCCAAAAACACTGCGTGAGGCACAGCTAACGCATTTCTCCGGGCAGGCTACATACACAGACATGACTATCAGTCTTTCTGACTGGATGGTTTGTTTTTTTCTGAGGTCGTGGAAGATCAATGTTGACTCCTTGGTGCAATCATCTGAGGAATAAGATTAGCATATCTTAGCAGCAATTGAGTTGTCTCACTGGATGCAGCAGGGAGGGGTTATTAAGGATTGATTGTCCCAGCAGGAGCAGTTGGGAAATTTAAGAGACAAAAATGGAGACCAGAAAAAATAAGTGAGCAGAAAAATAGAGAAAGGAGGATACTCTAGATCTCTTTGAAATTGGCAGGTTTGATGGTTTTCAATAATTTTATTTCAAAATAAAAATTCTTTCACTTAGGTTTATGCGTTTAGTCATAGTTTAGGGTTGGTTATTACTTTGTTGTGCCATTGCACATGTTTTTGAGTTATCTAATGTTTATCAAATAACTCAGTCTGTTAGGTATATCTGGTGAATACCAGCCAAAACAGCTGATATAAGGACAATAGTTCAAAGGATGATTGGAGCACTGGCATTCTTCTAACAGCAAACTCTGCACACAAATGGAATAAATGAGTGAAAATCTCTCTTCAAGTACAAAAATTTATTAACAGAAGTACAAAAATGTATTAACAGAAATAAATGCACATTTATTTAAACACCATTATGTTGTTTATCTGAAGTCACACTATACTTCAATCAACACCTCCTCTCTACTAGGCTACTGGAACTTAACTAAAACTGTTAATCAAAATTAAGATTGAAGAAAATAACGAACTATGTAAACACAAAAGAACAAATAAAGATGTTCAAAACCATCATCGTAAGAAGGATTCAGTGAGTCTTGGGTTCACTGCAGATCCAAGTTAGAGAACAAAACTCATCTTAAAGAATATGGAATGAAGTTAAATTATCTTAACTAACTTAGAACAACATTTGACATGTGTTCAACCCATTCACAATGCAACTCCAAGTTAGATAAAAAAAAAATGAGGAAATCTTTTAAAGAATGATGTGCTAAAAAAATCTATAACATTTAGGACACTTGATTTTTATTAATGTAATTTTTTCTCCTGGAAATAATTAAGACTCAAAGTTAGGGTGACCATTTCCATAACACTAAAAAGGAGGTCATATGGAATATCAATAGATTACTACAGTGTACATAGGATTCTGGTATACTCTCATTTATAGTACATTTTTGAGTGGTTTAAAGATGTTTGTGTAGCTGAATAGGAATAAATATTAATGAAAAGTGCAAAAATGTTGGTTCACGGTGTCAGGACTCAGCCGGCAGGGCCATGCAGCTTGCTGCCATCTCTGCTTCCTCCACAGGTGTTCGTGGTGGGCTGATGGGCGGAGTGTGCGCACCTGCAGCTTGCTCAGCAGCACTGGAGCTGCACTATAAGAACTGCGCTCGAACAGCGAGAGGATGCCAGAGTGTTGCCGTTGCGGTATGCCTAAACAGCCACGGCCTCTCGCCAGCTTTGCTCTCACGCTAATACTAGCCCTTTGTGTCTCCCAGGTTACCTCCTTGTGCTCCGACGTCCTCCCTCGTACCACAGTGTCTCCTTCGTGACGGCTCCTTCCCGAGTTCTTCTGGTTCCTTCTGAGTCGGTTCGCTCGTTCCTGGACACAAGGCTCTCTCCGACGTTCCCCTGGTTCCTCTCACTGTTCTGGATTCCTGGATTCCCCAGTGCTGCTCGGACCCCTCGCTCCGCTCTCTGGTCGCCCGGACACCTGTCGCCAGCATCAAAGCTGAGTCCACACTGCCTTCCTCCCCGGTCGGGTTATCTGCACTTCGTGGTAAGCTTGCGTCCATCAGCCAATTTCCCTAGTCTCACCTCGAGAAGTAATCATTCCTCTCACCTCCCTCTAGACTGGTCTGGTTCCTTGGCTCGGTACTGCTCGCCGCCGAGACGGATCTCGCCCTGCGAGCCCTTGTTACTCCTGTGCAAAATAAAATCCTTAAGAATCTTACCTGTTGTCACCGAGTGTATTCTGCATGTGGGCCCGACACCTTAAGGCAAACATGACACACGGTATTTGTATTTATTCAGTACATTGTAATGTTCAAAAAGTGACCACTGAGATGAATCTTTTTAAGTGCAGAGGGCCACAAAGCATAACATCCATCCATCCATCCATCCATCCATCGTCTTCCGCTTATCTGGGGTCGGGTCACGGGGGTAGCAGCTTCAGTAGGGAGTCCCAGACGTCCTTCTAACCAGCCACTTTGGCCAGCTCCTCTGGGGGAATCCCAAGGTGTTCCCAGGCCAGCCGAGAAATATAGTCCCTCCAGCGTGTCCTGGGTCTCCCCCTGGGTCTCCTCCCGGTGGGACGTGCCCGGAACACCTCCCCAGGGAGGCGTCCAGGAGGCATCCTAACCAGATGCTCGAGCCACCTTAACTGGCTCCTCTCGACGTGGAGGAGCAGCGGCTCTACTCTGAATCCTCCCCGGATAACTGAGCTCCTCACCCTATCTCTAAGAGAGAGCCCAGACAGACTACGGAGAAAACTCATTTCAGCTGCTTGTATCTGGGATCTCGTTCTTTCGGTCACGACCCAAAGCTCATGACCATAGATGAGGGTACGAACGTAGATCGACCGGTAAATCGAGAGCTTCGACTTTTGGCTCAGCTCGCTCTTCACCACAACGGACCGGTAAAGCGCCCACTTCACAGCAGACGCCACACCAATCCGCCTGTCAATCTCCCGCTCTATTTTCCCACCATTCGTGAACAAGACCCCAAGATACTTAAACTCCTCCACATCCTCCCCAACCCAGAGAAGGCACTCTACCCTTTTCCGGCTCAAGACCATGGTCTCAGATTTGGAGGCAATGATTCTCATCCCGGCCGCTTCGCACTCGGCTGCTAGCCGCTCTAGTGAGAGCTGTAGATCATGCCCTGATGAAGCCAATAGGACCATGTCATCCGCGAAAAGCAGACGCAATCCTAAGGCCACCAAAACGGATCCCCTCAACACCTTGGCTGCACCTAGAAATTCTGTCCATAAAAGTTATGAACAGAATCGTGACAAAGGGCCACCTTGGCAGAGTCCAACTCTCACCGGAAACGAGTCCGACTTACTGCCGGCAATGCGGACCAGACTCTGACACCTAACAGCCCTTATTAAAGGGCCCGATTGTCATACTCCCGGAGTACCCCCCACAGGACCCCCCGAGGGACACGGTCGAATGCCTTCTCCAGATCCACAAAGCACATGTAGATTGGTTGGGCAAACTCCCATGCACCCTCCAGGATCCTGCTGAGGGTGTAGAGCTGATCCAGTGTTCCACGGCCAGGACGAAAACCAAGGTGCTCTTCCTGAATCTGAGATTAGACTATCCGACGGACCCTCCTTTCCAGAACCACGGAATAGACCTTACCAGGGAGGCTTAAGAGTGCGATTCCTCTGTAGTTGGAACACACCCTCCGGTCACCCTTTTTAAATAGGGGGACCACCGTCCCCAGTCTGCCAATCCAGGGAACTGCCCCCGATGTCCACGCAATGCTGCAGAGCTGCATTAACCAACACAGCCCAACAACATCCAGAGCCTTAAGGTACTCAGGGCAAATCTCATCCACCCCTGGGGCCTTGCCATCGAGGAGCTTTTTAACAACCTCGGCAACCTCAGCACCAGAGATGGGAGAACCGGACCAAGAGTCCTCAGGCTCTGCTTCCGCAATTGAAGACGTGTTGGTGGGATTAAGGAGGTCTTCGAAGTATTCCGCCCAACGACACACGACGTCCCGAGTCGAGGTCAGCAGCACCCCACCCCCACTATAAACAGTATTGGTACTGCACTGCTACCCCCTCCTGAGATGCCGGATAGTGGACCAGAATCGCTTCGAAGCAGTACGGAAGTCTTTCTCCATGGCCTCTCCGAACTCTTCCCACGCCCGAGTTTTTGTCTCGCCGACCAGCCGAGCCGCCTGCCGCTTTGACTGCCGGTACATATCCGCTGCTTCCGGAGTCCCACGGGCCAATAAAGCTCGATAGGACTCCTTCTTCAGCTTGACGGCTTCCCTCACCGCTAGTGTCCACCAGCGTGTTCGAGGATTGCACTGACAACCTTGCAGCCACAGCTCCGACTAGCCGCCTCAACAATAGAGGCACGGAACATGGTCCACTCAGACTGAATGTCCCCCGCCTCCCTCGGGACGTGTTCAAAGCTCTCCTGGAGGTGGGAGTTAAAGCTCCGTCTCACGGGGGCCAGATGTTCCCAGCAAAACCTCACAATATGTTTGGGCCTGCCAGGTCTGACCAGCTTCCTCCCCCACCACCAGGTAGTGGTCGGTGGAGAGCTCCGCCCCTCTCTTCACCCGAGTGTCCAAGACATGCGGCCGCAGGTCAGATGAAACAACAACAAAGTCGATCATTGAACTACGGCCTAGGGTGTCCTGGTGCCAAGAGCACATATGGACACCCTTATGCTTGAACATGGTGTTCGTGATGGACAATCCATGACGAGCACAGAAGTCCAACAACAGAACACCACTCGAGTTCAGATCAGGTGGGCCATTCCTCCCAACCACGCCCCTCCAGGTCTCACTGTCATTGCCCACGTGAGCGTTGAAGTCCCCCAGAAGAACGAGGGAGTCCCCAGGAGGGGCACTCTCCAGTACCCCCTCCAAGGACTCCAAAAAGGGTGGGTAATCCGAGCTGCGGTTTGGCGCATAAGCACAAACAACAGTCAGAACCCGTCCGCCCACACGTATGCAGAGGGAGGGCACCCTCTTGTTCACTGGGGTGAACCCCAACTTACAGGCACCGAGATGAGGGGCAACAAGTATGCCCACTCCAGCTCGGTGCTTCTCACCAGGGGCAACTCCAGAGTGGAAGAATGTCCATCCCCTCTCAAGGAGACTGGTTCCAGAGCCAGAGCCATGCGTCGAGGTGAGTCCGACTATCTCTAGTCAGAACCTCTCAACCTCCCGCACTAGCTCAGGCTCCTTCCCCACCAGAGAGGTGACATTCCACATCCCAAGAGCCAGCTTCTGCAGCCGAGGATCGGAACGCCAAGGTCCCTGCCCTCGACTGCCACCCATTTCGCAGCGCACCCAACCCCTTTGGCCCCTCCTATAGGTAGTCCCCTCCCTGGGCTGCCACCTTACCGTGGTGGAGGGGTTTCAGTGTCCCAATGACCCTAGGAGCTATGCTCTCAGGGGTTTTATGCCCCTAGTAGGGTCACCCAAGGCAGACAGGTCCTAGGTGAGGGACCAGACAAAGAGCAGCCCAAAAGCCCCTTATGATGAATTCCATAAATGGACGTTGTGTTCCCTTGCCCGGACGCGGGTCACCGGGGCCCCACTCTGGAGCCAGGCCTGGAGGTGGGGCACGTTGGCGAGCGCCTGGTGGCCGGGCTTTTGCCCATGGAGCCCGGTCGGTCTCAGCCTGAAGAGGACACATGGGTCCCCCTTCCAATGGGCTCACAACCTATAGGAGGGGCCAAAGGGGTCAGGTGCGCTGCGAAAGCATAACATGTGTGGACTTAAATGTGGAAAAACAATTAACAGGTAACTTACATAATAAAAATGCTTTAAAAAAGCCTAAATTACCTGTTATATAAACAACATGAGATTGTAAAAAGAATACATTCAACTGCTCAAACAGTAGAGCATTTCTAAAGTGCTTCACTCTTTTGGGGACTTGTCTTGAGTGTCTGTGTGTGTGCAGCAGACCGGTCTCTAAGGTAACTCCACATTCACCCTCTGTAGCAGCTAGATCTCTTTACCTGCCGCACATTTATTACTTTTGTTTATCCATAACCGCAACATTGCATTGACAGTGCTGAAGCCATGGAATGAGTCTTGACTACTTTTCGTTATAAATTCATGCTCTTTTGTCCATTCAGAATTAAACAAGGTTTTGCGTTTTGGCTTTATGCTAACATTCTGTCAATGTCGTATGACGTAGCAGCACGTGGACCCTTGTTTACTTTTATTAACCAATAACAAGAAGATATTCATCTGACACCGGTACCGCTCTTAGCCAATCATTTGTTAGACCAGATATGTTACTCCATTGGATGCATTTCTTATAGTCTATGATTGGATATTGTGCTGCAGCCCAGCAACGATGAAAACAATACGCTCTTCAAACCTAGTGCCTCAAAAAGGAGGACAAATATGTGTCCGGCTTGATACTGCACTGGATGCCAGACAGGGCATTGAAAATCCAGACTGTCCGGCCTAAAGCCAGACAGCTGATCACCCTACTCAAAGTGGTAACGTAGGAAGCTAGAATGCTATAGCATGGCCAATAGCCATGCCGTGGTTATGTTTATGTTTACTAGGGTTAATAGTAAGTTATTAAGGGAGGCTAATAGTGGCTAATGCTAGCCGACATTTGGACCTCATCTAAACTATTTTTAAGCTATATTTTGGTGTAACTAGTGGTATGGAAAATACAAACATTAATGTCCCATCGATGTTCAAAACCCATATGGAGATAAAGTTTGTCATAACCGTAAAACACACCCGAAACACATCAACATAACTTTGTTTCAAGATTGCAAGTCTTTAACCTCAGCCAAACCTTAAAGAAAGGAAAAACACATTAAAAATATACATTTTAACTTTCCCTGCTTATTTCTATGCCAAAACCTTTTGGTTGACTTTGGGGAAATTCAGTTGGAAGAAGCTGCTCCAGCTGGTTCTCCGGTTGAAAGCGGTTTGAGCCGGCGAGACTCACTCCTTGTGAATCCCGGCTTGGATGAGTTTTTTCCTGGATCTCCAGTGGGCTGCGCTCGGCCTTTGGAGCCTGGGGATCTTAAGGGTTTCCTTAGGCTTCCTGTTAGGGCCTCTGCACAGTCTGCAAAGAGGAACCTATTTCTCAGCCTATTTCCATGACAGTCAGCTGCTTAGGGTTTTGATGTTGAAGAAGGCAGGCTTTACTTACCTGGGTCCAGCCTGCACATAGTCTTTCCAGTGTAGACGTTCTCTTCACGAGGGACCACAGAAAAAATATAGAGCTTTTTCTCTCCGGTGCTGCTGATGGACCGCAGGGGGAAAGAGGGAGATGAGTCCAGGGGTCAAGGCCTTATACTGTAGTTTCAGCAGGCACCCTGCTGTGAGGAGTAGTCCCTTGGTACCTGTAGCTTATAGCATTAGACACAGTCTGATTTTATTTCACTTGGCTGAGAGCACAAAAACTGTATGGACTTTATTCAATTAGTTGGGGCTCATAAAAGTGTTTTTTTTTATTTATCTGAGTCTAGCTTTCAACATATTTCAATCTTGTAAGTTGGTGTTTCACTTGTCTGAAAATTTTATTTCCTGAAAATTAAACAACACTACATGTTAGATACTCTGTGTATGTTAGCTTAGATAAACAGCAAGCAAGACTTGTTTTTCACATGCTAGGCTCCTAACATCTGTAAGGGGTCTGGCAAGGTTCTGGCAAGGTCTTTTACCTCGATCTAAGGAGGTCGAGGTAAAAGTTTAACAAGGTTATTGATACTAAAAATTTAACAATGTAATGGTCTTGATCCAGGAACCTTCTCCGTTTTTTGGGAGGACAGGAAAGAACTCGAGAAGAGAGGGAGAGGTGAGTGGATAGGGTGACTGGTTGAATACTGAAAATAATAGGAGTAAAGTTATGGTATTAGAGAATGGGAATGTCAGGGAGGATGAGCAGAATCAGAAGAAGTTGACTTGTGTATTAATAGAGCGGGGTCACGGTTGGTTGTAAGACAGGGAGGCCGATGAGGAGGATGCAGGAGAGTCTGCCAGCTATTGACATTCTAATCTGGGAGTCTTGTTTGGTCTGAGTCATAGAACAAGAACTTCAGGAGGATATGATAACCTTTTTAAGTAAGTTTCTAGACAGGAGCACAAGTAAACAGATAAATATGGAACTTTAGACACAGGGACAACTTCTTAAGAGACTACAAGTACCTTGTTATTTACTGACAGGTGAGCCAAAGATAATCAAAAAGAGTAATGTGAGCTGGGTGAGCTTCTGGTGGAGGATGTCATGGTTGATTGTGTTAAAGGCCAAGCGGAAGTCAACAAACAGGATCCTGGCATATGTCCCTAAATGGTCTACGTGGCGCAGAGTAATGTGCAGAGCCAGGTTGACACTGTCTTCTGCTGATCTGACACAGAGGTGGCTCTGAGGAGGCAAGGAGCTGTAGGAGGGTCAGCACGATCCCCCCAGCGACTGGGAGGAGGAGTTGGCACAACCTCCTGGAGACTGGGTGGAGGTGTCGGCACGAACCCCCTGGAGACCCCTGGGCCTGGGCACCATTCCCAAAGAACCTAGGATTGCACCTGCATGCACAGCTGAGTGGCTTGGCTTGGCCACCTGCTGTTCAGCCGATTGAGTCGGCTCTGCCTCTGAACGCCCATGAAGGAGCTGGGGAGAGGGCTCTTGCCAGTCTAGTGTAGGGCTGCATCAACCCTCACGGAAGAGATGTGAGGCGTCGGCTTTAGAGGCTACATGCGAGGCGTGCTTGTGTCTACGACAGGATCCCCGGTAGCGGGCTGATGCTCTGCTGTTTAGAGGCAGAGGTGACTTGTAACACCACGGACCGCTTCCTGGTGGAGGGATCACCAGCCTCGAGTGACTCACAGTAACTGTTGGTAAAAAGAATCAAAATTTTCATCACTACGTGCTGACTGTCAGAGGGTGGCACCAAATACCAGTCAGAGGGTGGCACCAAATAAAGCAGCAGATAAAGAAACCAACAGGTCAAAGAGCAGAAGAAAATAAACAAACGAGCTTGGTTTTTCTAATAATGCATTGAGGAGGGCTCTGCTATTTCCCCCATTTGGACAATTTATTTCTCAAGGACAAGGATACAAAAACCGCACTGATATTCTGTTGAAAATTCACCTAATTCTTTCTTTTTACTTATTTTCTTCTGCTCTCCTGAGTCAATAGTATGTAAACCAGCCTATTATCGCCCCCTAAGAGGCTGATGTGAAAACCACATTTCAGAATGGAACATAGTTGTTAATACGCTTGTCTGTAAAGTCCCAGTGACTCATGCTTATGTAGCAGCTTTAATCCGGTTGCTTTAAAAATGAAGGACACCACTCGGGCCAGGAATCAGGAGCTGCACATTTATTTTACCTATAGGAGTAGCGGGGGACACAGTCAGCACATGCACAGGCTGTTAGATGCTCTGTCAGTCTCCAGTCCGTGCAAAAGCTTCCTGAGTTTTTTTTCTTTTCAAAATATAAATAAAGAAAATACTTCTGTAAATACAATGTACACACCAAAATAATGTGTGCCCTTGTAACATGTGACATATTGAGCAAAAGCTAACAAAACAGTCATAATATTACACACACTAAGTGCATAACACAAAAATTATCATTGCATGAGAAAAATAAATTGCACTTTTGATATATGGCTTATCTTAGCTTAAGCTTTGCAGCCCTTTAGTAAAAAGAATACTTAACAGAGTTCAGATGAACAATTTATATCATAACACACCTATAGGAGTAGCGGGGGACACAGTCAGTACATGCACAGGCTGTTAGATGCTATGTCAGTCTCCAGTCTGCAAGGGATCATCAAATATGCAAATGAGGGAGAAATCTCTGTCAAATTTAACTAAATAAAAAGCCAAAACAAGCCTAAATATGTTCAGCAATGCTTTAACAATACTGTGGTAACTTTTATATTCAGTTTAAGACGGAGAATTTTAAGCTAACTAAGCCAACAGACAGAGAGCATCACAACACGTCTTACCCGTGCAAAAGCTTCCTGAGTTTTGCCGGGCAAATAGAGCTACGTCACTATCACATTGTTGTGCGCCAGCAGTTAGAGTCCCCCCCGCTACAACGGGTGACATGGAACCAAAAAAAAACAAAACACCACATTCAACTCATCACTGATTTTACATGGAAAATATTACACATAGGGTTTTGAGAATGTTCACCAAAATAACAAATTTAGAAAAAAATTATTATGCATTAGTAATATGTGCAACATATTAACACAGCTACATACTCCCCTCTGAACTTCTCAAAACTGCTCTACCTTTGGGTAATAGGTGAAGTCTGGGCAACATTAGCATAGCTCGTTATTACCGCCTAACGTACATCTCTTTGAGCGACAGAAATGCCTCCCAACCAAAAGGGAAAGTGACATAAAGAAGCTGGCCAGACTTCTAACATTCACTTGCTGAAGAAAGTGCCCTGTACACAATCTCATACTGATGACTGGATAACTGTTACCCTAACTTGACCCCAAAAGACTGCACATTTGCAACAAACTTAAGAATTCTCTGGTGACATAACAAATAGGTGTCATCTACATGAATGTAGCCTTTGTAAGCTCACTGACTAATTTGTTAACTTGCGCATTCTTCTGCGTCATGTTCTGGATCAACCTATTAACTGGCCTTACAATCCTGCCTAATCGTGTCCTAGTGTGACTCACTGAGCTACTCGGTAGGAGCCTGGCAGGTCTTAAATCGGCCCTGCTGGTGTCTTCTGTGGCTGCTTGACTTCCTGGCTTTGACCGTTCTCCACATTTCTCAGTCTCTACTTCACTGCTGTCAGTTCGGTTGGTTACGGTGTGGGGCCCTGACTCATCTCCAGCATTGTCACTAGCCATAACATTTGGTTCGCTAGCACAGCAGACATTGTCACTTGTCTGGGAGTCCTGAACAACTGGGTCAGGGTTATCAGGGAGTACCTGAGGGGATTCTGGAGGTGTATGCTCTCCCCTTAGAGAATCTCTCAGGGGAGCTGACTCAGCTACCCAACTAGCAGTGCGTTCATACCGGTGAAACTCAGATTCAACCACCAGGGGGCTTCCAACCACTTCCCTGTGTTCCTGACTTAATTCAGAGCCACTGTCGAAGGAAGACTCTCTTTCATGCTCCAACTCCACTGGCAAGAAGTTAGCTTGGAGAAGCATGTTCCTGTGGACAACTCACTCTTGTCCAGTGCTGGGATGTCTGATGTGGTAGGTGTGACACCTTGGGTCTTTGGAGAGTACTGTGTAAAGGGTAGATTTCCACCTGTCAGCTAGTTTCCTTCGACCACGTGTACACCTGTTTGCCAATAGAACTTGGTCTCCCTCATCAATGTCTGTGCCCTTTATTTTCCTATTGTACAGGTCTGCCTGGCGCTGCTGGCTGGACTTGACATTAACTTGAGCCAGAACAAGAGCTTCCTTGAGGTCATCCCTCATCCTTTTGACATAGGTGTCATAGTCTGTGATGTCATTGTCTCTCACCACATTGTGAAACATAACATCTACTGGCAATCTGGGAATCCGTCCATACATCAGAAAGAAAGGAGCAAACCCAGTTGACTTGTGCACTGTGCAGTTATAGGCAAAGGTCAGCGTCTGCAACATCTGTGGCCATCTGTGCTTATCCCTGGGAGGCAGAGCCCTGATCATGTTCCCTAGAGTTCTGTTGAACCTCTCGGTTTGACCGTTTCCCATGGGATGGTAGGGTGTTGTTCTTGACTTCTTGATACCAGCAATCTGCAGCAGCTCCTGAATCAACTGGCTTTCAAAGTTCGCACCCTGATCCGAATGGATCCTCTGGGGGTATCCGTAAACACAGAAATACCTGTCCCAGAGCTGACGTGCGACTTGTTTAGCTGACTGGTCAGAGCACCTGAAGGCATGGGCCATTTTAGTGAAATGGTCTGTCACAACTAGCACGTCCACACTGCTTCCTTTGGAATCCTCTGCAGACCAGAAATCCAAACAGACCAGCTCCAATGGGCTTGTGGTTCTGACACTTTCAAGCGGGGCTCTTCCCTCTGGTTCCAGTGTCTTGCTGACAACACAGCGCTTGCAGCATCTCACATGTTCTCTGACATCACGCTCAATTTCAGCCCAGAAGAATCTCTGTCGGGCCAAATACAAGGTCCTAGCTTGGCCCTGATAGCCAGCATCGTCATGAATACCTCGCAGAACATGACCGACCAAGGAGGAGGGTGTCACGTACTGATGACGTTTCTTTCCAGTCATAGTGTCCTTACACACCCTATACAGGATGCCATCAAGCATTTTTAACTTCTCCCACTGCTTCAGGGTTTTAAGCACTTTCAAGGAAAGTCCAGCTCTCTCTCTTCTTGTTGGCCGTCTTCCCCGGTGTGGCATCTGTGCTCTGTTCATCCTGGAGCTCTTGGAGTGAGAAGACAGGCAGAGCACTCTGACCAGGTGGAACTAGTCTCTCTAAATCTTGAGCAAGCCAAGATACCACCCTTTGTTTGGGACCATGATGCCACTCAACATGGCTCGCCAAAAATGCAGAAACTTCGCCATCAGTCAAAGAACAACGTTCCAAGGCTTCTGGTGAAAGTGTACACTCAACACTCTGGTGATTGGTACTAACTCTAAATAACTCCTGGACTAGACCTTCTTGGACTTGTTGTGACTCCTCCAGCAGTACCTCATATGGCTCCTCCATGAGCCTCTGGCTAACCCGACTTTGGACAAAGGGACGCCTGCTCAAAGCATCAGCCACAATGTTCTTATTACCAGGTATGTACTTGATGCTGAAGTTATATGGTGATAACTTGGACACCCATCTTTGCTCACATGCATCGAGTTTGGGTTTCGTGAGAATGTAGGTCAGGGGATTATTATCCGTCCAGACAGTGAAGGTATGCCCTTTTAGCCAATGGCTAAATTTATCACAAATAGTCCATTTCAATGCTAAAAACTCTAAGCGGTGCGCAGGATAGTTGTTCTGAGCGCGGGTGAGTGCCTTGCTGGCAAAAGCGATGGGGCGCGCCTTGCTTTCACCCTCTTGGACCTGAGATAATACAGCACCCAAGCCATCCTGTGAAGCATCCGTAGACAGAATAAATGATCGGCTGAAATCGGGATGTGCTAACACGACAGACTCCAGGAGTGCTGTTTTCAACTGTTCGAATAAACTGCGATGTTCCTCTCTCCAATCACTTGGGTGTAACTTCCTGAATGCAGCAGCACCTCATGGGTTCCCTTTCTTCCCTTTAGGTGCAGCAGTCAGTGCAAAGAACGGTTTGGCTATTCGGGAGCAATCATGTATGAACTGATGATAGTACATGACCATGCCCAAGAATGACCTAATCTTCTTCTGGGACGGCGTAATGCCATCCTCCATCATAAGATCAGACTCCATCATTGAAGTAATAGCCTGCACCTTATCAGGGTCAGTTGACACACCGCTTTCATCCACAACATGTCCCAAAAACTTCACACTTCTCCTGAGTAGCTGACATTTCTTGGGGGCCAACTTTAATCCATGAGTACGCAGGGCTTCGGCTTCGTTGGGAGCATACACGAGCACATCATCCAAATAGCAGAGTAGAGTCATGAAGTTTTGGTCACCGAATATGCCCATCATTAGACGCATGAAACTTGCAGGGCTATTACACCCATAGGTGTAGTGAAAGCCGTCAATTTTTTGTCTTCCTCTGCCATGGCGATGTTATAAAAGCCAGAGGTAAGATCCATGGCACTGAATATGGCACTTCCTCCGAGAGCTGCCAGACAATCCGACTGGTGAGGCAAAGGATGTGCATCCTTAATTGTTCGTGCATTCATCCAACGATAATCCACACATATCCTGAGTTCCCTATTCTTCTTCCAAACAAGCACTATGGGGGATGCCTACTCACTGTTGGACTTGCGAATGATTTCACGCTCCTCCATCTCTGTAAGAACCTGTCGGAGCTTGTGGTACTGTGCTGGTGGAACACGCCGGTATGGGAGTCTGAATGGCCGTTCCTCGGACAAATGCGATGGACAAAATCCTTAGCCAGTCCACAATCAAGCTTGCTCCTTGAGAAGACATCCTCATCCAATCCCAGGCTATGCAGACTGTCTTGCAAACTGGAACAAGGAGATTGGATTAGACCACTTGCTGTTTCAGCACACACTGTCTGACTCTGCATCTTGATTTTCGCAGCTGGCTCATGTTCTTGGGTCACATCCAGATCCTCAATGGCTATGCAGGTAGACACATCTGCTACTTTGGTGTGACGCTTTAAAGTGACGGCTTTGTAAGATGTATTCAGGATCCTGACTGGGATCCACCTGTCACCATTCATAGAACTTACACACCTGCAGACTATGATGTTTTTCTTGTGTGTCTGTGCTCTTAATGGTTCAACCAATATTGCACTGCCTTCAGAAAGGGGTGAAGATGCAGGTAGCTTACCCCAAACCAGATGCTCTTGCTTCGGTAGGAGAGTTACTGCCTGTACTAGCTTGACAGCACCAATAAAATTTGGCATTGTATCACCCTTCCATCTGTCGATACCTGCCAACATGTTGAGAAACTGTACGATTTCCGGTACATTTGCAGACTCAGGTTTGTTCAGAACTTGCCAGAAATGAGGAGACTGTTTGAAGGTGTACGGATACACTGAATGTGTATCCGTACACCTCCAACTTCAGATTGTAAATGGATTTGGGCTTGACTTGAAATCCACCACAACCTACGAGTACAATATCAGTTTGAACACTGCTGGGTTCTGATGCTAAACCACTATCTTTGAGCATCTGTTCAGCTTCTTCACTAATAGTGCAGGCCATGCAGCCTGTGTCAAGTAAAGCTCGCAGTGAAACTTTATCGTCCACTTGTGCATTAGTGTAGAACAGACTGTCAGCTTTATCAAGCTTTGTTATGTTCTGGAACAGAACAACAGCACCAGGTGGGGCAGATTTAAGGCTTTCTGCATAAGTAGACTGCATGTCATCACTAGAGTCGAGGGGCTCACCATTTTCATTCACACTGTGCCCTCCCAAGCGTGAGTAACTTAGTTTCCCTGATCGGGCGAGCTGTCACTACACTGGACAGTGGTTTTAGAACGGTCTTTTTTCTGATGTCCCACTTCCAGGCAACCTAGAAATCTCCTTTCTTTCATGCAGTGTGTGCGTGTTGAGTGAGAGCCATTTCCACATACTCGGCATGGGGCAAAATGACCTGAGGGGGAAGGCTGGGGTTTAGCAGTGTGAACAGGCTGGCTGGTACGTTCTAGCACTCTCTCTAACATGCTCAGCACCCGTTCTAAAGCACTCTGTTCTGAAGCAGCCGCTTCATTTGGTTTGTTTGGATCACTTGGAGTTAACTTGGCCGTGTTTACTTTCTGGTTCTAGAGAACCAATAGCTGTTACGGCAGTAGCTACTTGGAGGGCATGTGCTCTGGTTGTGCTTGCGTTTGTTTTCTTTATGTGGCACTCTCGTTGGTGTTCGTCAATAGCCTCCTGTACCTCTGTAAGTGACCACTTGCTTATGGGCTTACACTTGAAAACACAGGCGAGGCCAGGATCAGGACAGCTCCTGATGAACATCATAGGTATTTCTGCATCTATATTATCCATTTTGCTTCCCTGGAGCCGCAAGTGTCTGTCCGCCGCTTCAGCAGCAGTGTTCAGTCGGATCCAGTAATCTACTGGGGTCTCCTTCGCTATTGGCTGTGTTGCGTAGAAATCAGCCAGGGGTAAACAGGACCCAGGGCTCTCGCTAAAATAGCGTCTCAATACACTATAGATTGTCTCAGGATTAACAGCTCTGCCAGATGTTGAACTGCTTTTCAGTCCTACTTTGACAATACTTTTTGCCCTGCCGAGAAGATGGCCCAGGATCTCATCTCGTTGTTCATCAGTTGACAGGTATTTTTTGTGTAAATACACCTCCATCATATCGATCCACTTTTGTATGGAGTATTTGTCGTTCCCATCACTACGAAACATGGGAGGCTCCTTGATGTCGGATCTGACTACCAGGCTCATTTTGGAAAGGTCAATGGTTGTGTCTGGTGCTTCATTTCTGATCAATTTGGCCAATGGTGACTGATTTGGGATAAGTGGAGACTGGCTAGCAAGCGGCTGGCTATGGACTCACCTATCTGGCTACTTAACTCAACAATGAGGTCACGGGCTATGGTTTATCCTTTTTCACATTCTCTTACTCTTTGCACTTTCTTATTTCCTTGCGAATCTCTATCTTATTTGTCTGCTTCTTTCCTGATCATCAGACAATCACAAGCACATCATATGATGCTACCTGGGTCTATGTATGACTATTTTCTCGAGGGCATGCACCTTTTAACTTCTCACTCACATCTATGGCGAATGTAAAGTTTGTGACATGGAATGTGCATGGGGCTGGCACCAGAGAGAAAAAAATTGAAGATCTTTAACCAGCTTACTAGATTAAAGGCAGATGTTGTCTTATTGCAAGAAACCCACAAATCAGCTACAAATGCAAGTGAGCTTAATTCACCTGAGTTCCCTGAGGTGTTTGCGGCCGGCTATAGAGTTCAAAGGTGTAGCAATCTTAATCCACAAAAACGTTAGTTTTAAAATATTAGACAAAACTATAGATCCTGAAGGTAGATACATAATAATTAAAATAGCTATCCATAACCAGAAGCTATGTATTGTCAGTATATATGGTCCAAATGTTGATGACCCCTCTTTTTTTCACCGATTCTTCCTTGCACTTTCAAAACACGGGGATTGTTCACTAATTATAGGAGGTGACTTCAACTTTGGTTTAAATAACGATATAGACAGGTTGAATACAACAGGGACTCAGCGTAGTTGGCAGTCAGTAAGTGTAGTCAAACAATACATGAGTGATTTTGGTCTTTGCGATGCATGGCGTTCTCTTCATCCTAATAGTAAAGAATATACTTTTTCTCAAATGTTCACCATTCGTACTCTCGTCTGGACTACTTTCTAGTAAGCAGCTCACTGCTGTCGGAAGTTTCAGAGACGGTAATTCATCCTATTGCTATCAGTGACCACGCTCCTGTTACTCTCACCTTAATTAATAATAAAATAACCCCACACAACAAAAGCTGGAGATTTAATACATTACTGCTTAAAGATGAAGAATTTATAAAATTCATCAAAGAACAGTGGGCTTCACACTTGGAATACAATGATCAACCAGGTACATCGGCATCGATATTGTGGGAAGGTGGAAAAGCAGTGATGAGAGGTAAAATAATTTCTTTCTCATCTCATAAAAAGAAAAAAGAAAACAAAAAGATTCAGCAATTAGAAGAAAAACTTACTAGAATCCTCTCAAGAAGAAGGAAAGTTAGGTAAAATCCGTGAAGTAAAATTAGAACTAAACTACTAAATTGAAAAGCAAAATAGATTTCTAATACAAAGACTTCGAATAGAAAATTTTGAACATGGCAATAAGTCAGGAAGCTTCCTAGCTAATCAGCTTAAAATAAATAAGGAGAAAACTACTATATTTGCAGTTACAGATTCAACTGGTAATACATTAAGTGAACCGGAGTGTATAAATAATACCTTCCGCGATTTCTACAAATCTTTATACACGCCACAGATAAATCCATCAGAGAATGATATCAAGCAATTTCTGGATAAAATTACACTTCCTAAATTATCAGATAACCAAAGAATGACACTGGACTCCCTGCTGACAACAGCTGAAACCCAGGAAGCTCTTAAAAGCATGCTTAATAAAAAGGCACCTGGTCCAGATGGATTTCCTACTGAGTTTTACAAAGAGTTCTGGAATATTCTAGCCCCAACGTTCCACAGAATGTTGCAGGAAATACAGGAAAAAGGCAGATTTCCAGCTAATATGAATTCTGCCACCATCAGCCTTCTGCTTAAGCCAGACAAAGATCCTATGTTGCTGTTGTGCAATTATACACTGTTTAAAGTTATTTAATGTGTCATAAATAACTCTCTGCCTGTTAAGTATTGTCTGGTGATGATCAGCTCTTAAGCTGATATCAAGACAATGGTTGAAAGGGATGAATTCGAGCACTAGCGATCTTTTAACATCAAAACCTGCACACACATAGAATAAAAGGAGTGACAACTTCTTTTCAAGTCCAAGAATTTAATAACAGAAATAAAATGAACATCCAGAGAACATCACTTTGTAATGCTGTTTATCTGAAATGACACAATATTTCGATTAATAAATCCTCTCTACTAGGCTAGTGAAACTTAACTAAACTACTAAGCAAAATGAAGATAAAAAGAAGCTAAGCTAAGGAACTATTTACATGCAAAAACAACCAAAAGACAAACAAAAGTGGTTGATCATAATCAGATTAATTCAGTGAATCCCTGTTCACTACAGATCTGATTTCAAAAGCATGGAGTGGAGTTAAAACATCTGCCATGTATTTCAATCCATTCACAATGCAAAGCCCAAGTTAAACAAAATATTATTTGTTGAAATAATATTCTGAGGACTGTTTGTCCTGTAAAATCATTTAAACCCTTACGACCGAGTTTGTTAATGCGATTCTCCCTCCGGGCGCATGGGGGTCGCTGCAGCAACTCGGTGGCTAAGAGGTTACAACATAAAGCTCCCAAAATTGCCTTGAAAACCGGCATTAATATACCATATTGATGCGGGAATAAGGCAGATAACACAATCGGAGGATGGCGGAGCAGAACAGTTACGCTTTATGCTTTAAAACGAACTCCTTTTCAAATGTCTGAAATCGGATGTTAGCAAGGCTAATAGCATGTTTGGCTAGCGCGACCTACCGGTTAGCCCTTTGTTCTAAACACCACGGTTTACAAACATTTCCCAATAAACCTTTTTCTTCACCCTCAGACCGCTGCCCAACCTGTTGATGCCTCATGTATGAGTTCTGTCCACTTTGGCCGTATCAGGAAGAAGCGTTGAAGGAGGAAATGGTTGGCTAGCGCTCGGTTCTTGGCAGGCTAGCGTTAGCCTTGCAGCAGCATGTGGCTAACGGCGTGGTCGGGTTGGAGGCCTGGTGTGAGCACGTTCTCTGAACCGGCTGCAGTCCGATTTGAACAGGGTTTTCCTCAGAATTCCACAGCTTTCCGCCCAGTCTGGATTCGCTTTCCTGTACAGGCTGAGGAAAAATACACAGAGCTGTTTCGCATGCAGGATCTTTTGCCCCTGCATCTGATTGTGGTTAAGACAGCAACTTAGCTCTGTATTTGCCCGGACATGTTCGTCCGGATTCAGTCAGGTCCTCTTCTGACGCAGGAAGTCGGGTCTAGCAGACCCTGGATCAAGCATGGTTGGTCCAGGCAATCTCCCTCAGCTGCTGGCTTGTGTGTGGGTGAGGGCCGACCAGGCCCTCATGGTCTGGCCTTCTGCTCTGAGAGAGTTCCGTAGAGCTGGGGTGGTCTGCAGAAGAATGCTGAAGTGGAGATCTCTTTGTCTGTGCTGTGTCTTATCTGTTCTCCTGCTGGGAAAAAGGGCCGTCCAAGCCTTGAGAGTCTCGCGTTACGGCCAGAGTGGAATTCCTTTGTTAAACTCTTCCACTGTTCAGAATCCAATCCGAGATCAATTATTTATCATGGCATGTTATGGCACAACATTACCCACCAGTTATCGTCCCATATCCTTAATTAATGTGGATATTAAGATAATCTGTAAAGCTTTTGCAAAAAGATTAGACAAAGTAGCTCCTCTCATAATACATCCAGATCAAACTGGTTTCATCAGAGGAAGGCAGTCATCCACAAATACACGCAGATTACTTAATTTAATTGATTATTCCTACAGTAAAAACATTAAAACCAATATATTGTCTTTGGACGCAGAAAAAGCATTTGATAGAGTAAACTGGAAATGTTTATTCGCTACTCTACATAAATTCGGTTTTGGCAATTTTTTCATAAATTGGTTAAAGATTTTATACAGTTCTCCAACAGCCTGTGTCAGGACAAATAATCAAATATCTTCCAGTTTTTGTCTACAGAGGGGCACCAGGCAAGGATGCCCTCTTTCTCCATCACTTTTTGCCATCTTTATAGAACCTCTAGCAGCAACAATCAGACAAACAAAAGCTGTAAAAGGTATAAAATGCATGAAAATCGAGCATAAGATTAGTCTATACGCGGATGATGTATTACTTTATCTCCAGCATTCAAATAATTCTCTTTCACAAGTTATTAGAATACTAGAATCTTTCTCTAAAGTATCAGATTACTCTTTAAACTGGTCTAAATCTACGGTACTGTCAATTAATTGCTTTCTCAAAAACTCCCTAGATTTACAAATGCAATCAGGAAATATTAAATATTTAGGTATTACTGTGTCGTCTAAATTAACGGATTTACTAAAACTTAACCACACCCCACTTTTAAACAGGATAGAAGAGGACCTTAAAAGATGGAAATCGCTTCCAATTTCACTTATGGGTAGGGTAGCTTCAATAAAAATGATGGTCCTACCTAGAATTAATTATTTATTTTCAATGGTCCCCAATAAACCATCATCCGACTGGTTTAAATCTCTTGACTCTGCCATTTCTAAATTTCTTTGGAAAGATAAACCCCCACGTATTAGCTTAAAGACAATACAGAGGACTAAAGACAGAGGAGGATTAGATTTGCCTAACTTCCATAACTATTACTTAGCAAATAGGCTACAATACATCTCTAAATGGATAAAAAATAGTCATCTAGATGAGCCTTGGTTAGATATAGAACAGGAAATGTGCAATAATATCATGATTTCAGAGTTGCCGTTTATTAGCTCAAATATAAAACGGCATACATGCTTCAAAAATATCAACATTAGTTTTACTCTGACAGCATGGTGGGAGTTCCTTAAAATGACAAAGTCATCCCTTATCCCATGCAGTCGTACACCTATCTGGAATAACCCTGATATCCTACAAAATAATAAAATGATAAACTTTACATACTGGAAGAATAAAGGTATTAAATATCTGGAACATCTACTTGACGGAACCGAGTTGATCAATTTTGCTAAACTAAATATGCAATATGGCATTAGTAAAAATAAATTCTTGGAATATGAACAACTTAAATCTATAATTAGAAATAAATTTAAGCATATTAATGGTGGTTTACAAATCCCAACTAATATCCTAGATTTAAACCCCCCCCCCCCCCAAACTACTGTCTAAATCATACAGGACACTGACTAAAATAGATGATTCAATATCTCTTCCTATTATGAAATGGGAAGAGGATTTATCAGTCACCTTTGAACAAAACTTCTGGGCTCAGATATGTCTAAGAACTTTCAAATTGACTAGAAACACCAACTTACAACTAATACAATACAAAATCCTTCACAGAGTACACTACACAGGACAAAGATTATTCAAGATGGGTTTGGCACAATCTAATATCTGTCCACACTGCATAGGCAATCATCCTGATAATTATATTCATGCGTTATGGTTATGCACACCAGTCCAGAGGTTCTGGACACAGATATGTAAGGACTTATCAAAGTGCCTGAGCTGTAAAATTACACCTTCCCCATCAGTTTGCTTGCTCGGTAATTTTGAGGAAAGCCCCCTGGGAAAAGAAATAGTTTACATGGTTTTCACTGCATTATGTATCGCAAAGAAAACTATCCTCATGAATTGGAAAAGTAAAGAAAATCTCAGTATCAATCAGTAGAGAGATCTTTTGTTGGATCATATTAATCTTGAGACAGCATCTGCATCCACATCTGATCGATCTCTTTGGCCTCCTCTGATCAACACCATCACCTAGTGGAATAGGGGGCGGTGGGTTGCTTCCTGCAGGGAGCAGTGGCTGGATGGAGGGGTTCCTGGGGCTCTGGGGGCACTCGGAGTGGGGCGCCTGGTGGGACTGACTCCGGGGTCTGTTGCCCCCATCTGGGAAGGGCTTGGGAGGCCTACGGGCGGCCTACAGCAACCGCTTGCGGCGCTCTTGGGGAGCTGCGTGGGGACGGACGTGGGTTACTGACCTGGTAGCTGTGCTGCCGCTGGGTGGGGCCGGGGTGGGTCTGGGGGCCTGGGGTCCCTGGTGCGCACCGCCCTCGGGCGGGGACCCCTGTGGGGCCTCGGGGATTCCGGTTCCGGGGGGTGTGCCGCTTGGGGTGTGGGCCGGCGCGCGCCCGGGTGTCCGCCCCTGCACGGGGCCTCTGGTGCGCTGGGGGGCCTGTTGAGCTGGTAGGAGGGCATAGACATTAACATCTCAGGGCAGATGCTCTTCTCCTTCATTGGATCGGCACTCTGCTAGTGGGGGGAGGGGAAGGAGGGGGAGTAGGGACTTACCCAGCCTGGATGTCTACTGTCGAATGTATGGTGAGTTGTACATTCGGGGGGGATGAAATGGACGTTCTGGTGGGCTTGTGTCCGGCCCCCTGTCCCGGCCCTGGTCCATGTCGTCTCCCGGGTGCGGGTTTCGCTTGGGGGGTGGGGTTTGGGATGGCTCGTGCGGGCTGGCTGGCCAGGGTCCCCCCCTCTTATTTATTTTAGTGCTGTCAGTTAAATGAGTTATTAACGGCGTTAACGTAAACCCATTTTAACGGCGACAATTTCTTTGTCGCCGTTAATCGCGCGTCAAAACACACACACCGTTCCCTAATGTTTTTCCCCCCGCCGCGCTCTCCGGACTGTTTCTTTTACCCAAAACAGTAGCAAAACAGACCCGCGCTGCGCTCACAACAGTGAGCGTGAAGTTTCTTTTACCCTCGGACACATGCGACTTTAGGCTTCT
Source organism: Fundulus diaphanus (assembly GCA_037039145.1). NCBI lineage: Eukaryota > Metazoa > Chordata > Actinopteri > Cyprinodontiformes > Fundulidae > Fundulus > Fundulus diaphanus. The sequence goes on along the minus strand of CM073130.1, from coordinate 7,013,321 downwards.
TTTTTCTAAAAGCGCTTCTAAATTTCATGAGTGACGGGTTGCGTTTTTTTTGGGCAGGTTTCTGAAAGTGAAATCGCTTATTTGGGCTCTAAAATAAGTGACGAAATAGGGGTTATTAAGAGGCCTGCCTGCACTACATTTGAGTGTATCCAGCTGAAATATCCCTCCGCCATAGGAGCCGACGGTAGTAAAGGCAGACAGAGCAATTCTGCCCGTATTTTCTGCAGTTTACGGTGCAATAATCGGTGATAACTGCTGAAAGTAGATTACATGGTGCAGATCACCATTTTAAGCAGAGATTGGTTCTGAAGATGAGCTTTTAACATGCTGAGAACATTGCAGAAACCCAACCCATAAACCGTACTTTAATGCTTATTAATTTGTTGTCTCTGTATTTGACAAACCAAGGATGAATCACGTTGCCAAACGAAGTACCTGGAGTTACTAATCAGTTCCTAAACAGTCTCTTTCAAGGGTATTAAGCTCCTGGCCCAGTTGCAAGCAAAGTCTAAGACTGGAATGACCTGGAAATTTAAAACCTTTTTTCAGGCTTAAACTCTATGAATATGGATAGAAACAGCAAGCAAAAATATTCAAAGAAATTATTGTTGTTGGTGTGAAAGCTCAGAATTAGATTAGGAGAGAGAGAGAGAGAGAGAGAGAGAGAGAGAGAGAGAGAGAGAGAGAGAGAGAGGAAATGAACAAAACTTATGACTTTATTGAAATGTACAACTTAATATTAGTATTAATTTCTATGTTTATGCCTAATGCCATGTCTATCTTTGTTTAAGAGGCAAAAAAAATATATCGGCATGAAAACAGGTATTTATTTACACATTTGTTTACACACTGTGTAAACATCAGGGCGTCATGATTAGTCATATAGCCATTATAGTCCAGAGTTTAACATTTGGCACCAGGATGTTTTCATTCCAATTCTGAAAAGTGCTTGAAAAATAACAAAATAAAAATATTTTTTGTACAAGCATGTATTTTATTAGTGTCATTTATTGCAAAATTGCATATTAAAATGCCCAAACAGGCTATTACACTTTCAGAAATAAAAGGATAAAATATGCAATTAATTTGCGATTAATCTCGAGTTAACTATCGACATTATGCGATTAAAATTTTTAATCGTTTGACAGCACTAATTTATTTATTTATTTTTTTGGGGGGGGGGGGTAAAGCCAGTAGGCTTGGTGGGTGGGCTGGGGGGGTGGAGGTGTTGGTCCTGGTGGGTGGTTGACTGGCGGGCCCTGTGGCCTCTCCCTGGCCCCGGGCTACGCTGGTGCCGCTGGCGAGGCCCCCTTCTCTGGGTGGGGCCTTCGGGGAGCGGGGGTGCCTATTGGAGTAAGTAGGGAAGCTGGCTCCCTGGGATGGCTTCCCTGTCCTTTGCTCCCCATCCCCGGACTCCTCCCTCTGCCTGCTCCATCACGCCGCCACACATGTAGGTCCTTGGGGAGGGGGGCGTTACTGGAGGTTGCCACTTTCTGGTGACGTCCCTCTCCCCAATTTTATCATGCATTTTAGACATTTTAGACACTTTCACTCCAAACATTTTCACAACGCATACTCATCTAGGCCATGGTATGGGGGGGTGGGGGGAAGACGTCTGGGGGGGAGCGGGGGGGGGGGGGGGGGGGGGGGCTTATGTTGTGTGAGCCTCAACTTGGACGGCTCCCTTCACCTCCTCTCGCACTTAGACATTGAGGGTTCTAGGCAGTTGCTTGGAGGGGGTGTGCTGGCACCAGCTTCCTTCCGGAGGGGGGGTGGGCTATGCCGTGCACCCTCTTCGGCGCTCCCAGTTTTAAACACACTTGAGAACAACATGCAACAACACAACATCTGAGCGGGCGTAGGGAGGATCGGGGTCTTTTGCACACACCCGTTCTCCGATGGTGGCAAGGAGTCTGGGGCCTGGAGGAGGTGCGGGCCACTGTGTCCGGGGTCTTGGCGGGGGGCTGCTGTGGGTAGTCAGCGGCTTGCCAGGTCTGGGGCTGACACCTCCGCTCCCCCCAGGAGGGGTGGGGGGCAGGGGTGGCTAGGGTAAGGTGGGGGAGGGAGGGGGTTGATTAGGTATTTAGGGGGTGAGGGGGGGTTCTGGCTGGGTGGCCCGCACGGGTTGTGTTGGCCCCCCCTCTTTGGGGGGCCTGGTCCGGGGGGCGTCTGGTCCGGGGGCGGGGCCGGGGATCGGGCACAAGCTCACGTATAGTTGAATTGGGGTGACCCCCCCCCCCTCTTGTGAGTGTTGGATGCGAGTGTTATGTGGGAATGTGTGTACAGCGTCCTTTTTTTTTTTGTAAATCTGTGTGTGGTGAGTGGGGCACTAGGGAGGGATGGTGTGAATGAGTTTTCCTTTTTTTTTTTTTCCAGGTATGGGTCCGGTCCGCTCCCTCTCCCAAGAACATCTCAAGTCTCCGATAGGTGCGGAGCCCATCCCCCCACGCCCTGCCCTCCTCCGCTGCGCTGGCAGGCGCCTTGGCCCTCTGGCGCATTGGTGGGCCTCGGGTTTGGGGCGGGTTCCCGGGTGTGGGCCGGCCCACTCCCAGCGGCTGCTTCGCGGGGCCTGGCCCCCCGGGGGGCTGTCGGGGCCCCCGCCGCGGGGCCCATGGCCGGGACCACTTCAGCGGGTCTGGCTGCCGGCGGAGCCCACGGGCTCGTCCCAGCGGCTCTTGGGGGCGTCGGCATTGCGGTGGCTGGGGGATTTCCCCGGCGTCGTCTCTCCTCTTTCCTTGGGGGGGGGGGGGTTGCAGATATCCTGTGTCGGCCCCTCCTGGGCGCCCTGCTTTGGGGGGCCCTTTGGGAGTCCGGGGTTATGGGTCCCCTGACTCCTGCCTCTGTGCTCGGGGAAGGCGGGCCTTTGGTTCTCCACAACCACTATCGAGCTTTTTCCTTCTGGATAATTTTCACCTAAACTAGTGCACTCTCACAAACTCCCACAGGTGCAGGGTTCCAGATATTAAGTGTTCACTTATATACAGAAAGCCTGTAATTTATTTATTTATTTATGTTCTTTCACTTTCTTTTTTCAGATTTCACTTTACACATGTCATCTTAAATAATAGTACATATGATTTAGCAATGGCATCTAGGTGTTATTCGATTGTATTTGTTGCTTTATGTCTGTTGGTTGTGCTGTTCTTTTTGCATCTCTCTTTCCAGGTGATGGAGCAGACGGATCGTTTTATCACTCTCTCCCTTTTATCTCTTCTTTCTTTCACCTCTTCTCTTTCTTTCTTTTTTTTCTCTTCTTGTTCTTCCTTTACTCTCCCATTGTAGTGTCCATATAATTTGAAATTCTCCCAGCAGGAATCACAATAAAGCTATTTACATGCATAAATCAAGCGGAGCACTATGGCGAAAGCTGTTCGCTCCACTTGTGAAAGCAAAATCTGTCGAGCTCTATCTGGCATTGAGACATCAATTCCTATTGCCACATTGCTAAACAGTAGTGTTGTATAAAGTACTGAAATCTCGGCGTCAAGTAAAAGTATAAGTACCTCTCCAAAATATGACTTTGGTAAAAGTCCAAGTCACTGACTGAAATGTTACTTGAGTAAAAGTCTTAAAGTATCTGAAATGTCTTGTACTTAAGTATGAAAATTACTGTAAAAATAGATGTACTCAAGTAATGTAATGAAAAGTATAAGTAAAAAGTAAAACAAAGCACATGCAGTTTGAAAGACATTTTTTAGATTTTGGTAAACTTTGAAAGTCAAATTCACTTAAAATAATATAAACAACCAAGTGCAGGAGAAATTTAGACCAAGTTTAGACAGAAAATACAACCTTTTTGTAAGCTTTCAGTTTTCCTTCTTCAAGTAAGGTCAGTGCTAAGCAACCAACACACAACCAAGTGCAGGCAAAGGTGGTGTATACTAAGAACATGGTGAAGTGATAAACAGGCTTAGTTAACCTACAGGAAGTGGTAAACCTGCTAATAGATACACCTGCAGGCCGGCCAGCTAACAGCTTTGCTAGGGCCCGGGAACACACAGTCTTTTTGGGCCCCCCCTCTACACCTGCCGCCAACACACCACACACACAGATCTCTGTATTTTATACTGGAGGGGGCATGGGAGTTTGCCCAACCAGTCTACATGTGCTTTGTGGATCTGGAGAAGGCATTCGACCGTGTCCCCCGAGGGATCCTGTGGGGGGTACTCCGGGAGTATGGAGTACCGGACCCTTTAATAAGGGCTGTCAGGTCTCTGTACGACCGGTGTCAGAGTCTGGTCCGCATTGCCGGCAGTAAGTCGGACTCGTTTCCGGTGAGAGTTGGACTCCGCCAAGGCTGCCCTTTGTCACCGATTCTGTTCATAACTTTTATGGACAGAATTTCTAGGCGCAGCCAAGGTGTTGAGGGGATCCGTTTTGGTGGCCTTAGGATTGCGTCTCTGCTATTCGCGGATGACGTGGTCCTATTGGCTTCATCAGGGCGTGATCTACAGCTCTCACTGGAGCGGTTCGCAGCCGAGTGCGAAGCGGCCGGGATGAAAATCAGTGCCTCCAAATCCGAGACCATGGTCTTGAACCGGAAAAGGGTAGAGTGCCTTCTCCGGGTTGGGGAGGATGTGCTGCCCCTAGTGGAGGAGTTCAAGTATCTTGGGGTCTTGTTCACGAATGAGGGGAGGATGGAGCGGGAGATCGACAGGCGGATTGGTGCAGCGTCTGCTGTGAAGCGGGCGCTGTACCGATCCGTTGTGGTGAAGAGAGAGCTGAGCCAAAAGGCGAAGCTCTCGATTTACCGGTCGATCTACGTTCCTACCCTCATCTATGGTCACGAGCTTTGGGTCGTGACCGAAAGAACGAGATCCCGGATACAAGCGGCTGAAATGAGTTTTCTCCGTAGTGTGTCTGGGCTCTCCCTTAGAGATAGGGTGAGGAGCTCAGTCATCCGGGGAGGACTCAGAGTAGAGCCGCTGCTCCTCCACGTCGAGAGGAGCCAGTTGAGGTGGCTCGGGCATCTGGTCAGGATGCCTCCTGGACGCCTCCCTGGTGAGGTGTTCCGGGCACGTCCCACCGGGAGGAAGCCCAGGGGAAGACCCAGGACATGCTGGAGGGACTATGTCTCCCGGCTGGCCTGGGAACGCCTTGGGATTCCTCCTGAGGAGCTGGCCCAAGTGGCCGGGGAGAGGGACGTCTGGGCCTCCCTACTGAAGCTGCTACCCCCGCGACCCGACCCCAGATAAGCGGAAGAAGACGTACGGACGGACGGATTTTCAACCCAGCTATTGAATTTAGTGCACTAGATGATCTTTTCTTCATAAGAGAACAGCAAGCACTGCAGCCAAAATATGGCATTTTTTGACCTGCTGTATATCAGCCAGCCCATAACAATTTTTCCCTTCCATTGCAGGAGGTAGAATATGTTAGATACTTTGGGAATTCTCTGCCCTCTGAATCTGCTAGCTCCGGCCCTGGTTTATACTAATGTGGAAATCTATGTACAATAAAACCAATGTAAATTGTGTTCCTCTGTTTTATTTGTCTTTATCCTAATTCTAGAAGTAGAAATAGTCAAATGAATAACACTATTATTTTGTGGAACCCTAATCATACTATTATTACTATTATAACTACGCAAAGGTCTAAACAAGAGTAGCAGATGTTTAGGTGGCATCTAGTGTTCTTATGCAAAAGAAATTACACCTGCTCTTTATGCCTGAACTGCCTCAAATGGTCGAAAATAAATAAAAGCAACAATAACAACGAAATAATCGTAAAAGTGACACTCTCACCTTTTTCAGACGGCTGTGGCTAAGAATCTGAATTTTTATGACCTACAGTCTTTGCTTTTCCAACTATCCAGCAGTCTTCAGAACTCCTGCCTGGCACAGAATATTTAGTTTTATAGAGGAGATTAGATTTTTGTTGATAAAACGTGTTATACTTCAGAATTAAATGCTATTTTGAGATATTAACTTTGGTTACTTACATTTCTCAAGCTCAACAATTCAAAACTCTCTCTGCTGCTTCTGATCAGAACTGCACTCAGCAGCTTTGCGCACGTGCATGTGAGTACGTGCTCCAAGCACGTACGCACATGCACACACACACGTAATAGAAAACAGCCAATCAGGAAGAGGGAAGGCGGGATTTAAGACAGCACAACCAATGAGAGCGGAGTTAAAAGGGGGTCTCTACCCTGTCAATCAAAGGTCAGGCGCCTTAGTGATTGGCTGCGTGGAGCGCCAGGCCCCGCCCCCGCTGGTGCACAGCAGCTTTGAAATCATAGACGGGGGCCGTTTCTCAATTGACGAGAACGCGAGTACGGACTCGCGTTCTCGTCAAGTCCGGTCTTGGCGAGAACACAGGAAGATCGGACTTGACAAGAACGCGAGCACGCAGCACGTATGGTGTATTGGAACAGAAGCGTACTTGTGACGTCATGAGACGCACAGTTGTTTAGCATTTCTTTAACATTCAAAACTATTTATATACTACACCACAATAAATCTTATTGACAAATTTTTTTAAAACAACATTTTTAATTTCTAAAAAGCCTAAAAATTATCTTGCCGCGGTGCATTCTGGGAAAGCGGTCAGTCTGAAGAACGCACAAGTCTGCTCTGATGCATGCTCGATAAAGAGGGCGGGGCGAGAACAACATCCGGGGAATTCGGCGCGTTCTCGATTTGGCGTTCTCGGTATTGGAACAGTGCTCGGGCTGAGGCTGATGACGTGTCACGAGCACACAAGAACGCTCAAGAACGCATATTGAGAAACGGCCATAATATAAGAGTAGACGCGTCATTGGGCGGGTTCTGCCTATGCTTCGATGCGTCGGAGCGTCCGCCATCTTAAATGTGGCAAATCTGCAGTTACTCAGTCACTTAAACAATATCAGAGGGACTTTAATCTCTGAATATACTTTGTATTCGTAGTATTTTTGTTTTTGTAATATTACAAGTTTATTTTCGTATCCCTTTAGCTTCATTCTCCTGAATTTATTCTCCTAAAGAATAAAAATATTTAACATAATCTAACCTGGCCCTATTACTCCAGGAGTGAAATAATTCTGCAAACTGTGACTATTCTGGAAATGTTCCCTCTTAATTCTCATAATATGACGTTTTTCTCATTACATTATCACTTTTGTGGGTTTTTTTTTACTTTATTGACCTAGGACTTTTTTCTCTTATTATTAATTTTACCTCTTTAATACTCCCCCAAAAAGTCTGTTCCTAAAGGTTTACATGTGACACGGTTTTATGAAATAATGAAGACCACAATGTTTAGATTTAACAAATTGATCCTTATATTCATAACACATACACACACACACACACACATATATATATATATATATATATATATATATATATATATATATATATATATATATATATATATATATATAAGGCAGATACAAGTAGTGAAATCAGCCAGAATACATTTCCATGCAGCACAGGAATGAGGCATCTTTTCTGATTCACGTTCACAATAACAGAACTCAACTTTTTTCTGCCACATACAATATGGCGGTGACGTTGACATGCGAACCTGCGCCCTATGACGCGTCTACGTATATGATGTCTGTGTTTGAAATGACACGCCGAGCGCTTCAAACGGAGCGAACCGGTGCATGTAAGCACGTCTGGCAGAGCCGAACCGACACTTTTTTTGTAACGAGTAACTAAACCAAACATTGAAAATGTATCGGAGTAAAAGTATGCAATTAAGTTCGGAAATATAGTGAACTAAAAGTAATAAAAAAATTATACTTGAGAAAAGTATAAAGTACTCCAAAATATACTTAAGTACAGTAGTGAAGTATTTTTACTTCGTTACTATACAACACTGCTAAACAGGACACTGGGGAAAAAAACAAAAACAAAAAAACAATGAGGTCACGCAACTGCTGGGTGGTGTTCTCATTGCTAAACGCAGGAGTAGAAAACTGAGGCTCACGTGGGGGGGTGTCAGGATTGTCATCTGAGAAATCACTGCTTAACATTGCAGTTCTATTCCTGACTGCTCTATCTGTGTTAAGCAAACCCCTGCCTCTACCAAAAGTAGGAGTAGAAATATCAAAAGTGTCCTGATTTCTGCCTGCCATATCTCACGTTTCACGCGGACACACAGTATACAGGTGTAACATGCAAAACAAATGTAAAAAGTATTGCAGACTTCACACAAAGCTACACATGCTAATATGGTTCCCTTTTTAGAGTTAAGATGTTATCCCGAGTGCCTTTATTTATACAGAACCTATATGAATACATATAGAATACCAGCAACCACTTTAACAGGTAACAGGATCCACAGGTCTACCAACTTGGCATCCCAGACGTCACAAGCACACAGCTGAACCTCGGCGATCGGCGGCGGCTGACCAATGGATCCGGGTCACGGCATCAGTTCTCTGTAGCAGCTTTAATCCGGTTGCTTTAAAAATGAAGGACACCAATCGGGCCAGGAATCAGGAGCTGCATATTTATTTTACCTATAGGAGTAGCGGGGGACACAGTCAGTACATGCACAGGCTGTTAGATGCTCTGTCAGTCTCCAGTCCGTGCAAAAGCTTCCTGAGTTTTTTTTCTTTTCAAAATATAAATAAAGAAAATACTTCTGTAAATAAAATGTACACACCAAAATAATGTGTGCCCTTGTAACATGTGACATTGAGCAAAAGCTAACAGAACAGTCAAAATATTACACACACTAAGTGTGCTTGCTCAGTATGAAGGATTGCTGCAAAGCCATGGACAATGCAGATGACTCTCCCTGTAGCTCTACGCTTCTTCAGGAGTGAATGCTGCTTGTCGGGACTTTGAAGCTATCAACTGGTTCCCTTATATAGGAAATTTTTGACCAATCTGTATAATCTGACTGATTTTGACTTTGTAAAGTGCCTCGAGATGACATGTTTCATGAATTGGCGCTATATAAATAAAATTGAATTGAATTGAATTGAACTAAGTGCATAACACAAAAATTATCATTGCATGAGAAAAATAAATTGCACTTTTAATATATGGCTTATCTTAGCTTAAGCTTTGCAGCCCTTTAGTAAAAAGAATACTTAACAGAGTTCAGATGAACAATTTATATCATAACACACCTATGGGAGTAGCGGGGGACACAGTCAGTACATGCACAGGCTGTTAGATGCTCTGTCAGTCTCCAGTCTGCAAGGGATAGTCAAATATGTAAATGGGGGAGAAATCTCTGTCAAATTTAACTAAATAAAAGGCGGTTTTCACCAGCCAAAACAAGCCTAAATATGTTCAGCAATGCTTTAACAATGCTGTGGTAACTTTTATATTCAGTTTAAGACGTACAATTTTAAGCTAACTTACACAAAAGACAGAGAGCATCACAATACGTCTTAAAGCTTCCTGAGTTTTGCCAGGCAAATAGAGCTACGTCACTATCACATTGTTGTGCGCCAGCAATTAGAGTCGTCCCCCCCCCCCCCCGCTACAACGGGTGACATGGAACCAAAAAAACAAAAAAACACCACATTCAACTCAACATTGATGTTACATGGAAAATATTACACATAGGGTTTTGAGAATGTTCACCAAAATAACAAATTTAGAAAAAAATTATTATGTATTAGTAATATGTGCAACATATTAACACAGCTACACTTACAGATGCATAGATGGCACAAGGAATTATTTGTTTTGTTAATATGTGGCTGGCCACTATATGGTCTTTCTCTTCATTTCCCTTAAATACAAAACATCCTATAAAAGAAAATGTAATTTCTTTGAAGAAAAAAAAAGAAATTGTACCAAAACCTAAAAACTGACATAATTCTTTTTGATTCTACCATAATAGGACTTTGTATGTAGCAGGTGCATATGTAAAACCTAATAAATTATCTGTTTTACTTGCCCCTTGATAAATTGTGTTTAGTCAAATATTAATAAGCACTTTGGACATGTTTTATTGCTATAAGTAAACATGCCAGGTTAAGGCATGCAACAGTTCATAAAAGTAAAAATCTCTTGCAAAGCTTTTTCTTGCTTTACCTACCTTGAACTACTATGTGGAAAACAACTCATTTACCAACTCATTGCTCATTCCTTATGGTCTGAGTGTTTGTCCATCAATATGCAGACATAATCGAGAACTCTGACTTTAGCTCTCACAGGGGACAACAAAGTGCTCATGGTCGTTGTGTATAGTTGCTATCGGAGAATATAAAGAGCCCACTACTGTGCCATTCTGAGTTGTGGTGAATATTATTACTGAGTCCTTTTTGACACCTCTGAGTGTGTTTTGTGGCTCTCCAGGTGGTGAAGGTTCCATCACATTCATTTACTGTGACCATTAACTGTGTATGCACTCTGCCTTTCTCCACATGCCATTACATTTATCTCACATCAGCAGAGTGTGACTGACATATGCCACAAGTGATTAGATCCAGTAGATCAAGGTGGGTGCATACTGCCTGTAAATACACCTCTGTATTTCTCAGTTGTGAGCCATGAAATGAGACAGACAACCCAAATGAAGGAACAGCTCAAGCTAATATCCCATTACAAATGCTGTTTACTGTTGGTGGCTGCATTTCCCTCCATGGCTGTCCCAGACTCAGTCTGACCAGAATGTGTGTTGGAAGGAAAGAGTGCTGCCAGAAAAACAAAGATTTCCCTTGTACCCTGAAGAGACATTCCCAACATTAGAAACAGAATGTCCTGTGAATTAAGCCAATTTCCTGTCAGCCATATCTGAAATCTCCCCCTGATACAAGCTTAGAGGCAGTCACAGGGTGGCACTGTACCAAACAGCCACACCTCAGCCAAATGCAGCAAATAACACTAATCAGCAAGGCCTTTGTCCTTGGGACTCTGGATGGCTTCTTCTCTCACAAATGACAGAATCCATAGTTTTGCACATTACCATGACGATGATAAACATTCGTTACAAAAATTATTTCCCTGACAAATGTTTTCCTGTTCATTGTTCATATTCCTATACTCCAAATGAACAGTGCAGCTTTCATATACTTTACTAGACCTGCCACTTAATAAGTATAGCTTTACAATTGCTTGTTAACACAAATAGCGTCTCAGCAAATCAAATAGCAGTAGCTTAAAGGTGACTTATTATGCTTCCTTTTTAAAATTTAGGATAGGTATATGAGCTATACAAAACATGTTATTAAATTTTTTTGCACAAAGATATTTCTTAAAATAATGTGATTTCACCTCCTTAATTTTGAGCTTCTTTCAGAAAGACCAGTTTTTAGGGCTCTGTTATTTTTCTGCAAATAAGCTGTAACTGGCCACATACCCCAACTCAATGTTTACACTCACACTTTATACACGTGAAAATAGCTGCAAGCAGATGCACAATGATACAACAGTACATTTTTGACCCCCAGTCAGACCCAGAAGCTGAAGTGGAGCCTCTACCAGCAAAGAGGTAGAAAGTTCTTTCTCAATGATAAGTAGCCTATTCATACAGGACTACCTAAGAGAGATTTTCAGAGGTACATTGAAAACCACATTTAGTGTCAAACTATCCTGTTATATCGTCTATACTGCCTAGTGTTGTTTAGTGTCCTCCTCTTAAATCCCCTAACTATGAGAGGTTAACTCTTATCCAGCTCTCCATCAAACGTGTATGAGATTTCTAAATCTGTCTGGTATTACCCAGTTCAAAAGCCTGAGGTAATCAATTAAAACTGGTGTCAAGCAATATTCGCCTTGCTTAATTTTTTTTAACATGTCCTGACTGGCAGTGTAGCATTAAAATTGCTATCTTAATGCAAAAGAGAGCCCAACAGATTTTACTTTCACAAGTCGAGCATTACTGCTTTTGCTAAAGATCTCCGCTTGATTTATATATGCATAAAGCTTTATTAGATTTTATTTTGCGACTATTTGATGTTCAATGGATACAAAAATGGAAAGGTAGAAGAGAAAAAAGAAGAAAAGATGAGACATTATGCTGAAAGGGAGTGGAAAAGGAGAGAACACGATAATATCATTGGAGTCTGCTTCTATACCTGCAAAGACAGATATAAAAAGAAAAGCAAAGTATTACAGGTACAAACAACCAACGCCTTGATAACATCACTGAAAAATGCACAATATTATTTCATTTCAGATGTATAAAGTGACAGCTAAGCTAATAATAGGGGTTTTCTGTATAAAAGTGAGTCTGTAAGCACCTGAATCCAAGCACCTGTAGGTGCTTGCAAGAGCACTCTTGTATATGTAAGGTTTATCCATAAGAAAAATGCTCAAAAGTGGTTTGTGAGGAGCCAAACAACCCCCACCCCCACCCACCCACCCTCAAGTGTCGAGGCAGACTCTGGGAAAACCAGAACCCAACATGCCTGAAAAATCCCCCAGAGCAAAGGTGCCCAAGAGGGACAAACACAGCGATAGTTGCCTCCCCCCAACCTAGGAAAGAGCAGAGAGGAGCCCTAGGACACCGCAACAGCCACAGTGCTAAAGCCCCCGGGAGCTGCGGCAACGAGCCCGCGGGCTCTGCCGCAAGCCAGCTACGCCGGAGCGGATCCAGCAATGGGGCCTAGAGAGCCCCATTGAACTGATTTAGCCAAAGAAATCCAAAAGAAAAATAATCAGATCTGGAATCAATGCATCTCATAGTTTCCAAAAAGAGAGATCTAAACCAAAGTGACAGCATCAGGATCATTGGTTGTTCCTTCACTAGGGGCCAGATCTTCACTGGCCCCCTTTCAGCTCTAATGGAATCATGATGTCAGCCCCTGGGGACCATTCTCGATTCCTGGTGAACTCCCGTTTTTATCCTCCTTTTCAAGAGCAAGACAATCCCCGGCCCATCCTACTCTCCACTTGTTGTTTCCTGATTTGACAGTTTTTGCAGCAATTTCTCTAAGTCCACAACGTGTACTGCATAGCCATTCATGGCATTTTCTTCCTAGCAGCTTTCAGTTCTGAAAACAAACTCAATTTCTTAGGAAAATGCTCTGTTTCATCATAACCAAGTCTTGAGTCCAGCTGCTGTTTTGACTGCACCATCTCTTCGCAACATTTTAACCTGCAACACCTCTGCTCTCGCTATATCCAGCTGCTGTTTTGGCTGGCCCGTCTCCAGTGGGTGTTTCCTTCACTTTAACCCCAAATCTCTCTCCTCTGATATTTCACACAATTCATTGCATTCACTTTTAACAATATTCGGATATATAAATACAAGTTGCTCTAGGCGGGCCTTATCAGTTGTTTACAGAACACACGCTCCTTAAAGTTACTTATTGACTCCTACAGTTTGCAGCTTATGCATTACTATTCAGACTCGTGAAAACCATTTCATATCCTTAAAACATCAAATTCATTAATCCCCAAAATTCTGATTCATTGATTCATTGATTATACAGCTGAATTAATTCTGCAAAACGAAAATAATTAAACATAACTTAGCTTTCCTCTAAGGCCTTCAGACAGAGTGATGATATTTTTTCAATAACTCCTAACATGAATTTAACTAATTTAACTCAAATCAAATGATACTAGAAACATCTATGAGTGTTATGTTTTATAAAGTGTTGGTTGTGTAAGTTATTTCTAGGAGGTGTTTTGGTTGTTTAAGGTCGGAAGAATCTGAGAAAAAAATTAGAATAACGCTAGCATCCATGTGGGATTTTCAATGCAAATTAGTTAAATGTAGGGGAAGCATACTGTATGCACATACTTGCTATTAATGATTGTACTTACAAAAATGGATAGCAGCAGCAGCAGACCCACGTGGCTACTCAGTCATTTGATGGAGAAAATGACATCACCAACTGTCACTCACATGCAATTGGTTGTTAGATGGTAGATAGATCTGTCTCTATGGGACCTTTTTAAATACAGTACTGGGTAAACCCTTCCCTAATAATGTATGTAATTGTTAAGGTTTATGCTCTGATTTATGTTTTTATTCCACAGATTTGTAAAAGGAAGTGATGTATGAATTGGTTTTGTCACGTGGTATGGTTAATAAAAAGCCGAGTTCAGGTGGGTCGGGTATGCCCCGCCCCTCCTCTCTCAGAGCACAAATGCAATTAGAGTGTGGAGTCCTGTTTCTTCTGCCAAAATATATCTTCTGGGATAACGGGTCTAGCTGCTGTGTAGCCACTTCTGCCAACAGGTTATGGGCCCAGGTACACACGGAGACCCAAGTGAAGAGTACCAGAAGCGCATGTGAACCACCGCCAAGGAAAGACGCAGCACCATGAACAGGAGAACAGAAGGGAGTAACCGGTGGTCACGGTTGGTTTTTTGATGGAGATGCGGAGAAATACGAGCTGTGGGAGGCAAAGTTTCTTGGCCACCTTCGGTTACAAGGACTAAAGGACGTAATTCTAAAGAAAGAAGAGGAAGCTGAACCCGGACAAGAAGAAGTTGAAGACACGAAAATTGCAGAGGCGTATTTGTTTATTTGTTTGTTTATTTATTTGGATCCCCATTAGCTGTCAGTAATTTGACAGCTACTCTTCCTGGGGTCCTTTTAAAATTATACAAATACACAAAACATATCAAATGATCACATCATAAGAACAACTATACATTTCAACTTATTTCATATTACAGTACAATCTGTTACACAATTATTCAAATATTAAGGCTTTCAACAAAGTTTTTTTTTTTTAAAAGTGTTTTAAATGCGCCTTTCGTAGTAGCAGCCAAGATGTTATGTGGCAGTTTGTTCCACAGAGTTACAGCTCTGAACAGCACAGACCTGCACACTGCTTCTGTTCTCGGAATGGGTCGAGTCAAATGACCAGAAGCTGCCTGCCTGGTTGAATAATTGTGCTCATTTCTCACATAATGTAACAAGCTGAACAAAAGAGAAGGTTTTCCACAAACAATAATATTCCTCAGGAAACACAAAACAATACATTTCAGTCTCTCCTCTACTCTGAGCCACGACAGACGCACATGCAGCTCAGCAGAGCTCTGAGTCCACACACAGGGCAGTCCCAGTGCCAGCCTGGCCGCTCTGTTCTGTGCGGTTTGTAGTTTAGCCAGATGTTTCTGAGCTGCACCTGACCATACCACAGAGCAGTAGTCCAGGTGAGACAGCACTAACGATTTAATCACCAAAATTCTAGAGGCTGAAGTCATGAAAGATCTGAATCTTTTAATGCAAGACATATTTCTTCCCATCTTTTTTCACCACCGTATCTACATGTTTTGCCCAGGATAGCTGCTCATCAAATGTTACTCCAAGAAGTTTCACCTCTTGAACCTGTTCTATGTCCATATCCTTTAGCACAATATCAAGTTAATCTTCACATTTTTTATTCCTAGCTTTAAATAACATATACTTTGTCTTTGAAACATTCAAGGTTAGGCTGTTCTCATTAATCCAGGCCAGAAGCACCTGCAAATCCAACTGCAGTGTTTCTTTTAACTCTGATATCTTTGTTGCTGCAAAGTAAAGTGTAGAATCATCTGCATAAAGAGTTATGTTGCACATTTTTAGGACAAATGGCATGTCATTAATAAAAATCGAGAACAGCAATGGTCCTAGGCAACTGCCTTGTGGTACACCACACTGCATTTGTTGAGGTGATGAAAAGCTTCCATTAAAAAACACACATTGTGATCTAGATGTTAAATAATTTTGTATCCATTTCAGAGGAGTGGCACCAAATCTGTATGCCGATAACTTTTCAAGTAACATTTGATGATGCACTAAATCAAATGCAGCACTAAAATCCAAAAACACTGCACCAACTATCAATTTTTTGTCTATGCTAAACAACCAATTCTCCGTCATTTCTGTAAGAGCTGTACATGTCGAGTGATTTTCCTTATATGCATGCTGTGATTCAAAAATAAATTTGTTATAGTTTAAATATGTTGAAATCTGTCCAAAAACAACCCTTTCCACAATTTACTAAGTATAGGCAGAATACTAATGACGTATTCGTATAGGCGTATGCGGAGCTTATCCAATTCCTGGATGATACAAGTTTATCGCTAATAATGCGTGAAGCTGCTGATGATGGACGGAAGGCTCTGAGGATTTTGGGAGACTTTTATGCGGGTAAGGGTAAACATCGCATTATCATTTTATATACAGAACTGACCTCACTGCAAAAAGTCGGCAGTGAAGGTGTGACAGATTATGTTCTAAGAGCTGAGGCCGCCATAACAGCTTTAAGAAACGCAGGTGAAACTTTGAGTGATGGCCTGCTCATCGCTATGATTCTGAAAGGACTGCCAGAGTCATTCAAACCATTCATCATTTATGTCACACAAAGTGAAGATAAAATGACTTTTTCTGACTTTAAATGCAAATTAAGGAGTTATGAAGACACAGAGAGAATACGCACAGCTGCAGCGGAGGACAACATCATGAAAGCCCGGGTCCAATCAAGCCTAAAGCACGCACAGGTGCGGATGAGTGACAGGAGAGCAGACGGCGTCGACCAGGTGTGCTTCAGATGCGGACAACGGGGACACATAGCTAAAATGTGCCACCGCAGGAAATGGTGCAATTTTTGCGAAAACTCCACACACCGAGAGGATGAGTGCAGAAGAAAGCAAAGACGGGATGCGGCGTGGACTGCTGCTGAAGAAGAGGACGGTAAAGAATATGTTTTCCGGCTGAGTGATGCTGACCAGGAGATCGGGAGACGTGACGGAACCAGAACCAAAGGTCTGATGGTGGATACCGGAGCAACCTCGCATATCATCACGGATCTTGGCAGATTTGCAGATTTTGATGACCACTTCAAACCCAAGACACATTGCATTGAGTTAGCTGATGGCACCAGATCCAATGGAGTGGCGAAAAAAAGGTGAGGTGCAGAGGTGACTCTGATGGACAGCAGGGGGCGACACCGTAAGACTATACTTAAGCAGGCGCTGTACATCCCATCTTATCCACAAGACATCTTTTCTGTAAAAGCAGCCACAAACAATGGGGCAACAGTGATCTTCAAGCAAGGACAAGATGCTTTGGTACACGGAGATGGAACAAAGTTCCCCATCAAAGAGCATAACAGACTGTAATATCTACAAACTGTGAGTAATGAATGGGATGACCAGTGTAAAGGTTCTTATGACATGCAAACCTGGCATGAAATTTTGGGGCATTGTAATTATGACATACAAAACTTACAGGGTGTTGTTGATGGAATGAACATAAAGGGTAAAAATGATAAACCAACAAAGCCATGTGAAGTGTGTATTCAAGGCAAATTTGCCCAATGGAAGAACAGGGAACCAGATAAAGAGCTAGAGCTGTGTTAGAGCTGGTTCACACAGATTTAGCTGGACCAATAAATCCACAGTCTAGAGAGGGCTACAGATATGTGTTGTCATTTACCGATGACTTTTCTAGTGCAGTTTTGTCTATTTCCTAAAATATAAGAATGATACTGTGCAGGCAACAGAAAAATTCTTCGCAGACACAGCGCCCTACGGCAAGGTAAAATGTATACGATCTGATAACGGTACAGAATTTACTGGGAAGCTTTTCCAAGCATTACTGAGTAAAAATGGCATTAGACACGAGACATCAGCCCCGTATTCGCCACACCAAAACGGCACTGCAGAGCGACACTGGCGTACACTTTTTGACATGGCGAGATGTATGCTAATAGAGACCAACTTGTCTAAAACAATGTGGGTATAGGCAGTTCAGACAGCGGCCCAAATAAGGAATAGGTGTTTTAATAGACATACAGGGCAAACCCCTTATCAGATGATTAGTGGGAAAAGACCAAATTTATCTAGGATGCAGAAGTTTGGTTTAGCCTGTTATGCTTACAAACAAGAAAAAGGAAAACAGGACTCAAGATGTGAGGAGGGAATCTTTGTAGGATATGACAAAAACAGCCCAGCCTACCTATTTTCCTCACAAAGGTAAAGTCTTAAAACATAGACTAGTGAAGTTTTTAACTAAAAATGTGATGGAGCAAAAGACACAAACCGACATAATATTGGAAGATGAGTTTGACATACCTAATAGGATTACAAAACAAACAGATGAGTTTAAAGAGCCAAAACAGGAAGAAATACCTGAGCAGAGTCCAGCCACCCTTTTGGAGGCGGACCATAAAGATGATGCCATTTGTGATGCAGACCAAGATACAAAGCGTTACCCTTCTAGGCTGAGAAAAAAGCCAAATTACCTGAATGAATATGTAACAGGAAAAGAAATCGATGACCTAGTATTGACAAATATTGATTATTGCTACAGGCTTCCGTGTGACGTACCTTTAACATTTGAAGAAGCTGTACATTCTCAATACTCAAAAGAATGGAAAAAAGCAATGGAAGAAGAAACGTTATCTCTTAGAGAAAACGATACATTCACTTTAACAACCCTTCCTGAGGGCAAACAAGCAGTGGGGGGAAGTGGGTTTATGCAGTAAAAAAGAATGCAGATGGAACCAACAAGTTCAAAGCTAGATATGTGGCAAAGGGATTTAGTCAGAAGAGGGGTATTGATTATGAAGAAACTTTCTCTCCTACTGCAAGTCTGACCAGTATTAGAGTTTTGATGCAGAAAGCAGCACAAGAAAACCTTATTATGCACCAAATGGACGTTAAAACCGCATATCTTCATGCACCAATAGATTGTGTGATAAACATGGAACAACCAGAGGGTTATGAAGAAGAACCAAACGGAAATGAACGGGTTGTGTGCAAATTAAACAAATCATTATATGGTCTTAAACAGGCAGAGAGAAACTGGAACAATACTCTGCATGATTATCTTTGTGAAAACAAGTTTGTGTAAAATCCAGCAGATTATTGTGTTTACACCAGGCAGACGGAAGTCATACTTATAGTATGGGTGGATGATCTGATCATCACTGCTACTGATGAGAAAGTACTGAAAAGTGTCAAGGAGGTTCTCATGGCAAAATTTAAAATGAAGGATTTGGGAAAGCTGAAATATTTTCTTGGGATTGATTTTGAACAGGGTGAAAACTGTGTAAAAATGTCTCAGAAAAATTATGTAAAGAGAATACTGCAGACGTTTGACATGCAGGACAGCACTATAAACATGTTGACATAAAGTACCACTTTGTGAGACCAACTGTAAAGGATGGCAAGGTCAGTCTGTATTATTGTCCAACAGAACTGATTGTAGCAGATGTGATGACCAAACCAGTAATGACATTCAAGTTAGTCAAGTTTGACAGTTTGATCTTTGGAATGTAATTTGAAATATTATTGATTGTAAATAGAAATAACAACGTCAGAGCAAGTGGGGGTGTTAAGGTTTATGCTCTGATTTATGTTTTTATTCCACAGATTTGTAAAAGGAAGTGATGTATGAATTGGTGTTTATTGTTTTGTATCGTCCACCAGGCCCTTACACTCAGTTTTTGGATCAGCTGTCAGACTTCTTATCTGATTTGGTGTCAAATACTGACAAGGTTATTATAGTGGGAGATTTTAACATCCATGTTGACACTGAATGTGATACCCTTAGTGTAGCCTTTAAAACTATCCTAGATTCAATTGGTTTTGCTCAAAATGTGCATAAGCCAACGCACTCTCGGCTCCATACTTTGGACCTTGTGCTGACATATGGCATTGATTGTGAAGAATTAACAGTATTCTCTCACAACCCTGTCCTATCTGATCATTTTTTAATAACATTTGAGTTTAATCTAACTGAGTTCTCCTCCCCCAAAAGAGGGTTCCATTATAGTAGATCTTTATCGGATAATGCTGTATCAAAACTTAAAGAGTCTGTCCCCCTTTTAATATCCTCAGTATTGCAGAAATGCCCTGTAGATGGCAGCAATGTTGTTTCTTCCCATTCACAAATCGATACCTTTGCTAACAGTGTGACTTCCTCATTGCGTTCTGCATTAGACAATGTAGCGCCCTTGAAAAAGAAGGTGATAATTCACAGGAAGCTGGCTCCCTGGTTTAATTCAGAGCTGCGTTCCTTGAAGCACAATGTTAGGAAATTGGAGAGAAAATGGCGCTCTACACACCAAGAGGAATCCTACTTAATCTGGAGGGACAGTCTATTGTTGTATAACAAGACCCTTCGCAGAGTTAGAGCAGCATATTTTTCATCATTAATTGAAGAGAATAAAAATAATCCTAGATTTCTCTTTAGTACAGTTGCCAAACCTACTCAGAGCAGCAGCTCTGTTGATCCATCCATTTCCTTAGCTCTTAGCAGTAATGATTTTATGGTATTCTTCATAAATAAAATTGATGCCATTAAAAATAAAATAATTGGCATCCTCCCAAACATGATTACCTTATCCCCAGTAAGTAAGGCAGCATTGGAGGAATCTTTAGAACCTGCACAGTGTTTGAACTGTTTAGAAGCAGTAGAGCTTTCTGAGCTATCTAAAATCTTAGCTTCATCTAAACCTTCTACCTGTATGTTAGACCCAATCCCAACCAAGTTGTTTAAGGAGGTATTCCCTTTGATCAGTGGTCCTATTTTAGACATGATTAATCTATCCTTAGTAAATGGATATGTACCACAGGTTTTTAAAGTAGCTGTTATTAAACCTTTACTTAAGAAACCTTCTCTTGATCAAGATGAGCTAGTAAACTACAGACCTATATCTAATCTTTTCTTATCTAAAATTCTTGAGAAAGTAGTTTGTGAACATTTACAAAGCAATGACCTACTTGAGGAGTTTCAGTCAGGCTTCAGAGCTCATCATAGCACTGAAACAGCTCTGGTGAAGGTCACTAATGATATTCTCATGGCCTCAG
Organism: Fundulus diaphanus; assembly: GCA_037039145.1. Lineage (NCBI taxonomy): Eukaryota > Metazoa > Chordata > Actinopteri > Cyprinodontiformes > Fundulidae > Fundulus > Fundulus diaphanus. The sequence continues at coordinate 6,992,661 of CM073130.1, read as the reverse complement.
ATAATGGACTTGTGTCTGTACTTGTCCTGTTAGATCTCAGTGCTGCATTTGATACAGTTGATCACAATATTCTCCTACAAAGACTTGAACATACTGTAGGGATTAAGGGGAAAGAATTAGGCTGGTTTAAATCTTATCTGTCGGACAGATTCCAGTTTGTTCATGTTAATAATAAATCTTCCTCAAACTCTAGGGTCACCTGTGGAGTACCACAGGGTTCAGTCCTTGGACCAATTCTCTTTACTATATATATGCTTCCGATTGGCAAAATTATCAGACAGCATGGGATTAATTTCCACTGTTATGCTGATGACACTCAGCTATATTTATCCATAAATCCTGATGAATCCAATCAATTACTTCGACTGCAGTCATGTCTTGATGACATCAAAAGCTGGATGACTTTAAATTTCCTGCATCTAAATTCTGACAAGACCGAAGTTGTAATCTTTGGGCCAGAGTCCTCAAAAAATAAACTTCTTCATCAATCACTTAATCTGGATGGCATTAACTTGGCCTCTGGTAATAAAGTAAAAAACCTTGGTGTTATTTTTGACCAAGACATTTCATTTAAATCCCATATTAAACAGGTTTCCAGAGTTTCCTTTTTTCACCTCCGGAATATCGCCAAAATTAGAAACATTCTATCCAGGAGTGATGCTGAAAAACTAGTCCATGCATTTGTTACTTCAAGGCTGGACTATTGTAATTCTTTACTATCAGGAAGTCCACAAAATGCAGTTCAAAGCTTTCAGCTGATCCAAAATGCTGCAGCAAGAGTTCTGATGAAAATCAACAAGCGGGATCATATTTCTCCAATTTTAGCTTCCCTTCATTTTTTTTCCTGTTAAATCAAGAATAGAATTTAAAATTCTTCTTCTAACGTATAAAGCCCTTAATAATCAAGCTCCATCATATATCAGAGCTCTGATTACCCTGTATGTTCCTAACAGAGCACTTCGCTCTCAGACTGCAGGTCTGCTGGTGGTTCCTAGAGTCTCTAAAAGTAGAATGGGAGGCAGATCCTTTAGCTATCAGGCTCCTCTCCTGTGGAACCAACTCCCAGTTTTGGTTCGTGAAGCAGACACCCTGTCTACTTTTAAGACTAATCTTAAAACCTTCCTTTTTGACAAAGCTTATAACTAGAGTGGCCCATGTTACTCTGAGCTACATTTATAGTTTTACTGCTATAGGCTTAGACTACTGGAGGACATCAGGATCTAATTTTCTCACTCTATAGAGTTCTACTGTTCTTCAATTATGCATTACGTGTTGTCATTTCTGCTTTAACTTTCTGTTCTCTCTCTTTTATCTTCATAGAAGGTACACCTGGTCTGGCGTTCTGTTAACTGTGACATCATCCAAAGAAGACGGCTCACCCGCTATTACCATCTAATGTAGAACAGATTACTGGATCAATGTGTGCTTCTGTGATTTTTTGTCTCTCTTGTTGTGTCTCTGTTCTGTCTTCTGTAACCTCCAGTCGGTCGAGGCAGATGACCATTCATACTGAGCCCGGTTCTGCCGGACGTTTTCCTTCCCGTTAATGGGGAGTTTTTCTTCCCACTGTCGCTTCATGCTTGCTCAGTATGAGGGATTGCAGCAAAGCCATGTACAATGCAGACGACTCTCTCTGTGGCTCTACGCTTCTCCAGGAGTGAATGCTGCTTGTCGGGACTTTGATGCAATCAACTGGTTTCCTTATATAGGAACATTTTTGACCAATCTGTATAATCTGACCCAATCTGTATAATACGATTGAACTTAACTTTGTAAAGTGCCTTGAGATGACATGTTTCATGAATTGGCGCTATATAAATAATATTGAATTGAATTGAAAATTTAATTGGTTTTGTCACGTGGTACGGTTAATAAAAAGCCGAGTTCAGGTGGGTCGGGTATGCCCCGCCCCTCCTCTCTCAGAGCACAAACGCTTTTAGAGTGTGGAGTCCTGTTTCTTCTGCCAAAATATATCTTCTGGGATAACGGGTCTAGCTGCTGTGTAGCCACTTCTGCCAACAGTAACACTTATGATTAATAAGCCTGTATCACAAATAAAATAAAAAAATAAAAATACAGCCTGTACTGAAAACTATAGTCTTATGATATAATCCATGCTATCTGATGTATTCATGCTGAGCTAATCTAAACTAAATGAAGGACATGAATTCATAAGGACCACAAATACTGAGGTACATGCTTGAATAACTTCTGAAGACATGAAATGGTTGTCAACTTCCGAGTCATGTAGCAGTGGGTTCCTGAAGCTCCTTCCTGAACATGCTCCAAAGTAGAGAGTTGTACTTCAGATTTACAATACAGCCCGACATCCCCTTGAAGCAGCCATCTTCCTCATCTGACATTAGGTCAATTGGGACCGCTTACCAAAATGCCACCTCCTCTGCTGCCAGTACATTCTGCCTCACCTCCACCAAATAGTAACACAAACAGAACAGGCAATCATTATCCATGCATCCAAGAATAAATAATCTTTGTCATCATGAAACCATAAAAAACGTTTTATGGAGACTATCCAGGTTACAATGCACATAATACGCAGACAGAAATTAAAACACATCATTAGAAGACACTTAGAGAAAATAAAACACCCTCAGAAGGAAAATCCAACATAAAAACACCCTTAGAAAAAATAAATTCTTCCAAAAAAAATTAGAGGCACTTGTGGAAGATATGCTCAGAAGAGAAATATTCACATACAAATGTCAAGTTCAGCTTGTGCCAGAGCAGTCTATGGAATGTGCAGATACATGTTCCAATGTACTTTTCAAATTTACTTTAAAGATTGATGTGCAAAACACAAACCATATTTTGATAACTGAATCTAGAAATCAATAATCCTTTATTGTCACCATGTGATACCATGGTGACATTATCTTTGAGACAGACACCGACTTAGGATGTACAACCATAAAAAAACATGACACGCAACCACAACAGGCTTATTATTTACAGTTTTTTCCCCCAGACATTAGAGCATTCAATAGAAAAAATAGTACGTAGCAGAATCCAAGAGCTCTGATATCAATCCCTTAGCGAGTGATATGAGCCATGTTACATAGATTAGTCAGTCCTTCATGAATCTCAAGTAATGATGTAATGACGTAATTTTTGTGTAGTGATCTTGAGGCTTCATTTACAGAAAAGTGCAATAAGTGTGGAAATAGTCAATAACAGTAGTGTGATTGTTGTCATGATCTTGGCACTAGTGCTGGTCTGATTCACCATTTGACACACCTGTGCAGCTTCGCCTCGTTCTCATCAGCCTTCACCAGATCTACCTGCACCTCTAACTATATAACCAGCTCTCAGACCAGTCACTAGTGCTAGATTATTACAAGCCCCCGGTGAGTTTAATCCAGCGTTCCTGAATAATGTATGCCTGCCTGTTACCTGACCTGTTTCTCTGAGCCTGCCAAGAACGTCGGACCTGATTGTTGTGCTGTCTGGATCCCTGACCTGTTTCTGTGCCTTGACCCGGCCCCGGATTCTGCTTTGGATTTTCCCTGGTTCTCTGATAACCTGGCTCTGATCCCTGATCTGCTCTTGGACTTCAGACTCTGCTTATTCCTCCTGACCATCCTGCCTGTCTCTGCCATCATGGTTCTGACCCTGTGCCTGACCTTTGATTACCGATTACCTGCCAGCCCCATGAGTAAGATCCTTCAAGCTGTCCTGATCGGACTCTGGGTCACCAGAGACGTCACCCGCCAACAGGAGCCTTCACTCAGCTCCCCAGCCTGTTTCCAGATTGTGAGAAGTGATTCGTATCCCAGACGTTGGTGATTCATCCTTGAGCTGCAGCAGTATATGTCACAATAAACCTTTTAAATGTAACTCTGTGTCCGGTTGAATATCGGGTTCACCTGCAGTAATCTTTACAATTGTAACATATGATAGACCACAAGCTTCTCAGCAGGGGGCAATAGCCCTCACCGATCTTGGAATGAAGCTGTTGCTGAGTTTATTAGTTCTGGATCTGATGCTACTTAAGCATTTACCTGATGGGAGAGGGGCAACCAGTGCATTGCCCGGGTGGATGGGATCGGTGGAGATGTGTCTGGCCCTTTTCTGGACTTGTTCTGCATAAACTGAGTCCAAATCCTGTAGACGGCATCCCACAATCCCCTGCACTGTCCTCACCACCCATGCTAAATCCTTTGTCTCCTGGACTGTACAGCTCCCATACCACACAGTTACATAGAACACTTTCAATGGTAATTCTGTAAAAGTTTTTTTTAGCAATTTAGTGGAAAGTCCAGTCCATTTCAGTTTCCAGAAGAAGAAGAGCCGTTGTTGGGCCTTCTTCACCAGGTGGAAGGTGTTCACAGTCCAGGAGAGGTCAGAAGAGATGTGGATGCCCAGGAACCTAATGCTGTCCACACGCTCCACCACTTCGCCCTGTATGTATAGAAGAGTGTGTTTAGTCTTCCTGGGTCTCCTGTAGTTCACTATGACCTCTTTGGTCTTGCTTGTGTTCAGGATTAGATTGTTCCTGGAGCACTACTGTATCAGATAGCGGACCTCATATGTGTAGTGGGTCTCATCATTATTGGAGATGAGACCTACCACATTTGTGTGACATCCGCAAACCTCACAACGGTGTTTGTGAGGTGGACAGCAGAACAGTCCTGCGTACAAAGGGTGAAGAGAGCAGGACTGAGGACACAACCCTGCAGCGTGCCGGTGTTAAGGATCAGCGGGACAGATGTGCGTTTCGCTATCCTCACCACCTGGGACCTGTTGGTTAGGAAGTCACTGATCCAGGAATGTTATCAAATGTTATCAATCAGCAGTGCTGGATATGAGTCTTTAAGTCTCTTTAAGAGTCAGTCAATTTAAATAGAACAATTTGAGTCCTTCTCACCTCTTTCAGTTTATTTCATCTACTGGATTATTAATATTTACAATTAAAAAGCTTTACATAATTGAAATGTCTTATTTTATGCAATGTACACCCAGATTTAACATCCTCCGTACTCGCTCTGTTCTGTTCACATACGTGCACGCCCGACCAACGGAGCAACTACGTTGTTATTTTAATTAATGAGAATGGTTCCACATTCTGACTACGCCGAATGTCACCGCCAGCGGTTGGGCAAATTTAAATGGTGTAAATAGAGAACATTAACCAGAAATAATTTTTTTTATATTCACAATAAAATTTACTTTTTATTTAAATACCGGCTGCAAACCACTGTTTTTGCACCAAATAAGGAAGCAGATTTGACTTTTCAACATTCAATTTGAAATGTGGTATTCCTTTCCAAATAGATTTGCATTCTGCTTGTAATGACAAAGATCATGCATGCTCTCCTTGGGCTCCAACAAACTTTGGAGCGGCGTTGGACGGAGTAACCACGGATGTAGCAGGCTTAGCTTTTTACAGACTCACGAAGGCAGTTTGAAATGGAGAAGACGCGTAAAGGAGTGGAGGATGTGGAATTACGGGGTCAAAAACTAGAACTAAATGTAATCTTCTTATGAGAAATAATATATAGAAAGTAAACAGGAGGTAACAACACCAAAGCAGAGGCTGATGTCTCCAGTTGCAAACAGATTAAGAGCAGACAGTCTGGAAACAGGGCATATCTGAGCTGGCCTCCATCAAACCCGCAGAATGCTGCAGCTCTTTCTCAGCCTCCCAGGAGAAAAACTGAAAAAGATCCTGGCCCTTGCTGCTGGATCCAGGCATCTCCTCATGGTTTTAGAAACAGACTGTGTCATGGAGACAATTGGTGTAGACTATGCACTGGTACAGGGTGGTGTAAGCCGGAGAGCACGACGGCGAGTTGGTACATCACAGCACCGTCTCTGACCAGAATCGGAAGGAGGAATAGACAGCCTGGATCCCTCGAACGTTGCTCCAAGAACCACCTCCTGTAAGTTCCTGTAATCTTCCCCTGTTCCAAATAAAGCCCATGTGTCCTTTAGTTTAGCAATGCCTGAGAGCAATGGGTTTGTATTGGCCAGAACATATTGTAATGCGGAACAGAGCCTGAAAACCCAGTATGCAATTTATTGTAAGATGGTTGTTTGACAGACTGAACAGATGACGATGAGGACAGAACAGCTGATTAGGGCTGAGGCAGGCTGACCAGTTAATCATGGCAGAAATGGTGATGGCAGAGGCAGACTGAACAGGTAATGATTGCTGAAGCAATCTGACCAGATTATGATGGCGGAGACAGGTGACCAGAATAAATGCTGATGAATGTCCGAAGGAAGGCAGGGCCAGCACTGGATCCACAAAGGAAAATAAAGAAGCAGGCGGTGCACACAAGCACTAGAAAGCTGGCCTAGTGAGCACAGGGCGAGCACAGGAACACAGGATCGACAGGCAATGCAAGACTTCTGGGGAACAACTCATGCAGACAGAGCAATGAGATGTTCTGGGAGGGAGTGGTTGCGTGAGGCAGGTATAAGAAGACAGAGTCACAGGTTGAACGACTTGGTGTTAATTGGTGGCAACAGGGGACACTGATTATGGAGGGTGGAATAGGGAATGTGGAGAGATCTGCCAGTCTGTCCAAAAACATAAACAAAACCCCAAATTGTGACAAATAAAACTGTTAAACACACACCCTGTTAAATATCTGTAATTCACTCTACACATCAGATTAATATGAATTTTTTATTTTACTGTGTTCTTGCCCTGCTTCCTTGGGCATTCCCGATGGGACATTCATGTTTGCGTTTTCTGGTTCACTCCTTCCAGCAAAATATAGCTTCACTGTCTTTTTAAGTGAGCGCCGAATTGAATCATGCAAAGCACTGCTGTCCCTTTGGGTACTCGTGTGACCTGAAGGCTGGTGGTTGCGCTCAGCAGACCCGGCTGACCTGGGATTCTTTCTTAGGGAGTAGACCTAGAGACGCTGTCCATCATGGACTGTAATGAACTGGGTGAGTCGCAGTGATGCGCAGCCCTGAATCTGTTTCAACTATCCGTTACTCATGTTGCTGTGGACTGAGTGGGATACATCCCAACGTCCTATTTGACTTCTGTGCTTCGCACAGACGCGAAGGCAATTCGGCGCTCACTTAAAAAGACTGTAAAGCTATATTTTGCTGGAAGGAGCGAACCAGAAAATGCAAACATAAATGTCCCATCGTTTAACAAAAGCCTGGAAATAATGGAAATAAAGTATGTTATAAACGTAAATCATCCCCAAAACATATCAACATAGCATTAGCCACTATGGCCTCTCTAATAACTCCATACCAACCTTTTTTTAAACATAACTATGGCTCGTTTAAACATAATGCTGTCTCATTTCGCTCCACCCTCGTCCGACAGTGCTACGAGTATTAATATGGCATTAATAAGGAATATTAATGTTGATTTAATTGTGTTTTTGTGTAATTTAAGATTAAGTCATCAAGCTAATGTAAACAGTGCCTGGAAGTGACCTGACACGTCATTTCCTGTCGATCATCCGCTACAGAGCTCTCTAGATTCCTTAGTTACCAATTTGAGTCTGAATTATTTCCAGGAGGAACAATTCCATTAATAAAAAAATCAAGTGTCCTAAAGGTTATTGGTTTTTACTTAGCAAATTATTCTTTAAAATTTTGTTTCCTCAAATCATGTTTTGTGTAACCAAGATTTGCATTGTGGATGGGTTAAAGACATTCCATATTCTTTAAGATGAACTTTGGTTCTCTTAGATCTGCAGTGAAACCGAGATTCATTGAATCATTCTTATCATGATGGTTTTTGACTATTTCCTTTGATCTTGTGTATGTATATAGTTCCTTGGTTTCTTTAATCTTAATTTTGGTAATTAGTTTAAGTTTCATTAGCCTAGTAGAGAGGATTTGTTGATCAGAATATAGCAATTCATATAAACAACATTCTATAAAGGTGTTCTCTGGATGTTCATTGATTTCTATTCATAAATTCTTGTACTTGAAGAGAAGGTGTCATTAATTTTTTTCCATATGTGTGCAGAGTTTTCTGTTAAAAGAATACCAGTCCTCGAATGATTCCTTTCAACTATTGTCCTAATATCAGCTGTTTGGAATGATATTCACCGGTCAATACCAAACAGGCCGAGAGTTATTTATTAAACATTAAATAAATTAAAACATGTACTGTATAATGGCACAATACCAGTATTATTCAGCATTTTTTGTTTGAAGGTTTCTGAATGACTGTTTGGTCAATCAGTCACACTGTTTTGCTGGGAGACACTGGTGAATCAGCAGCCTTACAGTGACACAAACATCTCGGGAAAGCATCTACATTGGTGGTAGCACGCCTCAGAGGAGCAGCCAGTCACCTTGTTGGTTCTGTGCAGCAGTGTGATAAGGGCTGCTGGGAGCTGATCTACACCTTGCCTCTATGTTCAGTGTTTGTTTTTGGTTGTGACTCAGCTTTGCCGCAAGACCAAGACAAATGCACAGCTCTGCCCTCTCTGACCTATCAGATCACTGCTTCTTTGCTTTTTCTGCTTACACTATGTGATTAAAGAGTGTGTCCTGATTCACTTATGAATGAAAGCAAGATAGCCTGAAACCTTACCTTCTTTTTGTTTTGTTTTATGTTATTACAGGAAGATAGTTATCTGATTCTGGATTTGTAAGTTCACTTACTTACAAAACAAAAATCATACATTTGTATGGTACTTTCATCATGGAGAGAAAGTGAACTAGACAAAAAAAATATTTTAAGAATTGATTTAATTCAATTAAATTTCTACATTGAACCAGTGATTTAAACCCAAAACTCTTTTTGACTTAGTAACTGGTTAAGAAACCTTTATTGGCAGGAAAAGGTGCATTTGATGCATGCAACAGTCAATAATGAGTGAAGTAGTTGTTGAAACGGAGGGGTGGGGAAGGCAGACAGTATGTCCTTGGTCACCAGGTTCCATCTTGTCCTCCTCCGCACAGAAATTCAGTGAATCCTTTAAGTTTCTTGAGCACTCACTGGTGATTCTTTCTAGTGGACATTTGGCAAGAGGCAGGGTCCACCCTGGACAGATCACTGGTCTATCACAGGGCAACACAGAGACACACAGGACAAACAACCATGCACATACACCCATACTTGAGGGAAAGTTAAAGTGACCAATTAACCTAATAGTCATGTTTTTGGACTGTGGAAGGAAGCCAGAGTACCTGGAGAGAACTTATGCATGTGCAGGGAGAATATGCAAACTCCATGCAAAAAGGCTCTAGGGCCGTCTTGCTGCAAGGCAACACTGTGGCACTGTGCAGCGCTAGACCATATATATCATTATGATACCATTTGTAATACCCATTGATTCAAAACAATGCGGGCCCTGTGTGCAAGATTTCATGGTTAAAAAAATAGATTTTCTTCTTTTATTTGAATCTGAAGCTAATACGTGCCATGTTTATACTTTCCACATTTGACCCAGAAGCAACAAACTCAGTGACAGTGTACATTTAAGGAGTTTATTGAAGGAAGGGTAGAAGGGGAATGATGATGTGGTACTGGGTTCTGCAAGGAAGGCTCTGGTTGCAGAATGAAGGAATGAAAGGAAAGATGTGAGAACCGGCAAGTTGGAATGGCAGAGGCTGACTTACAGGCAGGATGATGAATAATGAACCGGAGGGTGTGAATCAGGTAGCGGTTGCTGTAGGTGGGTGTGAGCAGAGGTGTGGCTCAGGCTTGTTGGTCCTTCCGTGATGGAGGATGGACAGGCCTGATGATGATCAAAGCCAGGAACACCAGCGGAGTCGGAGGAGCAGCTGCCGACCGAAGTGCCGGGAAGGCTCTTGGGACTTGGAACTGTCTGAGGAGTGAGTGATCTTTTCTGAGGAGGGTTCTTGGTTTTGCCAGACTGGAATAAGGAGTATCCTGAGAGAGAATAAGAGAATTAATCAAGGGAGAAACTTGAAATCAAGAAATGACTTGGAGCAAGGTTCTGGTCTGGTACCAGCTAATGATCTGATGCCTTCCATCCGTCTCCAGCCAACAAGTACTCCTCCTAGATGGAAAACACCTGTGGCTGTCATCCACCTCTCACACCCTGCTGGAGAAAGGTAAATACAGCACCACACCTCTACAGCACACCATTGCATGCCTGACAATACGTCTGTCCTTATTGACTAAGGCCTAGTCCACATGTAGCCATTATTCTGACCGACTGAAGGCCCGGGAACAGGCACTAGGTGGGGCTGACCATCAAGATGTGGAGAGGGGTGAGGCAGTTCATCCTGAGTGCAGGGAGCTGACAGGGTGGTGGTTCAGCGGATACGGGAGTTGGAACTTTTCTGGGTTCCCTGGACACTGACTTACCTCACGGGGCTGAACAGGAGGTTCAGAGACCTTGTGGTCGGGGTTAAAGACTCCACTTAAGGGGTGGGGTAGGGTGGCGTGTTTTCAGCAGTGACAATCCTACAGCATCCATCCATCCATCGTCTTCCGCTTATCAGGTGTCGGGTCGCGGGGGTAGCAGCTTCAGTAGGGAGGCCCAGACGTCCCTCTCCCCAGCCGCTTGGGCCAGCTCCTCCGGGGGAATCCCAAGGCGTTCCCAGGTCGATCTCCTGCTCCATCTTCCCCTCATTCATGGACAAGACCCCAAGATACTTAAACTCCTCCACTAGGGGTAGCACATCCTCCCCAACCCGGAGACGGCACTCTACCCTTTTCCGGCTCAAGACCATGGTCTCAGATTTGGAGGCATCATCCCGGCCCCTTCGCACTCGGCTGCGAACCGCTCTAGTGAGAGCTGTAGATCACGCCCTGATGAAGCCAATAGGACCACGACATCCGCGAATAGCAGAGACGCAATCCTAAGGCCACCAAAATGGATCCCCTCAACACCTTGGCTGCACCTAGAAATTCTGTCCATAAAAGTTATGAACAGAATCGGTGACAAAGGGCAACCTTGGCGGAGTCCAACTCTCACCGGAAACGAGTCCGACCTACAGCAGCCCTGTAGAAAGCTGTTCATTTTGCAGAGAGGGGTTCTCATTACAACATTGCCATGTCAGGGTTTCAATGCATTAAGAGAGAAAACAATAAAAGCTAAGTTTCTGACCCATTTTGTTGGGGTGGGGGACGGGCTGAATTTTTTTTCATTCTTCAAAGGGGGGCGCAACAGAAAATATTTGAGAACCACTGGTGTACGGTATTATTTTTAAAAACAATGTGGGGGAGATATTTGTTTTTATAAATACATTGCCTATGTGTATACAAAGTCTAAGGATTAAACTTCTCTGTCTTGACCTTCAATTTACTTCTTGAATTATGAGTCATAGATGAAAGTCTTCCTGTCTTGCTTTTAATTTGACTGTTGGTCAGTGTTTATCCAGTCCGAAATAGATCTTTCCACAGATGATGTTGATTGCAGTTTTGCAATGGAGCCAACATTTAATACTAAGCAGCTTGTTCAGCAAAGCACATTCATAAATAAAAAATGTTTTGTCCTTTTCTTTTTGCAGGTCCAGTGGTGTTGGTCTCCCATTATGAGAAAGCCCTGCTCTTCTTCAAATGACAGGCACAACATTTTGGTATGCACCCTGAAAATTTACTGAAAATAGGCATTAGGTAGACCAGAGTTTCCATCAACACAGCACACTGCTGATTAATCTGTGTTTCTGCTTACATATTAATGCAGGGTCAAACAAATCCTTAGGTTGTGATCTGCAAAGGTACAACCCAACTGTGCCTGGCTGTGCTCGGACACTAGCAAAAGTACCGGTCTGATTGACCTACACAACCCGCCTACCTCACCAGAAAAGAGAGTTGAGTTATTTCCATCAAGCTACACTTGGTCTCCATGCTGCCTGGAAGCAAATAAATCACTTCAAGCTTTTCAACATAAAAAGTAAACAAGAGATGATGTTTAAAATTATTTTTTTGTAAATAACCTGTGTTTCTCTACAGAAAACATTACCGCCAAACTGAAATGTCCAATACAGGTTATTATTTTTCACTATACTATTCTCTAGCATTAATCATAATATCACCTATAGAACGTGTCATTGCAACCTAAGAACTAGGGTGACCACCCGTCCCGCGTAGCGCGTACGCGCACAGCGTTTGAAGCCCAATTCATGCGTCCCGCAAATTGAGACCGTGTCACGCATAATCAATGCTTTCTCAAAAAAAAGTTGGTCGCTCTATCCACCTTATTTTCGAACGACGAAGTAACTATGGCCACAGCTTCAAACTATTCATGACTGAGAGGATGACATGAAGAAGTGCCTCATATAACGTACGAGGACATTTTAACCTGTTTCGTGTCGTCACTTGGTGCGGGCAGTGCGACTTTACCGAGGCGAACCTCCGCAGTGAAAAAGTTGAATCGGTGTTAATAAATATCAACAAGGATAACCTGGTATTCATGGAGGCTGATGGCCGTTCAAGCCAAAACTAGTCCGACATTCACGCTGCTGGATCCTGACTGCATCAACCGGCTCTACCGAGACGGCCGAAGCGCTCTGGTGCTGCGGCTCCAAGGGAAGCCTTCAGTGATGCAGCGGCGACCTTATGGAAGGTAGGCTGATGAATGGTCTGATTCAGAAACATCCTGGCTGTTGGCTCGTTGTGATTAGATTGCTGGTCAGTTAATTTTGTAATGTTTTGGATTAAACTGATGTTATAAGTGGACATCTAAACATTCTGCCCACTTCATGTTTTGGCTTGAAAAGGTTTGAGTCCTAAAGGTGACCCCAAAATCCTAAAAGTGTCCCCAGGATGTTGAACAGTTTTTTTTTTCCCTGCGCCTGCCTTTACCAACATCCAAGTTCACCATCCTTCCTCCCCCTTCTCGTTCTGTGAACCTCTGGAGTCGTGAGTTAAGACTTTTGTACAGTTCCTGTGGTGTAGAGCAACTACAATTCCTGTTAATCCTTTAATTTTAAATTATAATTTATTTAAAGTGAATAAATTGTAATGAAAAAAAAATAAAATTAAATAGCTAAAGTAAATCGGAATTGGAAGTGCTTCTGTTCATTGAATGTTCAACGTATTATGAATCTTTATTTAGAAAGAAATACACATTGGTTGGCCTATTCCTGAGCATACATCAGCAATTACACATGTTTATGGGAATAGGGCATTATTAATATACCATGTAAGGTGGTATGTGCTAGAAATGTGTAAACCACTATCAGTGAGTCTGCCCGTGAGGTGGGGGCACCGCCGCGCCAAGCAGTGTCCCACTTTGTCCCTCAGAAACATACCCCTTGTCCCCCCTTGGGCTTATTAGCAGGTGGTCACCCTACTAAGAACTAGTTGTAAATTGAACATAAAAAACAAAACAAAAAACACCACATCTCATCCCCTTATCTCTGGTTTAGCTTGAGCTTTACACTGTTTGGCAATCATTTGATGCATGCAACAGTCAATAATGAGTGAAGTAGTTGTTGAAACGGAGGGGTGGGGAAGGCAGACAGTATGGCAGTGTCGCTCCAATTTAGTTCTTAGATCAGACAGCATGTAACACAAAGTGACAGGCAAAGCCGACTCCAAAAATCAAAGCCTCCTTTAGCTTCCACATGCTGCGAATGGAACCATTTGAGTGGCTTAGAAAAACTTCAAAGCTGAGGAAGAGGGAGACTTTTTTAATTTCAGATAAGGCCCTGGAGCTGAATGTGAACTACTGGAATTGTACAAGTTCACATCTTAATCGACGTGACCAGTTGAATTGGGGGAATGAAGAACTCCTCTTTAGACTCCTGTTTTTCCTTCCTTCCTACTTCTATTTTACTTTCATAATTTGGCAAAGTTGCATAATCAAAACATGTAGTGAGAACAAGTAGAGGGTCTGATTGTGCATTGATTAAGGGTGGTGTTGAATGGAGTTTCTTAGTTAAGCTGAACCAGTATCATTAGCTTCATTGATTTCAGTATGTGGCTGCTGTTATTATCAAGCAGACATTTCTCCTAATTTGGCTTCTAAATGCATGAAAGGCATCATCTGTCAGTGCGTGCACTGCCTCTCTCTTTCTATACCTTGTTCTCTCATGTGTGCGGAAGGTCTGCCTCAGGAGCAAAGGCCACAGTAACACACAAACACACTAGCACATATAAAATAAATAAATTAGGCAGGTGAAGCAGGAGTGGCACACCCGCTGTGCAGACAGTAAAGCAGCAGTATCTGCCCTATTACTCAGGAGAAAAAATAAACAAGCAGCCTGTCTCACTTAGGATGCTTTCCCTAAATAAGCTGAAAAAAGGTTTGCTTACATGCTTTCCTCAACTGAATGATGTTTTCAACTCTTGTATCATAGAAAGGCATTTCTAATTGGAATTCCCAGTATTACTGGAGACAGTTTGTCTATTTAGTTATGACATATTTGATTTTTTTTTAGGTTTACAAGGAGTTTATATACATACATTTTCAATACTGTCACTTCAACCATTTCAAAAACAAAAGTCAAACAGAAGAGTTATAACAATGAGGCCAGCAGAATCCAATAGGCTCTGTTATCAGCGCTGACGATACAGGTTCACGTTTGAGCTTAAATGGGCTAATATAGATTCAGGCTGGAGCTGAAAGACACATTTTCACCCAATTTAGCTATTTTATACTGAGGAAGAACAACAACAACAAATCAATTGTCTTCCAGGAACTAATTTCATTTGACTCCACTGATTATGGGCTGAGGATTTGGCTAATGTTTTTTGCGTGAAAAACCCCTCTGCTCCCTGGTAAAATTAATGATGTAGGCAAGAAGCCATATTTGAGCCAAACACATGGTACTGCTGAGAAAGCAATAATAATAATTATCCAGAGATTGTGCAAGATAGGACTGACATATTTGTCTGGCACAGTTTTGTCTTAGATACAGTGGAAACATTATTTTCACAATCAGAATCAGAAATACTTTAATAATTCCAGAGGGAAATTGCCGTTTCAGTACAACCGCCTTCACAAACATTTCAGGGGGAGACGATTTACTGAGGCCTTGCTGCCAAGGACACCGCCTTACACGGTGCCCACAGGGCGCTGCCATTACTCTGTGGAAAAATAGAGGCCACAAAAAAAGGAAGGTGGGAGGGAAAAAAAAAACTTATCTGAAACTTTATCCTATTACAGGATACAGTTTGAGATATCAAAAACCTCTTGCACAAAAAGCACAAATAAGACGAGATACATATAACAGAAGGTAAACATTTGAGACTAGTCGCGTGTAAGTTCATCTGTTTTTATGAGCATCAGTTATGTGTGTCTGTTTGGGTGAAAGTGTTTATATTTCCGTGAACACTCTCCAGAGGCCATTGTCCTTGATGTTATCAGCCGGCCAACAGTTCAGAAAGCATCCACAGATGTCAGCGGGGGAGGAGGGAGCAGTGGAGAGTTCTGAGCTCTCTCGCCATAACAATCCAGGAGTGATTAGATAGGGAAGGCATAGTCCAAATACGTTATTTGTTATGCACTGACTTTCCTGTCAGCTTTAAGTCTTTACTGGCTCCAAATGGCGAAATCCAATATTCCAAATTGTTGGGCTTTTCCGCGTTTCACTTCCAGATTTTATCCCATCTCCCCTTGAGTTCAACCACCGAAGCCAGTCTATCAAAAATCCACCAAATCCAATAGCGCAGCCAGCTTTTCGGCTCTGCTCCTTCACCTTCCAGATCTGTCCGTTCACCGCCTTAGTGAGCGCGTCATATGCAGCCGGCAGCCTAGCATTGTTTTTGAGAGTTCGGGTGATATGAAGAAAGTGCTCAGAAAGACAAGACATAGCAGCAGAAGCAGG
This sequence comes from Fundulus diaphanus, assembly GCA_037039145.1. Lineage (NCBI taxonomy): Eukaryota > Metazoa > Chordata > Actinopteri > Cyprinodontiformes > Fundulidae > Fundulus > Fundulus diaphanus. Next base: position 6,976,959 of record CM073130.1, on the reverse strand, counting down.
AGAGGGGGAGGGGGGGTGAAAGCTGGAGAGGAGAGAAAAAACACGACCGACCTCGAAGAGAGACAGAACAGAGAATTTTGCAGGGGGGACAGCATTTTTAATTGCTGTTGTCTTGAAAAAGGAAACAATGTTTTTCATGATGAGTTCTTAAACAGTGCCATGACACAGAGTCTCTTACCAGTCTTACACATTTGCAGTGAAAATTATCATTTGGTCAGCAGTAACACCTAAAGAAGCTCCAATTTGCTACCAATCAAAATATGACTGGTTCATCAAAACATCTGTGGCTGGTTATAATATATTGAAGGCTAAGAGTAACAAAAGACCAAATGTTGTACTCAGTGTGAGGATGGCTGTGCTTCTCGCTTTGCTTGTTCTTTCCTCAGGTATGCCGCAAACCAGTGATCTCTGCACCGACAGCCCTTTATGTATGATTTATCATTTTGTCAAACTGCTGTAAACTAGATACAAATAGACAGTTCAAATTTGAGATATGGTGTTAGAATAACTTTTAATGCATCCTCCTTTGCACCTTCAGTGGTACAGCCCAGCAGGATAGAAAGCATCCCTCAACTGCAATGAGGAATGAATTTATCTGGGATCTTTTTATTACCTCACCATGAGAATCTGTTGGAATGTTCCACAAATGACAAGGTTTGAGACATTAAATTAAAAAAGCAATATGGATTTGGGCACACTTGTGACAACTGATTTTATTCTAGAATGTATTTGCATAAAATATTAAGCCCACGCCACTGGGAGAGAAGGTCAGTTCTACTTTCTGTTAAATCCCTGGCCTGTTTTTTGGGGGGGTTTTCCCGAGGTTTTCCCCTTTTTCTTGTCTTCCTCATTATTACTGTGTCGCTGAGTGGCAATGTTAGAATGGGTGTCATGAGCTGAGGTTGGCGAACCCGAATTCAGCCGCACACAGAGTTACGTTTTAAGAAGGTTATTGAAGAGGTTGAAATGGTGGCGACAGAGGCAGGTGAATGGTACAGCAGGTGTAGGCAGGCGGTATGAGCAGTCGCCCCGATGGTGCATCTTAGGCGGAACGGATCAGGCGGTGAGAACCTGGGAACCACCCGGTTCGGCAGAGCAAGCATAGGAAACTCACGGAAGCATCAGCAGCACTGCAGCAAGGAGACACGGGCAATTTAAGTCCTAATTGTAATTGTAATGTCTTTAGATGCCTTTGGAGGTTCAGGTCTGAGTCCATCACTACTCCCAGATTTCGGGCCTGATCAGTGGTTTCTAGCTGAAGCAGCTGAAGCTGTGTGCTTACTTTTGATCTCTTCTCTACTGGTCCAAAGATTATTACTTCAGTTTTGTTTTTATTCAATTGAAGAAAATTTTGGCACATCCATGCATTGATTTCTTCTAGGCATTTACTCAGTGCTTGAACTGGTTCATAGTCACCCGGTGACATGGTGATGTAGAGCTGTGTGTCGTCTGCATAGTTACGGTAGCTGATGTTGTTGTTTTTTTATGATCTGAGCTAGAGGGAGCATGTAGATATTGAATAGGAGGGGACCCAGGATGGACCCTTGGGGAACCCCACATGTAATTTTTGTCGTCTGGGATGTAAAGTTACCTGCTGACACAAAAAAGTCCCTGTCCTTTAAGTAGGATTTATACCCCAAACACCGCTCAGGCAATGAAGCCAATGGTTTAGCCCAATGTCAGCCGTACATCAGGCCCTTCAGCCCATGGCCATGCCTTTTGCCAACCAGAAAGGGGAGGCCAAACACCCAGGTAACTCTAACAAAGAAATATGTATTAACTTTTTAAGTCTGTTGGCCCAGATTTCGGTCCAGGCAGAGCCATGCCTATTTTATCATGCTTTAAAAGTAAGTCAGAAACGGTCACGTTTTATTCTTTCCTAAATACCTCGAAGGAGGAGACTTCAATGTGTTTAAAACAAGTCCATAATGTTTTAATAAATACTTTCAGTTTTTACAACATAACTGTTTTTTACTCAGAAAGCTCTACGCTGTCTTATCAGTTGAAACACCGATCAGGTGCCACCTTGCTGTTAATAATCACCTTTTTTTTCAAGGGGGCTACATTGTCTAATGCAAAATCCAAAAAGGAAGTGACACCGTCAACAAAGGCGTCAATTTGTGAATGGGAAGAAACAACATTGCTGCCATCTGCTGGGCATTTCTGTGATACTGAGGAAATTAAAGGAGAAGTCCGGTCAACAAGGAAAAATCAGGGGATCATTAGCTATAACTAAAACTAATACGTTCGTGGTTATTTAATGAACTTATCTTTAATCAATAAGAAAATAAAAACATAAATTGTCGTCTGGATCGCTGTGTATGGAGGCGGCCATAAATGCCCATATTTGGGCAGTAATGGCCGTCTGACATCACATCCTGTGACGTGGAAAAGCGGAAGCGGCGACAGCATTTCTCCCCGCTTTCCATGCAAAGTCAATAGGAGCCGTTCTACACAGCTGCGATCATCAATAATTATTTCGGATTTCGAGAGGACTTCACCGCTGACATTCCCAAGAGCTATTGCTGCAGCAACAATGCCCACGTGCATGGCCATTGGATGTTCCAACACAACTGGTAAAAGTGGAAAAAACATAGCTTATTTCAACTTTCCGATTCATGAGCCACCGGGCTCGTCGCTGGATTGCCAACTTGAAGAGAGCGGATTTGCCATCTAACTTCTGGCCAGAGAAAAAACACGTCATATGCAGCAACCATTTCGAATAAGAATGTTTTGAACGTGATATGAGAGCGAGGATTTTCGGCAAGTTTAAAATTTTTAATTTTTAATTTAGAATTTGCGGGATGGTTACCGACCAGAGGGGCGGAGGGATACCACATGTGATGTGGTATCCGTCCGCCCCAGCATGTGCTGGAACGCTTTTATATTTTAATATTTATACAATAATGACCACCTGCCCTATTTACTAGAGGTTAAATATAACTCAAGTCACTTCAGCGCGATCTCTCCTCCGCTGCAGCGCCTGAAAGCCGTGCTGCAGAGGAGCGCGCGCGCGCACACACACACACACACGCGCGCGTGTATATATATATCTTCGGGGGCCCGACTGAGTTTGCACTGGAAATAAGTCCGGTTTCTGTCAAGAAACTCTTCTAAAAAATCCATATCGCTATCAGATGATGATAGCTCCACGGAACTCCCATCACTGTCACTAAGTACTTCATCACTCTCTGCTTAGTACAGAGCACCAGTCGTCGCCATGTTGGAAAATAGTGCGTCGTGACAAACAACAGAGCGTTGGGACTTGCTCAACAGCGGGTCCGCCGAGTGACGTCACAAAATGGGAGGTGACAGTACTATTCTTAAACAAGATGGGTTCCTCCACATAAACATGATTAAATGAAAATTATTCTTAATTAAAAAAACGTCTAATTTATTGCACAGTATGTAGTAGTTTTATATTTAAAGTACTTTCAGCAGTTTGATTTCTGATTTTGACCGGACTTCTCCTTTAAAGGCGTGGACAGACTCTTTACAGCATACAGCATTATCTGATAAAGATCTACTATAATGAAACCTTCTTTTTGGGGTGGAGAACTCTGTTAAATTGAACTCCAAAGGTTATTAAAAAATGGTCAGATAGGACAGGGTTGTGAGGAAATACTGTTAATTCTTCACAATCAATGCCATATTTCAGCACAATGTCCAAAGTATGAAGGCAAGAGTGTGTCGGTTTAAACCAATTGAATCCTGGATTGTACTAAAACCTACATTAAGGTTATCACATTCAGTGTCAACATGAATGTTAAAATTCCCCACTATAATAACCTTATCAGTGTTTAACACTGATATATGAAATAATTATTTTTGCTCTTTAACAACATATTATGGGAAAACCTGCTCAGTTTTATAACTTGTTTTAACTTTTGATATTATGGGAAGACTGGTACTGGCCAGTTCACACATTGATTATGGCTGTTGTGGTGTTCGCACCTGGGTTCACATGAAACTAAGATAACTTGTTTTAACTTGTGGTGGGAAAGACTGATTCTGTATTCCTTATTTTGCTTTATTATCTATTGTTTTGCTTCGCACACTGCTGAGACGCTGGGAACGGGTTCTGTTTGGGAACATGTTTTGGAAAGGAGGGCGGCTGTGGAGGGAGAGATGGCCACTCTCACTCCACACCTGACTTTTTATTTACAAGTATATAGAGAGGAGACTGCCCTTAGCCCAGAGAGTCTGCCGTGAGTTCGTGTGTGGACACCGGCATCGTGAACGCTGATCTTAACCTAGGACTGAGGGCTCCCAGTTCGTGTCAATGGTAAGGGCTGATTCTGAGAATCTGTTGAGCGTCACGTCTGTTTGAAAGCTTGTTGCTTTAATGCTTGCTACTTTGCGTGTGTGAAGAGCTAGTTGTTTTAATGTGCTGTATTCTGTGGGGAATAATAATAAATGTGTGCCTTATATTCTAACAGAAACAGTGTTTGAGTCCTTATTTGTGTTTGCCGATCTCTCCCGATCCTGAATAGAATTTCATAAAACATTTTGGCGTTGTCGGCAGGATTAGAGGAGAGACTACAATACACAAATATGTTTAGAAATATGTTTAAAAGGAGAAATAAGAGCTCTGATGAGAAAGTTCAGGGGGAAGAGATAATACCCGGATGGGAGCTTCCTCCCTGTAACGAGGTAGCGCTGTGTTTGCGCGATGGTGGGGGCAGACCGGAGCCGTGGGGTGGTCAGCTGGAATCAGCGGGACCCAAAGAATTATTGAAAGTGTTGCAGAAAATTGAGGTGCAAAAAAAGGCTCCGGTGGCCGGATTACAGAGGCGCTTGTGGATCTGTGCCACGGGGTGGAAAATACAGTATGAAGCTGGCCAACAATTAAAAACTCAGCAGTTAAAAGACAGACAGGCAATGACTGAGCTGCAGTCTGCTGAGTCGCTGTATCGGCAGCATGTGCAAATGCTGACCAATCAGCTGGAACAGATGACCAGTGTTGCTGAAAAAGCTGTGGCCCAGGTGTCTGTGTTAACCAGGAAAAAACAGGGGAAAAAACCCCGCCGTTTTCCTCTGAAAAAAGTCCGTTCGTTTGTAGCTGGATTGGGGTCTGGGTGGGATCCCGAGAGCTGGGACGGTAATATGTGGGACGATGAGGAGGACAGTGATTCTGGAGGTTCTCCAGATCCACGTCCTTTCCCTCCATTGGGGGTTAAACCCGTCGTCCGAAGGAAAAGAGAGCAGCAGCATATACCCGCAGTCGTCCGGCAGCGGATAGATGCTCAAGGTAATGATGTACTTGATGCTGCGGGACAACCTGTTATGGAATGGGTGGAACAGCCGCAGCCGCCGGCGGTGTCACGGACCATAACAGAAGATTACTCGCAGGATGAAGTTGCTCATATCACTAAAAAATTAAGGCAGCATCCGGGCGAACCCACTGATCTATGGGTGGCTCGACTGCTGGATGAAGGTGCAGAACAGATTGAAATAGATCACGGAGATGGCATGGCATTTTGTGGTCTGAGCACTGATGGGAATGTAAATGCTAATTATAGGCAAGAAGCGAGAAATTTGGGGGATCAGGCGAGATCATTGTTTGACGTGTGGTCTGAGGCAGTACGAGCAACATGTCCCAATGTATCTGATTGGCCCGAAATCTCTGGACCATGGTTAACATTAAAGGAGTGTGTGCAGAGGCTGACGAGGCTGTGTGTGCGTGATCTGTTAACAGTGGGGATGGTGGCTGGATATCAGCAAGTGGCTGTTCCGAAGGTGGTGAGAGATCAGTTGATTAAAACTGCCCCACAGCATTATCGGGCAGCTATGCTTACTGTGATGCTGGGAGCTCCAGATGTCCCGATGGAAACCATTAAGGCTCGAATCATGGAGCTGGGGAATCTGGGGGAATGGGGCCAGCAGGAGGAATGCAGACCACGAGTTCAACAAACTCCGGTCCGCAGGCCGCAAAGGGAGCGGGGGAGAAATGAACAGGGTCCACCACGTAACATGTTGTGGAGGGCACTGATTAATGCTGGGGTGCCTACTTCAGAGATACACGCATTGCCTACTGATGAATTGAGAAAGATGTGTCAGAAGAGAGGCTTAAAAGTTAACTGTGCAGGATTTGGTGCTGAGCTGGACCCATTAAATTCTTTGGTTCAGCTGCTGCGAGAGGCGATTCATCCCACACCATTGGCTCCACCTGCTGGAGAATCTGAGTCTGTTGTACGCAGAAAACCTGCTAAAGTGGTTGAGATTGAGGTGTCAGACTCTGAGGAATCCTCAGGCAAAGAGGTGGAAGTGAGGAGAGTGAGAAAAAGGAAAGGAAAGAACGAGGCGAAAAGGAGGAGCAACATATACCCTGATCTGACGGATCTGATGGGGAGTAACTAGGATGAAGGCCAAGCCCCGCAAATTCGGATCACAAATTGGTCCGTTGATGATATAAGACCACATGTTGAATTGGAAATTCATTGGAAAAACACAAATGTTCAAAAGGTAGTGGCACTGGTAGACACAGGGGCGGAGGCCACATTGATTTATGGAAACCCAGATAAATTTAAAGGGCCACTTGTACCTCTCAGTGGTTTGGGAGGAAGTGTGATTCTGGGAAAAGCTGTAACCTTACCGTTAAAGGTAGGACAGTTACCTATTAAAAAGTATTCTGTTTTAGTAACCCCGGTGAAAGAATGGATCCTTGGCATGGACGTGTTGGCAGGGATGACATTGCATCTTCCACAGGGAAGGTTTGAGTTTGGAACAAAGCGTCCTTTGGATGTTAAAGCAGTATTGGTTGGGAAAGTAAAAATGAAGCCTTTTCCCATTCCCATTGCTACAAAGGTGATCAGCATGAAACAGTACAGGATACCAGGAGGACATGATGAGATCACTTCCACTATTAAAGAGTATGTGGAAGCGGGTGTTTTGAAAACATGTACCACTTCATGGAATAATCCTATCTGGCCTGTGAAAAAATCAGATGGTGCTTGGAGAATGACAGTTGATTACCGGCAGCTAAATAAACATACACCTCCATTGACATCTGCTGTCCCAGACACAGTTTCCATTATTGAAAGAGTGCAACATCACAAAGGAACCTGGTATGGGGTGATTGATTTGGCAAATGCATTTTTCACTATCCCTATCCCAGAGGATAGAATGGAACAGTTTGCTTTCACCTGGGATGGAAGACAGTACACATTCACACGTCTGCCCCAGGGGTATTTGCACAGTCCCACTATTTGTCACAGGGTAGTGGCTGAACATCTGGATGGTTTCACATTACCTCCAGATGTGCTCATCTCACATTACATTGATGACATCATGATTCAAGGAGAAACACAAGAGATTGTGAGTGCTGTGTTGCCACGCCTCATAGATCACATGAAATCACATGGATGGGAAATCAATCCTGCTAAGGTTCAGGGTCCTGCTCAGAATGTAAAATTTCTGGGGATCTGTTGGAACAAAGGTGAGAGAGAAATCGTGCAAAAAGCAAAGAACAAAATTACTGCATTTGCAGTCCCACATACTAAAAAAGATGTGCAAAAGTTTATTGGTTTATTTGGATATTGGAGACATCACATCCCTCATTTGGGACAGATTTTGCAGCCATTGTACCAGATAACTAGAAAGAAAGAAAGTTTTGTCTGGGAAGAAGCACAACAGAGAGCATTTGATTTGGCTAAGGAAGCCATACAACAAGCTGTGTCCTTGGGAAAGATGATGTCTGGGGCTGTGGAGTTACAGGTTTCAGCTGTCAATGACTATGCAAATTGGAGTTTATGGCAGAAACAGGGACGAGTAAGGAAACCACTGGGTTTCTGGTCCAGGAAGCTGCCTCCAGCAGGGGGCCGCTATACACCATTTGAAAAACAGCTCCTAGCATGTTATTGGGCCCTGTTAGAGACAGAAGCACAGACAGTAGGACATGAGGTGTTAATGAGGACACGTATTCCAATTCTGACATGGGTGATGAGTGAACCAGCCACCCACCGAATTGGAACTGCACAAGAAGCTAATGTGATCAAATGGAAGTGGTATGTTTCTGAAAGAGTTAAACCAGGTGAGAAAGGTGTCTCTGTTTTACATGAACAGGTACTGTGTTAGGCGTTTCTAACACTATTGATAATGAAATAACAAGAACTATGCTATCAAACACTGGACAGCATGCATCAAGAACTGTTCATCAGGTTGGATTGTGGATGCCTACTGTTGTAACATCACAGGAGGAAACTGCAAAAATCTTCCTTAAAGAACTGAACTGGCAATTAAAAATGTGGAAAACAACAGCAGAAGTGTTAACGAACATTTCTGTAGCTTTGAACTGGACGGTATGTAACGTACAAATGATGCACGCTCACATGCAACAAGAACGGTTTAAGCGTGTGGTTACTACCGGAAATTTCCAGGAATGGAGACAACTATGGAACATTAGTAGTAATGGTTGGTTACAACTAGAACCGCAGAAGACTTATTGTAATGCTACTATGTGTGAAGGGCATTGGACACAATATGATGTTACCAATAGTACTACTGTCTGTCGTTATTATATATTGCCCGTAGTGACTGTACAGGGGTATTGGTTTTTGAAACTGGATGGTGATTGGTTTGACCCACAGACAAACTTCACCTATGACCTGGATTTATGCGAGACTGCTGATAAAGGGATGGTATGTATGCTACAACAAGGACATCTTAACCCATGTTTAACCGGAGACGAGGTGTTATGTGATTGGACTCATGAACCAGCTAGAGACATGCTTTGGCAAATAGGTCCGCACACTCTGTGTGTAGCAACAATAAAGAGTCATCCTCAATTACCTCAGGTGCCTTTCGTTGGGTGTTTATATGATGTGTACATCTGGAGTTGGAATAACGTGACCTATCAATTAACCAATTTCACTACTGCAAACCGTCTAACACAGGTACAATGGGACGTTCTCCGTGTGCCATGGCGGATCTCCTTGGATCGGTTCAAATGCGCATTGAATCAGTCTACGGAACTAAATCGCTTAATTGAATCACACAGGTCCAACATTTCCAGCTTAAAGGTGTCTACATTTATGGCCCAAGGACAGGTTCTGCATGCGGCTAAGTTAATAGAGCAATCATCTGCACATCATTGGTGGGACATTTTTAATGGAATGTCTGTTACTGCTCGAAACTATGTAGTACCTCCCTTGCTTTTGCTCATTATTGTTATTATAATGTTAACCTTATGTAATCTATGCACATGTCTATATATTAGAAGGGTTAAGAAGCACTTAAATCAGAAATTGTATAACACTGCTTTATTATGAAAGTCACCCTGAGAGTTAGGGATGACTGGTATGGACTACTGATTGACACCACAGTTTCCACTGATACCTTTGTATTTGATTATGGGGTTGGAGAACGTTGGTTCCGCACATATGCTGTAATAGAAGATAATAGGGTTGAGTTTCTTAACTGGGCGACTGAATTGTGGGATACCTATACTGATTCTCAGTGGTCAACTACCATTGGACTTTCGGGAATAGAACAACCCTGGGGACGGTTTTTCCAAAATTAGGTTTTCCCTAAATTAGGATTGTCAAAGACCAAGGGGTGGAGTGATATATGAAATAATTATTTTTGCTCTTTAACAACATATTATGGGAAAACCTGCTCAGTTTTATAACTTGTTTTAACTTTTGATATTATGGGAAGACTGGTACTGGCCAGTTCACACATTGATTATGGCTGTTGTGGTGTTCGCACCTGGGTTCACATGAAACTAAGATAACTTGTTTTAACTTGTGGTGGGAAAGACTGATTCTGTATTCCTTATTTTGCTTTATTATCTATTGTTTTGCTTCGCACACTGCTGAGACGCTGGGAACGGGTTCTGTTTGGGAACATGTTTTGGAAAGGAGGGCGGCTGTGGAGGGAGAGATGGCCACTCTCACTCCACACCTGACTTTTTATTTACAAGTATATAGAGAGGAGACTGCCCTTAGCCCAGAGAGTCTGCCGTGAGTTCGTGTGTGGACACCGGCATCGTGAACGCTGATCTTAACCTAGGACTGAGGGCTCCCAGTTCGTGTCAATGGTAAGGGCTGATTCTGAGAATCTGTTGAGCGTCACGTCTGTTTGAAAGCTTGTTGCTTTAATGCTTGCTACTTTGCGTGTGTGAAGAGCTAGTTGTTTTAATGTGCTGTATTCTGTGGGGAATAATAATAAATGTGTGCCTTATATTCTAACAGAAACAGTGTTTGAGTCCTTATTTGTGTTTGCCGATCTCTCCCGATCCTGAATAGAATTTCATAAAACAAACACTAAATTATAATGACTGGTGAGGTGAAGAACCCGGAATTCAGCCAAACACAGTAGCAAATGCTTTTAACGGTGTTTTATTTGAGGGAAGGTGAGGAGAGGGAATCAGGCAAACAGAACAGGGTCCAAAGGGTAAGGCAGACATCCAGGCGTCACTTGACAGGTAAACAGGCAAACAGAACTGGGCAGAAAAAGACAAAACCGGTTACAAAACAGGATCAAGGTGCTGGGAGCTCTTACCAGGACAGGATGGATAAATAGGTGACAAGTAACGAACCGACGGGGAGCAGAGAACTAAAGCAGGTTTAAATAAGCGGACAGACATGTGATAGGAGTGAAACTAATTAATCAAAGACAGGTGGGGGTGATTAAGGGAGCTGATAGGACACTAGAAAATAACCCTAAGATAAGAAACCTAAGATAAAACAGAATAAACAAAGCACAGAACTAAAATCAGAACTAATACAGGGACCAGATAACTAACACAGTAAAAAGGCTAAACTGGAATCCAAAACAGAAATAAACCCAGAGGCAGGAAAGAGCTACTTAACCAAATAATAAACATAAACCAGAACAGAACATTACATAAATCACATAAGAATCTGAGAACTGATCCAAAAACTGAGAGTAAGGTTCTGGTGGATGATACAAAACAACAAGAAAGAGGTCTTATTGCTTTGCAGTTTGAATGAGGGAAATTAAGGGTTCAATGTTAAAAAGAATTGTAGTTATTAATTGGCCTGGGACTAATTAATAAATCAGACTGAAAGATGGTTGTGAATCCTCCTCTTCCTGTAGTCCTCTTGCAGCCAGGTTTCTGTGGGACAAAATGAATCAATCTTATTATCAGAAATCAATTCTTAACAAAGTCTTTGGAGGGAGAAACCTTATATTTTATAAACCAAATATAATTGTTTTATTTTTTGGTTCAAGTTGAGTCGTATTGATTTTTATGAGATTTTTATGATTTGTTCGTTTTAGATCAGTTTTTAACCTGTTCAGTTATGGCTGTGGGAAAGACACTGTCTCAATGGGGTAATAGGTGGGTAACAGTACAATAGCTGCAGAGAGATGTGTTAAACTGCGGCTCTGCTTCCTGGTTTGGACCCTGGGTTGTCAGCATTTTGGAGAACTAATAAATCCGGCCATATTTCTAGAAGGGAGAGCTGCACCATTCAAAGTGGGATGGATGCCACCTCTCCGGATCAGACCAGGGTTTCCCCAGAAAGCTCACCAGTTATCAATGTGGCCCACGTCGTTTTCAGGACACCACCTAAACAACCAGCGGTTGAATGATAACATTCAACCGCGACTGTGGCTTGATGGGTTGAGTGGGCGACTGTGGCTTGATGGGTTGAGTAGTTGTCTGGCAATCAGAAGGTTGTGAATGTGGCTATAGTGTACAGTGCTTTGGGTGGTCAGCATGACTGGAAAAGCGCTATATAAGTTCAGTCCATTTACCATTTAACATGTGGCTAAACATGTCATCACTGGTCAGATCAGGCAGGGGACCAGAAAACATTGTTTTAGCAAACTTACATAGACTAACTTCAGTGACATCCAATTGGCGTAACTGGGTGTCATTACAGCCAGCGTGAATAACAATCTATGGAACTTGAGAATGGCCCGACATGAGGGAATTGTCTAACAAAATTGACAAAATAATAAAGGACATGAGCTAACTAAACAGAAACTGAATCTAACAGATACCAAATTATACTATAAACATAAATACTGATCGGGGGCTCGTTCTTCGTACGTTGCTTAAAACATCCGAGATCAAATGCGACATCCAAGATGATTTCATCCGGCTAATACTGATCCGGCTAATTGGGTTCTTCGAACACACCTGTTGTTTATGATTAGTATGGCTGGATTGAGTTATCTGAGATAACTGCACGTTCATGCGTCGGTTTAAAAGGGGATATGTATCGATAGTAGAAACAATGAACAGCAACGCTGCTATTGGCTGTTCAGCATGGCCAAAGAACGTGCACAGTTTTTCTCCCAAGCAGAAAAACTTGGCCAAAATTCTTTGGCCATGCAAGAGCTTTTAATGGAAGGTTATGCCGAATTTGAGTCATTAATTAAAACGACAGGGAACACCTCAAAGTCTGCTAAGGCCAGGAGAGAGGGCTGGCAAAAAGTAGCAGACAAATTAAATGCGTAAGTGCTGTCCATGTTAGATGTTTCTGTCACTTCCTACAGTATGTATTTTTGCATTTTAATAATTTCATATTTACTTTGTTCTTTTATGTCAGAGCCTCCACAGGACCCACTAGAACATGGGGACAAGTAAAAGTGAAGTACAAGAATATTCTACAAAATGGTAGCCTTTAATTATTATACTGTATTTTAAAAAGCCACTTTTTCCTCTTTTTAAAAGCCACTGTTAAATGACGTGTTTGTCTGTTTATAACAGCCACCAAGAAAAAGGCTGAAAAAAAAAAAAAACAGGTGGTGGTCCTGCACCACCGCACTATACCCCAGCAGAGGAGCTGGCCCTTGGGTTAAATGAAAACAGAACCATTGTGGAGGGCATCCCTGGGGGCAGCTCTTCCTCAGACCCAAAGTCAGGGACCAGTAGCAGCAACACCTTCATTACTGGTAGGCTAAATGAGCTTTCAATTCTCTTAGTACACTGTAACATTATTTGTTGCTGCATTAAATGAAGTATAATCCAAATGGATCGTACAGTCATTTCAACCCTTTGTGAAAGTGAAAACTTCTAAACTTTTAGTTAATATAAAATATGTTGCTATGAGTTAATGATTACTTTATACTTTTTACAGTGTAGTTAATTGGAATGACAATCCCCCCCTTTTGTGCAGTTTAACATAATACACCAACACTTTCACCTGTTCCCAAGCAAGTGGTGGCTGAGGCATATGCAGTAAGTTGTATACTTTTTCTAACTTGCATAAAGGGAAGAAACTGTAACTCTTTGTAATACTCATTTATTTCCATTGCACAGAACAGTGAAGAAACCCTCTCAGATGACTGTCCTTTGGAGGAAGAACCTGTAAGTGCATAAATAACTTTACACTAATTTGTATATACTTGTGTACCTCTTTCTGTCTGCAATGTGAGTTGCTGGAGTCCATAGCTAGAGAAAGACCTACCGAAAGGCTTGAAGAAGAGTCTGCACAAAGAACTGATACAGAGGTGGACAGTGTTGTACTTTTACTTTTTACTTTTGTTGCATGAGGCATGTTTTGACCCTTTCTTTTTCTTTCACAAAATGACACATGGTGACATCCGTTCCCTATATAAGCAGCATCTTCAACAAAAAATTTAGTATTTTGACCTGAAAAAACACAAATTAAGAGGAGAAATTGAACTCGACAACTTGAAAAAGAGAAAAATTGCACTAGAGATCGAGTTACTTCAAAAGGACCTTCAGAGTAAGTGCTAATACACCATTTGACACATAGTAGTATTGCTGACTTTACATAACTATCTCTTATTGCAGGCAAAAGATGACTTGCTGGCTTTTCTTTATAAAGAATTGTTTAAATAAAACGATAGGAACTGAGCATATTTGTCTTGTCTTTTATTAAACATTCAAAAATGGTGTTCCACAATTCTGTCCCGTGCAGCTCTGCCACAGCTCTGCCACAAGCTTATGCCTGCTTGCGAGCAGGCTTAAGCTTGCGCACATGTTGCTATGACAGCAAGTCCAGGATGAGTGTCAAAGAACTAAACAATCCAAGATCATGCCAAATCGTCAACAATCAAATCCAGCTAACTGAGTTAGCGACGTACGAAGAACGGGGCCCTGAAGCTAAACTAATAACAGAAACAAGGATCTCAGGATAAACAATACTAAAGATCAAAACATAACAGACTGCAGAATCCCCAGGGAACTACAAAAGGTACCATATTTTTCAGACTATCAGGCACACTTAAATTCCTTAAATTTTGTCAGAAATTGAGAGTGTGCCTTATAATTCGGTGTGCCTTATGTATGATTACCATACTTGATGTTCTTACTGACCAATTTTATGTGGTACAATGCGCTCAAAAATCTGTCACAATGTGTAAGTACGACTTTAGTAAACAACGAAGCTGGTCCGCTCAGTGGATATTCAACACACTACCTGATCAGCCCCCGAACAGGACCCCTGAGCAGTCTAAAAGACTGCCTGACTGTAATGTCTAAACTAGAAGCGCATTCCTGTAAGTCGCTGTGTGGACAGGTTGGCAACGAGCAGTGGGAATAACAGCGTTGTACCGAAGAAAATGATGGAAGCCAGGCAGCTTTGATGTCCTCAATCTCCTTTTTCTTTTATCCAAAAATAATCCAAAGTGCAAGTGCATGGTGGCATGGCAGCAATAGCTGCCTTACAGCAGCAGAACATCTCAATAAATGAACTGGACGCCTTCTAAAGGGTTAAAACCTAACACTAAGTAAAACCATTAAAACCACTAGGGATGTACAATAACATTACCTCTATTAAAACCAACGTAAAACTCCTCTATTAAAACCCACCAATGAACCATGTAAAAATATCCCAATTAAATAGAAAAATCCTAAAACCAAACACAATTACTATAAATAATTCCCCCAAACAATCTAAAACCATAAACTACTCCCCCCCACCAATTCTTCACTCTTGGTCCGGCCCAAAAGTTTCAAATAGGTGTGTGGTCCCCCGGGGAATTATTTTGGCCAGACACCTGGACACGAGAAGAAGGTAAGTAAAAACAACACATCACACAACGCTAAAACCTTTTAAAAAATATCACAAACACTACACACTAACACTTACAAGATATTACTAAAATTGCATATTGCACAAATGATTGCACATTTATAATTGTTGTTTCTGCAGGCCGGAGCTCTGGGGATGTGCCATGACCTTCATGGGAAACCCAAAATATTCAATAAATATCTTTTAAAACAATTGTGTGCAATTCTTTAATTTGGTTGTGCAAATTAGCCAATAACTTAAAAGTGCAGTGTGCTATAAAAAGTGCCATGTGCATGTTTCAAGTGCTTCAGGTAAGGTGCATGTGTTTACTTGTCCGGTAATGAACCGGGCCTTCGTTACACACATGTGCCAGGTTAAGTCACATGTGTTACACATGTGTAGGTTAATTCAATATACCAGTGAAGTTTACTTTGGCCTTATTTTAGAAACAGGGCAGTGTAGTCCAACTACTTTGTCCTCCCGGCAGAGACGGATAGTTTGTTCGTCTCCCTCTCAGGTAGTATGTGTGTATGCTGTGATATTACACACTGGGGAAGAATATTTAATGCGCCTTATAATACAGTGTGCCTTATGTGTGAACATAGACACGTCAATTCATAGTGCACCTTATAATCCAGAAAATACAGTAATCAAACCCCAGGGGATCACAACATCAAGTGGCTTTGCAAATTCTGAACAAGGGAAACAAAGGAAATATTGCTCTCTGCTTATGGTTTACATCAGAGGTCACGGATTAGCAGACCGGATCCGGAACCACATGCTGTCCAATCTGGACCCAACCTGATTTAAAAAAAAGTTGCTGCACGTTGTCTGACAGTGTCTAACTTCACTTGCGCTGCTTCTTGTATTAATATGGTATAGTACTGTGGAGCGTCTGGCCCCTGGCTGCTCGTGATGCTAATTAGCCAAAGAGCTGTGTCAGTCAGGCTTGTTGCTAGCTATTTTTTGACACAGGCAAGCCTGTGGAAAGCCGGGCAAGAAGACAAAGAGAAAAAGAGAAGAGAAAGAGTCCACTGAAGGAAGAAGTGCAGTGAATTGTTGAAAGGGAAATGGCGTGCTCAAAAATGAGGAAAGTAGAAACAGAATACAGAATTTAAAGAAGAATGGACTGACGCCTGTGAAGTAGTTAGGTCAAGGGTCAGCAAGGTGAACCAAAGAAACAGCCAACGGTTCCAGCTTCTGATGATTTTTATTTGTAACATGATTCTGAACACCCCTCTTCCCTTCTGAGTTTCCAAGAGCTCACTGTTTTATAATCAAGTGGGAACACGCCTGCACTTGAGTGGACCAAACCACAATTAAACAGGGAAAAGGAAAACACACGAAAACTAAACAGAAAAACAAAAACAAAATTATTAATCTGATTTACAAACTCCTCTATATGATAAATGGTCTGAAAAATAAACCATGTAATACAAGAGAAGTCAAAAAGTTACTTTAAAGAAAAACAAAGCAATACTCAACAGAAACCCTTTAATTGGTAGAATCCAGCAAGACGATCAGTGACATCACTCAGACATTTAAGCAGGGAGTACTGGGCCGGCCCCTCCCATACTCCTGCCCTGCTGCAGATCTACAAAGGACAAACAATGGTGAGTAAAAAGGAAAACAAATATCATGAATATACTTTGAAACCAAATAAACAAGTTCAACCAATATTCCAGTAGTAGCTTTAACCTAAACATATAGATGGAAACTGCAACATAATGCTAACACAAACAAACCCGGGATAGTAAGTGAAGCAGAGTTGCACACTAATGTTTAAATTTAAGCAATATAGCCAGCTACAGAAAGTAAATCAATCAAAAATAAGAATAAGGGACAAATGGTGAACACAAACTGAACCACTTTGTCACAATGCCTACCTGTTCGTCTTGCCAGTTGGGAGCCCAAAACAGTATGTCTCATTTGTTCTGAGACCGTCAAAAGCAGCAACATTAAGCAGCACTATGAAATGAAGCACAGCACATTTTCCAAAACATCCGCTTGCTTCAGCCATGCGTACAAAGAAAATAGTTGATTTAAAGGCACAATATGATCGGTCCTCCAGAATTATGGTCCATGCATTCACTCCTCAGCAACGCATGAGTGTTCTCTGAAAATTGCATGAATATTGGGATAGCATAAAAAGTCATTCAGCAATGCAATGGTTGGAAAATAAGTTATGAGTGCAGTTGCTATGACTTTGCTTGATGGAAAGGAAAAGCTTTGCCAAAAAAATACAGCAAATCCCTTTGTCAGAAACATCGACCATAAGCAAAACAGAAATTGTGACACATGATGTACTGGCACAGCTTGATGAGGCAATTCAAAAGGCAGAATGCATAAGTTTGGCTCTAGATGAGTCCCCTGATATAACTGACAATGCCCAGCTTGTAGTTTTTGTGAGATTCTTTAACAAAGAGGAAAATAAAATCATTAGGTGTAGCATCTCTGGAGAGCAAAACAAGAGTGAAACATATCTACCAAACAATAAAGATGATAACAGAAAGGGGAATATATGTGAAAAAAGTTGTTTCAATCACACTATTCTGTGAACCATGCACCGTCAGCTTTGTCTCAAAACAAAGTTCAGCCAGTGCCAAAACAAATGATAAGCTCAGTACAGCCCGAACAAGCCAAGATAAAGATAGCAAGAAAGATGACACAGAAAGAGACTTCAACAGGACAAAAAGAGGACTCCCATTTAACTTCCACAGAGAACCCAAAACCTCCATCCCCACAAATACCGGTCCAGACCACACCCACCTCCCCTTTTTCTCCACAAAGCCCAGATGTCCCCTTAGGGTTAGGGTTAGAATTGTAGCCCTAACCCTAATTTACACACAACATGAAAAAGGTTTTTAAGATTGGCCCACAGTTAACATCCTCTCAGCACAGCCATTCTGACAACCCTAACTCTGCGACTAAACCAGCATCTTCCAAAGGCCGCAGAGCCCCCGATCCTCCTCCTCTACTTATCAAGGAACATGCCTGTGCTCAGGATTTCAGATGACCTCTCTGTGACACACACCGGGCCCTAGCAGCAACCTTATCAGACATGACAGTTTCCAGCATCAGCTTGGGCCTTTTGTCAGAGATTATGGAATATCTGTGATGGTACGTGGCAGAAATAAGAAAAACAAAAGGATGACAAACATGAATTAACAATCATACTTAAAAGTCACAGAGCCAAACACATTTGTTTAGGATTGCCTTTGCCAGTTCTAGTTAAACTGTTTTACTGAAACATCATTAGTTCAACTTTGTAGTCCAACTGTTTTTAATATTTGCTTTTAGCTTCCATTTTCCCATGTTCTATTTTGTTTAATGTTTTCTACATTTTATTCCAGCTGCTTTTATTCTGTTTTTATTTTCCTATATTTAATCATGTAAAGCACTTTGCATTGTCTTTGTACTGAAATGTGCTTTAGAAATAAAATTGCCTTGCTTTACAGATGGAGCCCCAGCCATGTTAGGGAGAGAAAAGGGAGCAGTGAGAAGAATAAAAGAGGACCACCTCTTGCAATTGTATAATACACCAATCAGTCCTATGTGCCATCCTCTCGGATCAGTATGCTGATATGATGAACACAATGAGAATATGGGCATGATAAAATGGCCCTAAGCACTCAATTCGATTTTAATATTTGTTTGGTTGGGTTTACGTGAACTTTTCTGCTTGCTGAAAATACATCAGATGGACCCAGGTTGGTGCTGTGTTCTGCTTCGAAGCTGGCCCAGTAAGAACTGTTGGTAATTATTGCTGGCACACAGCCCTTTTGTTAAGTGGTGCTCCCTGACTACACAGCAGTGTGCCAAGCATTTAAATATTAAAATGAAATTGAGTGTTGTGGCACATTTTTCCATTTCGTACTTTCAAGCTAAGCCTATGGTTGAAACAGGAGAAATATATATGTTTTGTATTAAAAATACATAACAAAATGATCTGCCACTTACAGTATATCATGTTTGGATATTAAAAATAGAAAGATAGAAAGATACACAGATATAATTTCAATATGATGCATCAACTGGGACAAGACCCCATGTCCTGTGTGTGTGTGTGTGTGTGTGTGTGTGTGTGTGTGTGTGTGTGTGTGTGTGTGTGTGTGTGTGTGTGTGTGTGTGTGTTATTTGTGACTACTGAACCGGTGTCTCATCAAAATTTCATTGTGGTCACTTATATGATAAATAATCTTCATTGTTCAGATCTTGTGGCGCAGCCACAGTCCAAAAACATGACTGTTAGGTTATTGTCCTTAGGTGTGAGTGTGTGCGTGAATGGTTGTTTGTCCTGTCTGTCTCTATGTTGCCCTGCGACAGACTGGCGACCTGTCCAGGGTGTACCCCGCCTCTCGCCCAATGAACACTGGAGATAGGCACCAGCAACCCCCGCGACCCCATGAGGGATTAAGCGGGTCAGAAAATGGATGGATGTTGATTACTACTGCTTTTTTAAATTCATGTGTCTTTTTAAGCAATGGATGTTTTAAAATGCTGAGGTTTTCCTTTAATTTTTTACTGTGAATTTCTTATTCCAAGAGCCTTAAAACTGATGCTGGGTATAGATTAAGAAATTCGTGATTATTTGTCTCTCATGTACATGTTATGCATTTCTGAATAAATTAATTTTCTTTTAACACTAATTTTGCCTTGGTAGTCTTTAATGTTTTTGTCTCACCAAGTCATCCTTCCTGAACATTCATCAATATCCACAAATGTTTGCTGAAAGTCAAATGTTTCTTCTTTGTCTGAACAGTGGGCATTGTCTGGAATTTCGGTGCTAGCTGGGAAGTCGGAGATGCCATGTCCATGAGAAGCATCTGGAGAGTTGAAGCAAAGACAATTGCTAGGCACTGTGCTAAGGCAGCTCCTTATTTTTATGGTGTTTATGGGCAAGTGTATAAGAACATTATAGTGTGCACTACTGCCACCAACTGGTATGGAGTGTGGTTCATCATGAGTTAAGTTCCCATGAGTGTACAGTAGTTCAACAAATTAGAATATGCATTTCCAAGAGGGTTGTTTGCCAAACAAAAAGTACCTTTTGAAAAAGCAGGCATTAACATACTTTTCATTAAGGCCCCATTTCTGCATGAAAAATATAAAAAAAATGTATTGGCCTGATGCAATATTGTGCTTAAATGCCTGCTGGAGGTGAAAAAAACCAGAAACAAAGGCTTTAAAACACCATCAGTCTGTGTTAATCAATTTAAAGTGTTTCCCTGAGTGAATTGACTAACTGAAATATGAGCTTTTCAATAATATTCTAATTTACCAAATATGACTATATAATCAAATTCTATTAATCAATTTTATTTTCTTAAAGAATCTAATAGTGTGTATATGTTTGCACCCTAAATGTATTTGCAATATGTCTATTATATTAAACTTCTCTTTAATTCTTTCAAAGTTTTTCCTCATGATACCTCTTTCTTGTTCATGTGCCGGATATTTCAATATAACATGTTTTATTGATCCCTCCTCCCCACAGTATTCACTCTTCCTACACTATGCTTTTTATTTTAACCAGTATAGAATTAAATTGTATACATCCAAATCTTAATCTTGTAATTAATCTATCCTCCTTTCTGCTTGTAATCCAGTTCTTATATACCATATCAATTTTGTTATGAATTACTGCAGGTGAACCCGATATTCAGCCGGACACATATGTTTAAAAGGTTTATTGAAAGGATGAATAATGGAGGATGAGGCAGGCAAGCAGTAAGGCTACGTTCACAGTGCAGGCCTTGATGCTCAATTCCGATTTTTTTGTGAAATCAGATTTTTTGCGTGTCCGTTCACATTTCTAAATATATGCGACTTGTATGTGATCTCCTGTGTGAACTGCATTCATACGCCTAAGTGTCCCGCATGCGCAGTAGAGGATGCGATGACATCATACGTAGCAAGCGTGCTCATTGTTTGCGGAAGTAAACATGGATCGTAATCCTGCAGCGTATCTTGTGTTCTTTACGTTATTCTCCAACCGGAGCCAGCACATTACCAACGCAATCTTTTTAAGAAGATCGAAAAGAAAGAGAGCCAAATTTTAGTGATGTGAGCGGCTTTACTGATACGGACTTCATAATTTTGGAATGACAAAGGCAACCTTTATGTGCGTCTGAACGGATCTCTTTAGCGCTCTTGCGTAAAAACACACATCTTCGGCGGCCATAGCAGCGAGTAAACGCGTTGCCGTGGGGCTGTATTGACTTGCAACAGGTGCTTGTTACCGCACAATAGCCAACCTCTTTTTTTTTTTTTTAGCCAACCTCTTTGGCATAGCCAGGTCCACCGTTAATGACGTTTGTCAAGTATCAATGACGTGTAGGTCGAATGAATGCGACCTGGCCGTACAGACACGGGTTGCATTTGAAAAGATCCGATCTGTGTTGTTCAGACTGTCATGAAAAGATCAGATACAGGTCGCATATGGGCATAAAAATCAGAATTGGGTCACTTCAGGCTGCAGTGTGAACGTAGCCTAACAGTCTTGGTAGATCAGTCTTGGCTGAATGAGCAGGCAGGAGATGAGAGGAGACCAGAACAGGTGGTGTATGCCAGGAAACGCCCGAACAAGCGGCAGGGACTTACGGAGAAACAGGCAGGGCTGCAGCACACAGGCAATTTAGCTTGGCTTAGTTGAATGAGCAGGCAGGCAGAGTTGAACAGGCGATGTGAACCGGGGAACCACCAGAATGGGCAGAGCAAGCGGCTGGAACTCACGGGGAAAAAGGCAGAACTGCAACATGCGACACAGGTAACCTTAGCAAAAGAGTCCAGTTGGCTGAGCACACATAAACTGGTAGTACAAGGGCAAATCACACTGGGTGCTCCAAGGAGAGAGTGAGACGTTCTGGCAGGGATAAGTAGGCTGGTGGACTGGTGAGCTGAGTAACTAATTAGTGGCAACAGGTGGAGCTGATCTAGAGCAGGGTGGTGGCTGGAGGTAGACAGAGCTGATTGGGTAGTGGCTGGTGACAGAGAGGTGACAGGCTAAGTGAGAAAAGTCCACAAAAGTCCTAAGGCAAAAATAAACAAAAACCCAAATCATGACAATTTTTTTATAGAGCACTTTAAACATCCACAGGACCAAAGTGCTAGACACAATCATAAAATACAAATGACCAATTGTTCTGACGTGTCATGCGCTTTTATTTTGAAGGCTAGCTTCGCAGGTTTAAACAGGATATGACATCACTCCTATCGGTCATTTGTAGTAGCAAGCAGAAAAAGTTGAGAATTCTCTGATGGCTGACATGTGTTTCTAGGGATGTTTGAGTTCATGAAAGGCATTCCCTGTGAGTATACAATACATTTGTGATAACAGTTAAGGATTCAGATTAATAAGATTTGTTTAAAAGCGATTTATGAGGATAAAAGGGAGCCATTTCTAAGCTAAGCAGCAGTTTTAGAGTCCGCTGCTGCTGGTTTAGACACAAGTGATGAAAACCTGTTCCTACTGCACCAAATGGAAAACTTCCATGAGCGAACTGCAGAATATATAAAAAAGCATCAAGTGGACGTTGAAGCAGTCATCCCAGAAGATGTTACATTGGAGAATAGCAAAACTTTACACCAAGCTAAAAGATCTGACATGACACCTAAAACCCACCAACTTCGTAAATCCCAAGACCAAAATAATTCAACTCAAAGACAGATTAATCAGCCACAGTATAATCAGGACAGAGGCAATGAGATTCCTCCATATATGCACCCCTCTGCTGGACGTTGTCACGCCACTTCGGGCGTGACAGACTGCATTTCCCATGATGCAATGTGGTCAAAATGGCCACCAACTCCCATCATGGAACACGGCCCAAAATGGCCGCCGACCGAGATAAGTTTGCTATGGTGATAACTATAAAACACAGCCGGGCGCTGCATTCATCCTTCTTCTTGGCGCTCCGCCAGTACGGGAAGGCACACAGCTGTTACACTCCGTGGGTTTTCAACCCCCACACGCCACGTGCTCGATAACTCTTTGCTGGACCGAAGATTACCGGAGCAAAACTCCATTTCCCCGTATTGCATACAGGAGGTCGACTCTAAAAAGTACTTTTGAATTCCCTCTGATCAAAGACTGAGAGCCGTTATCTCCCGGTGATCGAAAGAGGACCACGCTTTTGTTTTGCCGAACAAAGCGTCTGAAAGCCCAGAAGAAAAGAGACGAAGGGACTTCTCCTCCTGTTTCCCCCGCTGTACGACACCTGCGTCTGCTGAAGCGCATTCAGGACGCCGCGGACTCGGAGCGCTATAGGACTTCCCTGAAGACAACACAAGTAAACGGGATTTTCCCCTTTTATTTTTTTTATTTCTCTTTTCACCAGTAAGGTGATCTAGGTGTGCCTGGGCAGAGAAACCTATTTAGGATTTTAGTTTTAATGATGTTTACTCCAAGACGGAGTTTGTTTGTAATTGCTGAATATTTTCTATTTGTATGTGCATGCTTTTTGTAAGTGATTTTGGCTGTGTTGATTCGTGGTTCATAAGCGACTCCGCTGCGGGTCGATTTTCCATCTTTTTCCCTCTCTCCTTGTTTCTATCTTTGCTTTCTCTTATCAGTTCAATCTCTTTGTTAGGACTCAGTTCGCGGTTTGTTTAAATTCCTCAGTCAGCCGCTCCCCCTCTGGCCGAGGCACCGCCCCACTTTAGTTTAAGCACTGACTGCATCATTAGGACCTCCCCTCACGCATCACGCAAGGTTGTAGGTCGTACCTCCCCCTTGGGAGGGTGTCCGTCTGGATTCTCAAAGCGGCTTTCTGCTTTTCAAGGCTGCGACGTCAAGTGCCGACGTCTTGAATGTGATGTTTAAACAACTGTGAGCTGAACTAAGATTTGCAACTCTCATTTTAATCATTTTTTGACTTTTATTTCCACATATATTTTGCATGTTTAGTTTAGTAGCGAGTAGGGTTCCAAGGTTGTTGAATCAGAGAATTACTGTAACAGGGAATTGCTTTGGTTCAATAAAGCCAACTTGTGGAATAGTAATTGTTTGTGTTCATTCCAATTCAGGGTTGCATGGTTGTTCAGAATTCAGAGCTACCTACTTTCGGAGTTAGCATCCGATAGTAACACAGAGACATTTTCATTGGATTGGTGATAAAAGGGTAACGGTTTAAACTCTAATTGCAGTTATAAGTTGAGTTATCACCGTTGCTGGATAAATCTGATCGGTCAGAACCCGATCAGATCATTTTGTTCCAGCACAACTGAGTTCATAACAGCTAATTAATAAATGCATTAGTAGTATAAATCCACATGCCTTACAACAGTGCAGAGCCTTCAGGGAAAAATCCCTAGAGGAAAAAAATAATATTAAAACAACAGAATTTGTTACAGGTGCTGTGTATCTAACAGGCACATGGCTCGTGATTGTGAAGCTGAAGTCAAATGTTCAGAATGTAGCAGTGATAAGCATCCAACAGCAATGCACCAAGTCACTCCTAGCTTCCCCAAAGTCCTCCAACCAGCAGAGCACGGCGGGGCGAAACAAGTAGGGCAAGAGGCAGCGGTTGTTTCAAGCTGTACTGAAGTATGTGGAGAAGGTTTCTCTGGGAAATCATGTTCAAATCAACGGGCCCCATGATGCACCATACGCTCAGAGACTGGACTTAGGCTGGGTGATAGTTGGAGATGTATGCCTGGGCAGCACACACAGGCCTTCACAAGTCACTACTCTCAAAACCCACATTCTGACAAATGGAAGGCCAACTCATTTTGCACCTTGTGAAAATCACTTTACAGTCGAGTCAGAGACCAGTAGCCCTAACTTAAAAGGCTACATACAAAAAAAAAACGAAAGTATTGGAAAAAACGTTTTTTGTCAAACCACAAATGATAACAAGATTGCACCTTCAATGGAAGATCTTTTGTTCTTAAAACTAATGAACAATGAATGTGTACAGGACGAAACACAAAGCTGGGTGGCTCCATTGCCATTTCGCCAACCAAGGGCACTGCTCCCAAACAACCGGCAATAAGCAATCAGCCGCTTCAAGTCGCTGGAACGAACTGTAAACAAAAACCCTGAAATGAAAGCTCATCTGATAGACTTCATGCAGAAAATTATGGACAATGGGCATGCAGAGCTGGCACCCCCAGTACAAGAAGACAAGGAGTACTGGTACTTGTCTTACTTTGGAGTATACAACCCAAAAAAAACATCACAGATAAGAGTGGTTTTTGACTCCAGTGCGCAGTTTGAAGGAACGTCACTCAATACAGTGTTATTGTCAGGACCAAATCTAAACAACAATTTATTGGGAGTACTGCTCAGATTCAGGAAACATCCGGTAGCAGTCACTGCAGACATCCAACAGATGTTCTACTGTTTCTTGGTGCGTGAGGACTGCAGAGATGTACTGAGATTTGTCTGGTACAAGGACAATGACACACAGAAAGAGCTTGTGGATTATAGAATGCGTGTGCACGTGTTTGGCAACAGCCCCTCACCTGCGGTAGCTACATATGGACTGAGGAGAGCTGCTCAACAAGGAGAGGCAAAATACGGGTCAGACGTCCGCCACTTCATCGAACGTGACTTTTATGTGGACGATGCTTTGAAATCTGTTCTGACTGTGGATGATGCAATCGACCTTCTCAAACAAATACAACGGATGCTGGCAGACTCAAACCTCCACCTTCTCAAAATAGCATCAAACAAAGTTGAGGTGATGGACGCCTTCTCAGTTCAAGACAGAGCCAAGGATCTTTAGGGTCTGGATCTGTTCAAGGATGACCTCCCAGATCAGCGCAGCCCGGGAGTTAAGTGGAATATTATGGAGGACTATTTTACTTTCCACATCCCACACTCCGATAAGCCCTACACACGAAAGGGGGTCTTATCAACTGTGAACAGTGTGTTTGACCCACTTTGGTTTTTGTCCCCAATCATCATTCAAGGACGACTTCTTCTCAGAGAATTATCTCTTCAGACGACGGAGTGGGACGCACCTCTTCCTGAGGACCTAAAGGGCCAATGGATAAAGTGGAAACTGTCCCTCCAGTGCCTTAGCGAAGTTCATGTCCCACGCACATACACTAAAAAGTCTCTGTCTCAAGCTAAATGTGTGGAGCTTTGTATCTTCTCAGACGCATCCATGAAGGCAATATGCGCAGTCTCGTACTTAAGGGTCACCGCTCATGATGGCACAACAGAGGTTGGTTTCATCCTAGGTAAGGCACGACTTGCTCTATGGCCAGAGTTCACAGTTCCTAGGCTTGAACTTTGTGCCGCAGTAATGGCGGTTGAAATGGCAGAGATCATAAAGGAAGAGATTGATCATCCCATTGACAAAACTAGTTTCTACACAGACTGCAAAGTGGTCCTAGGTTATATTCACAAGCAGTCCAGGCGCTTTTATGTGTATGTGAACAACAGTGTGTGCTGCATTAGAGAGTCAACTACTCCAGAGCAATGGCATTTCGTTACTACAGACCAGAACCCTGCTGACCACGGCTCGCGATCTGTCCCTGCTGCAGAGTTGCTGAACACATCGTGGTTCAGAGGTCCAGCCTTCCTTCAGCATTTGGATAACCAGCCAGAGCAACATGGATTTGAACTTCTCGATCCAGACAAGACAACGATGTAGAGGTACGCCCAGAGGTAAAGAAACTTTGCACTAACGTTTCTAAGGGCACCCTTGGCACAATGCGTTGGAAGCGCTTTTACACTTGGCGCTCATTAAATAAAACCATGTCACGCCTCATCCATGTTGCACAATGCTACTCTCAGTCAAAAACGGACCAAAACTGCACAGGGTGGCACATCTGTAGAACAGCCATCACCCCAGAACTGTTAGAACAAGCAGAGATATTAATCATCAGAAATGTGCAGTCTGAAGCATATGCAGAGGAAATGCGATGCATCAATACAAAGCAGAACCTTCCTACAAACAGCCCACTCACTAAGCTTAACCCCTTCATTGGAGAAGACAAGTTGTTGAGAGTTGGTGGTCGCATTAGTCGTGCAGGGCTGGGAGTAAAAGAAACAAACCCTATAATCCTACCAGGAAGTAATCACATCACAACCCTGATTGTGCAACACTACCATGAAAAGATAAACCATCAGGGAAGGCATTTTACAGAGGGTGCTGTCCGAGAAAATGGCCTGTGGATAGTAGGAGCAAAGGGATGCATTGGAAAAGTCAAGCAAATGTGTGACATGTAAAAAACTAAGAGGGAAGTTAGAAGAGCAACTTATGAGTGATTTGCCTCTGGACAGACTCCAAGTGGCTCCTTCATTTTTGTACGTGGGTATGGACATGTTTGGCCCATGGGAGGTCACTTCAAGACGTACGAGAGGGGGGCAGGCAAACAGTAAACGCTGGGCAATACTATTCACATGTTTATGCACAAGGGCTGTCCACATTGAAGTAGTGGAGGAGATGA
The DNA here is from genome assembly GCA_037039145.1 of Fundulus diaphanus. NCBI lineage: Eukaryota > Metazoa > Chordata > Actinopteri > Cyprinodontiformes > Fundulidae > Fundulus > Fundulus diaphanus. Next base: position 6,949,597 of record CM073130.1, on the reverse strand, counting down.
GCTCATCAAGTTTCATTAACATACTGAGGTGTTTCTTTGCTCTGCGTGGTGCAAAACAGCTGCGCTCAGATTGTGGCACAAACTTCGTCGGAGCCTACAAGGAGATGTCCACAAAAACACAAGAAAGGGACAAAGTACAAAGGTTTCTGCAGGATCAGAAGTGTAACTGGAACTTCAACCCTCCTCATTCTTCCCACATGGGGGGAGTATGGGAAAGGATGATTGGGTTGGCGCGGTTCATATTGGATAACATGCTGCTGCAAGCCGGTCGTGTTCGACTCACCCACACCTTTCCTTGCAGAAGTCACAGCCATTATAAATGCACGTCCTTTGGTGCCAGTCTCATCAGACCCAGAGCATCCCCACATTCTCTCACCTGCAATGCTGCTGACTCAAAAAACACAAGTTGTACCCCCCATCTGTGACAATGTGGACCCCAAAGAAATGCTCAAAAGCCATTGGAAGCGTGTTCAGTTTCTTGCGGACACCTTCTGGAGCAGGTGGCACAAAGAGTATCTCAGCACACTGCAAACTCGTCAAAAGTGGCACTGCAAGAAGATGGATATCAAACAAGGGGATGTCGTATTCCTCAAGGACAGACAGACAAGAAGAAATGAGTGGCCAATGGGTGTCATTGTTAAAACTTTCCCTAGTGAAGATGGGATCATAAGGAAGGCAGAGGTTAAAGTTGCCTCTCAAGGGACTGTTAAGTGTTATTTTAGACCAATTTCAGAGATGGTTCTCTTGTTATCTAGTGAGGTTCAAGTTTAAGTTTGTGGTATCCCTAGGATACCAGGCGGGGAGTGTTCTGACGTGTGTGATGCGCTTTTATTTTGAAGGCTGGCTTTGCGGGTTTAAACAGGATATGACATCACTCCTATCGGTCATTTGTAGTAGCAAGCAGAAAAAGTTCTCTGATGGCTGACATGTGTTTCTAGGGATGTTTGAGTTCATGAAAGGCATTCCCTGTGAGTATACAATACATTTGTGATAACAGTTAAGGATTCAGATTAATAAGATTTGCTTAAAAGCAATTTATGAGGATAAAAGGGAGCCATTTCTAAGCTGGCTTTTGTGATTCATTTTAATACATTTGGTTAGCGCTAGCATTTAAAACGTGGTTGCTGTATTTCTGTGCATTTTCACTCATGTATACTGTATTGTTCCATTACAGTTTCACACCTGCCATATAAAGAACACTCTAAACCCATCCTGGCGTCGGTGACTTATTTTGTGGAGGTGTTTAACTCCTGGATAGTAGAGCTGGGTTCTACGAGGCCAGTACACCAATCATTAAACAATAACCAAAATGGTATATAAAATTAGTAATAAAATTAAAGAAAATAAAATGCAGTAAAACAAAGTCAACATCTCAGATTGTGTTAAAAGCCAAGGAAAAGAGATGGGTCTTAAGAAATGATTTAAAATCAGAAAGTGAAGAGGCCTGTCTAATGCCCAAGGGAAGGTCATTCCACAGCGTGGGAGCTGCTACAGAAAAAGCACAGTCCCCTCTGAGCTTCCGCTTTGTCTTCGTCACCCTCTGTAACCACCGATCAGCTGATCTAAGGGAACGGGAGGGTGTGTAGGGATGTAGCAGCTCAGACAGGTAGGGCGGGGCAAGGCTGTAAAAGAGCTTTAAAAGCAAATAAAAGGATTTTAAAATGAATACTGGCAGCCAATGTAGAGAGGTTAAAACAGGGGAAATATGCTCACATTTTCTTATACCTGTTAAGAGACATACAGCAGAATTCTGTACCCTCTGAAGCTGGAAAATGCACAAATCACTGGCTCTCTTATACAGTGCATTACAGTAATCTAGCTGAGTGGTTACAAAGGCATGGATTACTGTTTCAAAATGCTGATTACAAAGGATAAGCTTTAATTTCGCAAGCTGCTTCAAGTGGAAAAAGCTGGATTTTACAACTGCTCTAATGCGGGTTTCCAACTTAAGTTCAGCATCTATCTTTACCACTAAATTTGTAATAATAGGCCTGAAGTACTGGGCCAAGGAGCCAACATCAGTCAGGAAGTCTTCACTAGAACTACCAAACATCACAACCTCTGTCTTTTCTTCATTTAGTTTTAAGAAATTTAGGGCCATCCACGCTTTCAAGTGTTCCAAACATAAAAACAGAGACCCAAGAGAGGTGTAGACAGTTTTTTTTAGCGTGATATGAATCTTTATGTCATCCGCATAACAATGGACATTTCTTAAAAATAGATAGGTACAACATGAAAAGGAGAGGCCCCAGAACTGATATCTCCTATTGTCTTTTTGATTCTACAAAACCATCTTCCTTTCCTTTCTCCACCCCACCTTTTCTCTCATTTGTTCTTCAACTTTTATTTAATTATATTTATTGCTTCTGATATACTAATATCAACTGTAAAGCTAGCATAACTTTGAATTGCTTATTTGTCATACTGCCATCTTATTTCCTTGTATCCTAATATGAGCCAGCCCAGTACCAATAAAAATACTATCCTTAAACCCATCCTTTGTATTCTGAATAAAGTATCTAATATTTCAAATAAAATGTCTGGCCTACTGTCTGAATGATTATGTCTTAAACTCAGTAATACTGAGCTTGAATCTGAACCAATTGTTTTTAATGGTTTTATGTCTTCCACCCACTGTACTGCTAATAAAACTGCTAACATTTCTGTTTTATATACAGATAATACATGTGTGATTCATTTAGCTATTTTAAGTGAAATTCTTGTACCACAAAAGCCACTCCCAACCTCTCTGCGAGTGGCTTTCAGTTTTTTATGCACCTGTTTGAATCTGAACAGTGTTCACATACTCTTGTATTGTATATGAATCTACATTGTACTCCTTATGAATAACTTCTCTGTACTAAATTTCACATCTAGACACATACTTTAATGGAAAAAGGACTAAAACATTACAAGGAATGTAAATTGCCAATTGGTTTTGTGCTAACAGAAAACTGCAGTATCAGTTGACATCAAGTTTCACAGCAATTTTATGTACCAATAACTGCAGATAACCACACCTTTTATGCAGTGAAAGTCATTAAAGCAATTAGTATCTCTAGACATTATTTAGGTCAAACAAAATACAAAAGTATTTTGTACTTTGCGGCCTCCTTCCGCATACGTGCGGGGGGACGGGTTCTGAGTGTTGTTTGTGCTTATGCGCCAAACAGCAGTTCGGATTACCCACCCTTTTTGGAGTCCTTGGAGGGGGTACTGGAGAGTGCCCCTCCTGGGGACTCCCTCGTTTTGCTGGGGGACTTCAACGCTCACGTGGGCAATGACAGTGGGACCTGGAGGGGCGTGGTTGGAAGGAACGGCCCACCTGATCTGAACTCGAGTGGTGTTCTGTTATTGGACTTCTGTGCTCGTCATGGATTGTCCATCACGAACACCATGTTCAAGCATAAGGGTGTCCACATGTGCTCTTGGCACCAGGACACCCTAGGCCGTAGTTCAATGATCGACTTTGTTGTTGTTTCATCTGATTCACGGCCGTATGTGTTGGACACTCGGGTGAAGAGAGGGGCGGAGCCCTCCACCGACCACTACCTGGTGGTGAGCTGGCTCTGATGGTGGGGGAGGAAACCGGTCAGACCTGGCAGGCCCAAATGTATTGTGAGGGTCTGCTGGGAACGTCTGGCAGAGTCCCCCGTGAGACGGAGCTTTAACTCCCACCTCCGGGAGAGCTTTCAACACGTACCGAGGGAGGTGGGGGACATTGAGTCTGAATGGACCATGTTCCGCACCTCTATTGTTGAGGCGGCTAGTCAGAGCTGTGGCTGCAAGGTTGTCGGTGAATGTCGCGGCGGCAACCCTCGAACACGCTGGTGTGGAGACTGGCGGTGAGGGAAGCCGTCAAGCTGAAGAAGGAGTCCTATCGGGCTTTATTGGCCTGTGGGACTCTGGAAGTAGCTGATGTGTAACGGCAGTCAAAGCGGCAGACGGCTCAGCTGGTCGCCGAGGCAAAAACTCGGGCGTGGGAAGAGTTCGGAGAGGCCATGGAGAAAGACCTCCGTACGGCTTCGAAGCGATTCTGGTCCACTATCCGGCGTCTCGGGAGGGGGAAACAGTGCAGTACCAACATGTTTATAGTGGGGGTGGTGTGCTGCTGACCTCGACTTGGGACATCGTGTGTCGGTGGGCGGAATACTTCGAAGACCTCCTTAATCCCACCAACACGTCTTCCATTGAGGAAGCAGAGCCTGAGGACTCTGGGTCGGGTTCTCCCATCTCTGGTGCTGAGGTTGCTGAGGTTGATAAAAAGCTCCTCGGTGGCAAGTCCCCGGGGGTGGATGAGATTCGCCCTGAGTACCTTAAGGCTCTGGATGTTGTGGGGCTGTGTTGGTTAACGCGGCTCTGCAGCATTGCGTGGACATCAGGGGCAGTTCCCCTGGATTGGCAGACCTGGGTGGTGGTCCCCCTATTTAAAAAGGGGGGCCGAGGGTGTGTTCAAACTACAGAGGAATCACACTCTTAAGCCTCCCTGGGAAGGTCTATTCCGGGGTTCTGGAAAGGAGGGTCTGTCGGCTAGTCGAATCTCCGATTCAGGAAGAGCAGTGTGGTTCTCAGAATTTCTAGGCGCAGCCAAGGTGTTGAGGGGATCCGTTTTGGTGGCCTTAGGATTGCGTCTCTGCTATACGCGGATGACGTGGCCCTATTGGCTTCATCAGGGTGTGATCTACAGCTCTCACTAGAGCGGTTTTCAGCCGAGTGCGAAGCAGCCGGGATGAGAATCAGTGCCTCCAAATCCGAGACCATGGTCTTGAACCGGAAAAGGGTAGAGTGCCTCCTCCGGGTTGGGGAGGATGTGCTACCCCTAGTGGAGGAGTTTAAGTATCTTGGGGTCTTGTTCACGAATGAGAGGAAGATGGAGCGGGAGATTGACAGGAGGATTGGTGCAGCGTCTGCTGTGAAGCGGACGCTGTACCGGGCCGTTGTGGTGAAGAGAGAGCTAAGCCAAAAGTCGAAGCTCTCAATTTACCGGTCGATCTACGTTCCTACCCTTATCTATGGTCATGAGCTTTGGGTCGTGACCGAAAGAACGAGATCCCTGATACAAGCCCCTGAAATGAGTTTTCTCCATAGTGTGTCTGGGCTCTCCCTTAGAGATAGGGTGCGGAATTCAGGCATCCGGGGGGGACTCAAAGTAGAGCCGCTGCTCCTCCACCCTGGCTCCTCGAGAGGAGCCAGTTGATGTGGCTCAGGCATCTGGTTAGGATGCCTCCTGGACGCCTCCCTGGTGAGAGGTTCCGGGCACGTCCCACCGGGAGGAGACCCAGGACACGCTGGAGGGACTATGTCTCTCGGCTGGCCTGGGAACGCCTTGGGATACCCCCAGAGGAGCTGGCCCAAGTGGCTGGGGAGAGGGACGTCTGGGCCTCCCTACTGAAGCTGCTACCCCTGCGACCCGACCCCAGATAAGCGGAAGACAATGGATGGATGGATGGCTGGATGGATGGAAAATACAAAAGTAAAGGTGCACTGCCACAAGAAAAAGTGCTTGCAATATGTTCCTTTGCAAATGTTTAAAGTTCATCAACAGACATTTGTGGTGTACATATGCAACCTTGGCTGTGTGGTGGCTTGAGGATAATTAACTTTAATAGTCTACAACGGATTAAGGGGAAATAAACAAGTTGTTCAACAGCAAAGCATTTTGCAAAGATCCTTTATTACAACAAAGAAAAAAAAAACGGATTTCCTTAATTTTGGGTTAAGTTTAAGTATTTCATCAGCATATTCAGAAACATTTGCTACTGAATGTTGTGCAATTATACACTGTTTAAAGTTATTTAATGTTTAACAAATAACTCTGTCTGTTAGGTATTGTCTGGTGAATATCAGCTCTAGAGCTGATATCAGGACAAAAGTTGAAAGGGATGATACGAGCACTGGCAGTCTTTTAACAGCAAACTCTGCACACATATAGAACCCCTCTGCTCACAACCCCTCTCGACTTCCCCCACATGGTACATGTTCAGAATTCAATCTAAATTCTAGTCCATGGCAATTGGCACAATCAATCAATCAATCAATTTTATTGTCAATTACAATTTGCATTGCAATCAAAAATTCAGTTCCAGTACAACCGTCCATCACATTCACTTAACAAACATTTTGGGGGAACGATTGACTGAGGCCTTGCGTTGCCAGGAAACGCAGCCAGTCGGCCCCTGCTACATCAGCGCAGCCGTTAGGCGCATTCCGCCAAACTGCCCTGGACCCCGCCTACACGGTGCCCACAGGCGCTGCCCTTCAAATCTGTTGAAGGAAGATTAAAACATGGGGGTAGTGGAGGGAGAAAAAGACAAGAATTTATCATACTCTAAAACCTCTCATGTTACAGTATGAGAAATCCTACAAAAAAACCTCATTGCATAAAAGCACAAATAAGACGAGACACATATAGCAGAAGGTAAACATTTGAGGCTAGTCGCGTGTAAGTTCATCAGTTTATTTGAGCATCAGTTATGTGTGTCAGTTTGGGTGAAAGTGTTTATATTTCCGTGAACACTCTCCAGAGGCCATTGTCCTTGATGTTATCAGCCAGCCAACAGTTCAGAAAGCATCAGCAGTTGTCAGGGGGGGGGGGGGGGGGGGGGGGGAGGTAGCGGGGGAGAGTTCTGAGCTCCTTCCCCATAACAATCCAGGAGTAGAGATAGGGAGGCAGACCAAGTACTTTATTTGTTATGATACAGCTGCACTGACTTTCCTGTCAGCTTTAAGTCTTTTGCTGGCTCCAAATGGTGAAATCCAATTTTCCAAATTGTTGGGCTTTTCCGTGCATCACTTCCAGATTTTATCCCAAATACCCCTTGAGTTCAAACCACCGAAGCCAATCTGCATTCCAGCACATCCAGCTTTTCGGCTCTGCTCCTCCACCTTCCAGAACTGTCCGTTCACCGCCTTAGTGAGCGCGTCCTAGGCAGCCGGCAGCCTGATCAAGGCCAAATGGCTACCAACATCCGCTGTATTTGCTGATACATCAAAAATCCACAAGATCCAATAAAGTAGAAATCCAAGTATCCTGAATCCAAACATGCAAACGTTTCAAACGTCCAGGAATGACAAAGTCGAAAGACACACCGTTTTCCATCCAAGAATATAGGGTGTATCCCACAAAATGAGTCAATAAGGACCGGACGGGTCCCCCTTTCGTTGCCTACCCGTCGCAAAAAAAAATTGATCAATAGCATTGAGAGACCAGCTTACCATATCCATGTTTTTCAGAGTTCGGTTGATATGAAGAAAGTGCTCAGAAAGACAAGACATAGCAGCAGAAGCAGGAGAGCGGAAGGGGGGGGGGGGTGAAAGCTGGAGAGAAGAGGAACCGACCTCGAAGAGAGACAGAACTTAAACATGAACATGCTTAATATAAATGCACTGTGTGGAGTTACTGGGATACTAACTTTGAGAGGTGCAAATGAATAGTTAAAAAAATCAATATTGGATTTTGTGGCATCAATTATCTAACACTCCACCCTAGAGCTGGACGATATAGAAAAAAAGCATATCAATAAAATAAAAATCATATTGATTGATATCGATAACTATCAACAAATTCAAAACATGTATTTTAAGTGCAGCCCTGCCATTTTATGCTGTTGTTTAGCAACCTATTTTTAAGATACAGAACACTGAATTCAAACTCAACCCTTTATTCAACCAACTTTTTTACCAAAACTGCAAGTTTTTAAAAACATGATATGGTTTCCGTATTTTACCTAGAGAAGTCAGCAGTCTATCAAAACATTCAGACTGCTTCCAAGTGCAAATAGAAGACTGCATAATTCCAATTCCAACAGATGGGGAAACACAGTCCACATATCACTCTTCCGCATGTATATGACACAAGTGGGAAGGATGACAGGAGAGCAGATAGAGGTTTATTTTCTTCTTCCCAAACATGCAATCATAACTCATTAGAGGCACCAATGAGCTTCTGCCACAATTTCAGGTTTTCTTGCATAAATTCAGTTTCCGTTTTGGGAACCTCAGGCTCGCATCTTTGCTTTTGCAGATGATGTGGTTCTGTTGGATTCTTCGGGTCATGACCTCCAGGGTGCACCGGAGCAGTTTACTGCTGAGTGTGAAGCAACCGGGATGAGAGTCAACTCCTCTAATTATGAGGCCACGGTCCTCAACCGGAAAAAAGTGAATGGCCCCCTCTGGGTCAGGGGTGAGTCTCTCTCTCAAGCAGAGGGGTTTAAATATCTTGCTGTCTTGTTCAGCAAAGATGGTAGGATGGCGCAAAAGAAGGACAAACGGAATGGGTATTCTTCTGCAGTAACGCAGGCGCTGATCCGTTCTATTGTGGTGATGAAAGAACTGAGCCAAAAAGCGAACCTCTCGATTTAGCGATTCATCTACATTCTGACCCTCAGCTGTGGTCATGAAGTATGGATCATGATCGAAAGAACAAGATCCTGGATACAAGGGGCTGAAATGAGATTTCTCCGGAGGGTGGCTGACCTCAGCCCTAGAGATAGGGTGAAGAGCTCTGGGGAGCTCAAACCAGAGCTGCTGCTCTAAGTAAATGATGGAGTGCTCAAATTATGGAGTGCTGAAATTATTTATTTTATGTAATGTTTTGTGACATCCTCAGCCATGTCACAAAACCACTTTAAGGTTTTGCTCTAGAAAAGGTTAAGTAGAATAAAAGTAGATGAAGAAAAACAGAACATTTTAAAACTATGCAAATCTTAAACAGTAGAAACATCTAAAGTATGTCACACATTAAAAATGTCTCATTTACTGTGGTAACAGTGTAGAAAGACATCCGTGAAGACTATACACAAAAATAAAAAAAATACATTAATTTTGATAAAAGTTACAAATTAAAATTTTAAACTACAATTAACTGCCAAAATGTTCTTTTTATCTTTCCGTGGACTAATCCAATCCCAATCAGAGAACAAGTTAATTTGATTCATCCATCAAGAGAGCAGCAGAGAACCTGGCACTGACGTGAGCTCATAGTCTAATGCATCCCTCCTACTGCTCTGCTGCCTCAGTCTTGAAGAACCACTGCTGGTCATGCAAAGGAGACTGTGTGTGGTCTTTTCCAAATGTTTTTACTGCTCTTCGCATGGGGCTATTACAGTAACTCTCTGAGTCCAGAGGATGTGGCCATCTGTCGGAACCCGGTTGCAGCCCTCTCCTGGGTCTCATTATGTTGGCATGGTGCTGAATATCAAACCAATGCCATGCTGCCTGCTGACTCAACCACAGAGCTGTGCTATTCACTGGTACAGCCCTTGAACTGTGGGATTGAGCATATAGTACATGGGCCACATACACAGTTATTTGAATTAAAGTCATTTAGGTATATTTCTCTTCTGCTGTTACTCATATTTCTAAAAACTAAGCTCTAATTAGAAAAATACTCATTCACAAGTTCATTTTGAACCATATTTAACATGTACACACATCTGAATATAGAATTGAGCCATTCTGCTGCTCAGCTCCCTTTGGAGCAACCCTGCAAATCTTTGACTTCCTTCTAACACTGGACAATTACTCTGCAGCACACTAGCACCATGTGATTTTGGAAAATTCAGATAGATATAATTGAACTAGGAAAAATTACTGGAGAGACTCAAGTTTAAATGATGCATTCTAAGATTGTGTTGTGCAGTTTAATGACAATAAACCTATTTGATATTTAATAAAATAACCCTCAGTTGGTCAGGTATTGTCCTGTAAATATCAGCCCAATTTGGCTTTGGGATTAGGACAGTAGGTGAAAGAGGGGTTCGAGCTAAGGTGACCAGATCTCAAAAAACAAATGTGCTTGTGAAGGACAATGCCGGACATATTAGTACCACTACTATATAATGTCACCCATTTTAATTTTACACAGATTACCAGTTATTACACAACAATAAATTGTCACGAGTTAATGAAGAGCATTATTTAACTATTTTGTATTTTAATTAAACTGTTAAACTTGGGAAAAAAGGTTAAAAGCTAATAGTTTTGACTGATTAACTTAGAATATGTTGTGCAATTATACAATGTTTAAAGGTATACTATGCAACCGGGGTTGATTTTCCAGCGAAGCTCCCCCCAGAGGGCGAAAGTAAAAGTGCACTGTCGTAAAGATGCTCAGCTGTTCTCCTGGTTTCTCCGTCAAGCCAGGCGCGGTTGGTTTGAGCTTAGCAGTCAGGCGAACGCAACGAAAAGTCGAAAAAACGGCAGTACAAACAATGACTAACACAGTGAAAGTATGAACATGCACACAGAGAGAGAGAAACCATTCCAATGTTACTTACAATCGCATCAGCAGAAACGCGAGGTCCGCGTCAGCCTTGCAGCCTTCTTTTTCTTTTAGCTCTCGCCATTCGGAAAAAGCTTGCCCGATGTTCACCCGTGTACGACTCCTCTCTCTGTCCAGAGCCCTTTTCCTCTTTCTTGCCTGCTCCGACATGGGCTTTTGCTGTTTTCTCGCTGGTTCCACCATGATAACTGCACAAATATCGCCACTGCGCTAGCAACGAGCATGCCTTTCACTGGAGGGCGTGTAGCAGTTCTCGCCGTAAAGCAAGACCGACTCTCACGATGCACGAGACTTCTGAGCCTGTGGGTGCGAGCCGAGGGCTCCTGCAATTGCAAGTACGGTATTTCCCCTACAGACCACCAGGGCGGCCGAGAAAACCTTTGTTTGACCTGAAATGACTCATTTAATCATCCAAAACGGTATGGAACACATTAATTAACTGAAAAATGTTGCATAGTATGCCTTTAAAGTGTTGTGCCATATTAAAGCCATGATGAAATAATTGATGTCAGATTGAATTCTGACCATGTACCATGGAGGAGGGGCCAGAAGGAATTCCACCACCCTGCTGCAAAGACAGTCTCTCCGCAAACGATTAGATAAAGTTCTCCTTTCATAATCCACCCTGATCAAACTGGTTTCATCAGAGGAAGACAGTCATCTATGTTATGCCATGTCAGGACGTGACAAACCTGCATTAGTTCGGGACATGACGGACTGCATTTCCCATGATGCAAGGTGGTCAAAATAGCCACAAACTCCCATCATGCAACACGGTTCAAAATGGCCGCCGCCACTAACGACGAAGCGGAGGGATAACGTTACTAGGAGGAAAGGTATTTATTCCGGCCAAAGACCAAAATCTGCCTTCTTCTTGGCATTCTGCCAGACAGGGAAGGCAAGCAGCTGCTCCGTGGATTACCCCCCAACTCCACGTGCTTGATAACTCTTTGCTGGACCAAAGATTACCGACGCAGACTCCATTCCCTGTATTTACTAACAGGAGGTCGACTTTAAAAGAAGTAATTTTTAAATTCCCTCTGATCAAAAGACTGAGAGCCGCCTTATCTCCCTGTGATCCGAAGAGGACCCCGCTTTGTTTGGCCAACAAAGCGACTGCAAGCCCGGAGGGAGAGACGAAGGAACTTTCTCATCCCGTGTCCCGCTGCTCCTGCCTGCAACTGAGCCGTCAAAACGCTTTCGGGACGCCGCGTTACTCGGAGCGCTCACGGACCCAGCCGGGACAGCCCTGCGCCTCAAAGTAAACGGGGTTTTTCCCCTTTTATTTCTTTTTCACCCACAGGGGTGCTTTAGAAGTGCCTGGGCAGGTGTAGGAACTTAGCTAAATGCTTTTTACTCCAAGGCGGAGTGTTTTGAACTGTTGAATATCTTTCTTTGTGTGTGCATGCCTTTTGCATGCACACACAAAGGTGGTTTTGGATGGCTCGTGTGGGCTGCATGCCTTTTGTGGTTCATCTGGACTCCGCTGCGGGTCGTTTCTTCAATTCCTTTTTCCCTTTCTTTTTTCTCTTTCCCTGTCCTATCTCTGCTCCCCTTTTCTTATCAGTTAAATCTCTTTGTTAGAACTAAGTTCGCGGTGGTTCTTTAAACGCACCAGTTAGCCGCTCCCTCTCGAAGCGAGGCACCCCCCACATTAGCATAAGCGTGGTGACATCATTAGGACCTCCCCTCACGCGCCACGCAAGGGTGCAGAGCATATGTCATCGTGGTCGCCATCTTGGGAGGGTGTCGTATGACTGAACTGTAGGTAGCTTAGCTGGACTAGCTTTTGTAAAACATCAAAGCGTCCAGTGGGACTCTCAAAGCTGTTCTGTCTGTCAATGCTGCTACGTCAAATGCCGATGCTTTGAATGTGGTGTTAAACAACCGTGAGCTGAACTAAGATTTGTCTGCCTCTCATGTAATCCATTTTCTTTTTGACTTTTATTTCCACATATATTTTGCATCTTTAGTTTTAGTAGTGAGTAGAATTCCAAGGCTGTTGAATCAGAGAATTACTGTAACAGGGAATTGCTTTGGTTTAATAAAACAGCAACTGTGGAATAGAAATCGTTGTGTTCATTCCAATTCACAGCTGCATGGTTATTCAGAATTCAGAGCTAACCTCCTCTCGGAGTTAACATCTGATATTAACACAGATACATTATCATTGGATTGGTGATAAGGAATAAGGATTTAAACTCTAGTTGCAGTTATATTGGGGTTCTCATATATTGGGGGATAAACCTCTTCGGTTAAAATCCGACCAGATCATTTATTCCAGCACACCTGAGTTCATAACAGCTACCTAATAACTGCATTAGTGGTACAAATCATTACAAGCTTCCAGCTTTGGCATCACCACCATTTGAACTATATTTGTTATAGCTAAATTTTGAGTTAAATGACTTATTATTTAAATTATAATACCAAATTATAATTAATAATAATAATAAGCATATTCAAACAGCTTCTGGCATAACATCCACAAGCACACGCAGATTACTTAATTTAATAGATTATTCCTACAGTACAAATATTAAAACTAATATAATGTCTTTACATGCAGAAAAAGCATTTGATAGAGTAAATTGGGATTTTTTATTCGCTACTCTACATAAATTTGGTTTTGGCAATTTTTTTTATAAATTGGTTAAAAATTTGAGAGGTGTCTGGCTGCAGACCTCACGTTTCAGTCGCTTCCGCCTTCGTTCTCAGTCGCGTCCGTTTGCAGCCTTCCAGCTTCGTCCTGGGTTGCTTCCGCTTCCTTCTTCTTCTCTGTTGTCATTGGAAACGCGCAGATAATTGTAAACAAATCTGAAGAAATTCACTAAATAATGCTTCTAAATAATGCTTCTGTGTAAATGTTTTAAATAGCGTTTGTTTGGCGGGGATTAATAAAGTGATAAATAAATAAAAAATGTTTATGAACATATTATGTTACCGCGGTTTCCACCGTTTATTTTAGCATGTTGCATGTTTTTGCAGGTACATTATTTGCAATACTGTACCTTAACTTCAATGTGCAATTACTTTCCACTGCACTTTAATTTGGAGAGCTTCTGCCAAACTTGAGTTTGTTCTGCCAAACTCAGGAACAAGGTGAAAAACATGCCTTCTTCAGTCTTTCTGCTAAACAATTAAACAGCATAAAATATACAGTTGTTAAAGTAAACAAGGCAATAAGCATACAATGTTCCATGAGTGCAGTACATGGATATGTACTGAATAAATATGGAGATGAATACTATTATAAACAGAATTTACAGATAGATTTGTACTATGAGTTTAATATAAGAATAACTAGTAATGTGAACAGATTCACAGCTGGATATGTACTGTGTATAATATTCAGGTGGATATCACCATAAAAATAGAATTTTAGCAGATATGTACAATGAACATAATATTTAGATGGTTGTTATTATAACAGAGTTTACAGGTCAATATTTACTAAGAATGTATATACGCATGACTATTACTATATCTATAAACATGATTTTTAACGATAGATATACATAAGTTAGGCTAAAATGTGCAGTATAGCAGTTTAAGAAATAAAGTTTGGCAGAAGCTCTCCAAATTAAAGTGCAGTGGAAAGTAATTGCACATTGAAGTTAAGGTACAGTATTGCAAATAATGTACCTGCAAAAACATGCAACATGCAAAAATAAATGGTGGAAACCGCGGTAACATATGTTCATAAACATTTTTTATTTATTTATAACTTTATTAATCCCCGCCAAACAAACGCTATTTAAAACATTTACACAGAAGCATTATTTAGACATGCAACATGCAAAAATAAACGGTGGAAACCGCGGTAACATAATATGTTCATAAACATTTTTTATTTATTTATCACTTTATTAATCCCCGCCAAACAAACGCTATTTAAAACATTTACACAGAAGCATTATTTAGAAGCATTATTTAGTGAATTTCTTCAGATTTGTTTACAATTATCTGCGCGTTTCCAATGACAACAGAGAAGAAGAAGGAAGCGGAAGCAACCCAGGACGAAGCTGGAAGGCTGCAAACGGACGCGGCTGAGAACGAAGGCGGAAGCTACTGAAACGTGAGGTCTGCAGCCAGACACTCTTGAAAAATTTTAAACAGCTTTCCTACAGCCTGTGTCAGGACAAATAATCAAACATCTTCCAGCTTTTGTCTCCAGAGGGGCACTAGGCAAGGATGCCCGCTTTCCCCCTCACTTTTTGCCATTTTTATCAAACCTCTAGCAGCAACAATTAGACAAACAAATGTTGTCAAAGGTATAAAATGCATGAATATAGAGCATAAAATTAGTCTTTATGCTGATGATGTATTACTCTATCTTCAGCACTCAAACTCTTCCGTCTCTCAAGTAATTAGATTACTAGAATCTTTCTTAAAGGTTTCAGGCTACTCTACATAAACTGGTCTAAATCTACGGTACTGCCAATAAATTGCTCTTTTCAGAACCCCCTAAATTTACATTTGCAATCAGGAAATATTAAATATTTGGGTATTACTGTGTCGTCTAAACTAGCGGATTTAGTAAAATTTAACCACATCCCCCTTTTAAAAAAGATAGAAGAGGACCTTGAAAGATGGAAATCGCTTCCAATTTCACTTATTGGTAGGGTAGCTTCAATTAAAATGATGGTCTTACCTAGAATTAATTACTTATTTTCAATGATCCCCAATAAACCATCATCCGACTGGTTCAAATCTTTAGACTCTTCTATCTCTAAATTTATTTGGAAAGATAAACCCCCCCGTATCAGCTTAAAGACACTACAGAAAACTAAAGACAGAGGGGGAGTAGATCTGCCTAATTTCCATAACTACTACTTAGCAAATAGACTACAATACATCTCGAAATGGATAAACATAATCCTTTAGACGAGCCCTGGATAGATATAGAACAGAAAATATGCAATAATATCACGATTTCAGATTTGCCGTTTATTAGCTCTAATATAAAACGGCATATATGCTTTAAACAGCATGGTGGGAGTTTCTTAAAATGACGAAGTCATCACTTATCCCGTGCAGTCGTACACCCATCTGGAATAATCCTGACATCCTACAAAATAATAATATGATAAACTTTACATACTGGAAGAATAAAGGTATTGAATACTTGGAACATTTACTTGACGGAACCGAGTTCATCACTTTTGCCAAACTAAATATGCAATATGGCATTAGTAAAAATAAATTCTTGGAATATGAACAACTTAAATCTATAATTAGAAATAAATTTAAGCATATTAAAGGTGGTTTACAAATCCCAACTAATATATTAGAGTTCCTAGATTTAAACCCCCCCAAACTCCTGTCTAAATCATACAGGACACTGACTAAAATAGATGATTCAATATCTCTTCCTATTATGAAATGGGAAGAGGATTTATCAGTCAGCTTTGAACAAAACTTCTGGGCTCAGATATGTCTAAGAACTTTCAAATTGACTAGAAACACCAATTTACAAATTATACAATACAAAATTCTTCATAGAGTACACTACACAGGACAAAGATTATTCAAGATGGGTCTTGCACAATCTAATATCTGTCCACACTGCATAGGCAATCATCCTGATAATTATATTAATGCGTTATGGTTATGCACACCAGTCCAGAGGTTCTGGGCACAGATATGTAAGGACTTATCAAAGTGCCTGAGTTGTAAAATTTCACCTTCCCCATCAGTTTGCTTGCTGGGTAACTTTGAGGAAAGCCCTCTGGGAAAAAAAATAGTTTGCATGGTTTTCACTGCATTATGTATCGCAAAGAAAACTATCCTCATGAATTGGAAAAGTAAGGAAAATCTCAGTATCAATCGGTATAGAGATCTTTTGTTGGATCATATTAATCTTGAGACAGCATCTGCATCCACATCTGATCGATCTCTTTGGGCTCCTTTGATCAGCACCATCACTTAGTGGAATGGGGGGCGGTGGGTTGCTTCCTGCAGGGCGCAGTGGCTGGATAGGGGGGTCCCTGGGGCTCTAGGGAGCACTCGGAGTGGGGCGCCTGGTGGGTCTGACCCCGGGGTCTGTTGCCACCATCTGGGAGGGGCTTGGGAAGCCTACAGCGGCCGCTTGCGGCGCTCTTGGGGAGTTCCGCGGTGACGGACGTGGGTTACTGACCTGGTAGCTGTGCTGCCGCTGGGTGGGTCCGGGGTGGGTCTGGGGGCCTGGGGTCCCTTGGGTGTGCCGCCCTCAAGCGGGGGCCCCGGCGGGGCCTCAGGGGTTCGGGTTCCGGGGGGTATCCCGCTTGGGGTGTGGGCCGGCGCACGCCCGGGTGTCTGCCCCTGCACGGGGCCTCTGGTGTGCTGGGGGGCCTCGGGGCCTGTTGAGCTGGTAGGGGGGCATGGACATTAACATCTCAGGGCAGGTGCTCTTCCCCTTCTTTGGGTTGGCACTGTGCTAGTGGGGGGAGGGGAGGGAGGGGGAGTAGGGACTAACCCAGCCTGGATGTCTGTTGTTGTTTGTATGGTGAGTTTTTTTGAATGTTAGTGTTGGGGAGGGATAACATCTACGAGTGTAGTGGTGGGGGGGGGGTGTGGATGTGGACGTTTTGGTGGGCTTGTGTCCTGCCCCCTGTCTCGGTCCTGGTCCGTGCCATCTCGGGTTTCACCTGGGGGGTGGGGTTTTGGATGGCTCGTGTGGGCTGGCTAGCCAGGGTCCCCCCTGTTATTTATTTATTTTTTATTTATTTTTTATTTTATTTATTTATAAATTTTTTTGGGGGGGGAAAGCCAGTAGGCTTGGTGGGTGGGCGGGGGGGGGGAGGTGTTGGTCCTTGTGGGTGGTGGGCTCGCGGGCCCTGCCGCCTCTCCCTGGCCCCCGGGCTATGGTGGTGCCGCTGGCGGGGGCCCCTTCTCCGGGTGGGCTTTCGGGGAACGGGGGTGCCTATTGGAGTCAGTAGGGGAGCTGGCTCCCTGGGACGGCTGTCCTTTTCTCCCCATCCCCGTACTCCTCCCTCTGCCTGCTCCATCACATTGCCACACATGTGGGACCTTGGGGAGGGGGGCGTTACTGGAGGTTGCCACTTTCTGATGACGTCCCTCACCCCAATTTTATCAGGCATTTTAGACACTTTCACTCCAAACATTTTCACGACGCACATTCATGTAGGCCATGGTATGGGGGGTGGGGGTGAAGACATCTGGGGGGGGGGGGGGGGGGGGGTTTGTCGTGTGAGCCTCGCCTCGGATGGCTCCCTTCACCCCCTCTCGCATTTAGACATTGAGGGTTCTGGGCAGTTGCTTGGAGGGGGTGCGCCGGCACCACCTACCTTCCGGACGGGGGGTGGACTGTGCCGGGCACCCCCTTTGGCGCTCCTAGTTTTAAACACACTTGAGAACAAAATGCAACAACATAACATCTGACTGGGCGTAGGGAGGATCGGAGTCTTTTCCACACACCCGTTCTCCGATTGTGGCACGGAGTCTGGAGCCTGGAGGAGGAGCGGGCCACCGGGTCCGGGGTCTTGGCGGGGGGTTGCTGTGGGGCGCGAGTGGCTTTCCAGGACTGGGGCGTCTGGTCCGGGGGTGAGATTGGGGGTCGGGCACAGGCAGGCGCATAGTTGGATTGTGGTGCCCCCCCCCCCCCACTTGGGATTGTTGGATGTGAGTGGTATGTGGTAATGTGTGTACAGCGTCGTGTTTTTTTTTTTTTGTAAGTATGTGTGTGGTGAGTGGGGCACTAGGGTGGGATGGTATGAATGAGTTTTTTTTTTTTTTTTTTTTTGCCAGGTTCGGGTCCGGTCCGCTCCCTCTCCCAAGAACATCTCAAGTCTCCGCTAGGTGCGGAGCCCATCCCCCCACGTCCTGATCCCCTCCGCTGGCTGGCACCTTGGCCCGCTGGCGCATTGGCGGCCCTCAGGTTTGGGGCGGGTTCCCGGGTGGGTGCCAGCCCATTCCTTGTGCCGGCCCATTCCAGGGGCGCCTCGCCTGTCCTGAGGCCTCTGGGCCTCGGGGCCCATGGCCGGGACCACTTCAGCGTAGCTGGCTGCCGGCAGAGCCCACGGGCTCGCCCCCGCGGCTCCTGGGGTCTTCGGCATTGCGGTGGCTGGGGGATTTCCTCAGGGTCTTCTCTCCTCTTTCCTTGGGGGGGTTGCAGATTTCCTGTGTTGGCCCCTCTTGGGCGCCCTGCTTTGGGGGCCCCTTTGGGAGTCCGGGGTTATGGGTCCCCTGGAGCCTGCCTCGGTGCTCGGGGAAGGCGGGCCTTTGGTTCTTCACAACCACTATTGAGCAATTTCCTTCTGGATAAATTTCACATACACAAGTGCACTCTCACAAACACCCACAGGTGTTAGGTTCCAGGTTCTAAGTGTTCACTTATATACAGAAAGCCCGTAATTTATTTATGTATTTATTTTTTTATTTATTTTTTTCACTTTCTTTTCTCAGGTATCACTTCACACATGTCAGCTTAAATAATAATACATATGATTTAGCAATGTTATCAAGGTGTTACTCTATTGTATCTGTTACACTATGTCTGTTGGTTGTGCTGTTCTTTTTACATCTCTCTTTCCAGGTGATGAAGCAGACGGAAGACGTTTTACCATTCTTTCCCTTTTATCTCTTCTTTCTTTCACCTCTTCTCTTTCTTTTTTTTCTCTTCTTGTTGTTCCTTTACTCACCTACTTTCCCATTGTAGTGTCCACATAATTTGAAATTCTCCCCGCAGGAATCACAATAAAACTATTTGCATGCATAAATCAGGCGGAGCACTATGGCGAAAGCCGTACTGCTCCACTTGTGAAAGTAAAATCTGTTGAGCTCTATTTGGCATTAAGACATCAATTCTTATTGCCACATTGCTAGACAGGACACTGGTGGGGGGGGGGGAGACAGTCTCTCCGCAGGGTGCCTGCTGCAAGAGCCGTGGGACAGAGAGTCGGCTTACGGAGGGTTGACAGAGTGGTTTGGGTCAAGAACCAGGTTGGTAGGAAGACGATCCGGCAGGGGAGAGCAGACTGAGGAGACTATATGTAGAGGTGTTGACAGGTGAACAGGATCCGGGCTTGATTATGAAGAGCAGGTGGAGATGTTCAGCAGAGCGGAGGGGAAAAAGGCTCTATGGAAGGTGGAGGGTGCCAGAACTAAGCACATCTAGGGCGTGGCTAACAACAATGAACTGAATAGCTTTTTTAAAGATCAACAAAATAGCATTAATCAACATTAGTATTCCTTTTTAATGTTACACAAATGTGTGTGGCATTGTTGAACAACAAAACAATAAATATGTTTAACTTAGCTGATAGCGAGTGTTAAGGGAAAAAAAGTATTCCTGAGCACAGGGTCAAACCACACTCCCAAGTTCTTAATCTTATCCCTACATTTTATCACGTGGTCGTCAATCTTAAAGGTAAGATTTAGAAATGATTGTAGCCATTTCTCAGGTCCGATTACCATTAATTCTGTCTTATCTGTGTTAAGAAGCAGGAAGTTATTAGACAACCAGCCTCTAATGGCTGACAGACAGGCCTCTAATTTCGACAAGTCTGCAGTGTTATCAACATTAAAGGCTACGTATAGCTGCAGATCGTTGGCATAGCAATGAAAGGTAGCGTTAAATGAACGCAAAAGGAGACCAAGAGGAAGTAGATAGAGAGAAAATAGCAGTGGACCTTGGATTGAAGGTCTAGTTTAGTCTAGTTTTGGAGACAACGTTATTTTCCCAAAAGTTACAACAGTGCTTATTAAAGCCAACCTCGAGTTTTGAGAATGTTCTCCTGAGAAACCGTGGTGTGACATTTCGCATAGCTAACACTAGTATATAAGGGGTGAGTAGTTTTGTCTAGATAGAGCAGAATGGAGGAAGATATATTTCAGACCAGACTCTCTCCTGGACATGTGTCCAACGCTGTTCTTCTTCTCATAAAAAGATAATAAATTCTGACTTTGATAAAATCACTGACATCTGTCTTCGTAATTAAGGAAAGCAATGACAGCTACACAAGCTATTAGCATTAGCAATAAACGGACACCAGGGAGCTCGTTTAAACTGACTTTTAGTCATATTTCAGTGTAATGAGCAGATCAGAAAACACAAACGTTAACATCCCACACCCTCATAGAGATAAAGTTTGTTATAACTTTAAAACACAACCCAAAACACAATAACATCAGGCTCAAAAGAGCTCTACCAGGTAGTTTAACCTTTTGGTGTTAGATCAGGTTTTAGCTTTATCACAATAAAACATCATATAGAAACAATACCCAAATTGTTTAATTCAAACTAACTTTTCCTTTTTTTCTCTGCCATACCCCATCCTTTAAGTGTCCCATTATGATGACTATGATATCTAATGACAATAAACTATTTTGTGGCAGGTTAGCGAGTGCTTCAGTTTGGACTGATGAAAGCTGGGGAAAAGTGCTTTTCGGATCCACGTGCTCTGGGGAAGCTCTGCCCGGGTTGTAGGGGTGCAGCTCTCAACAACCCTCGCTTTGGAACTGCTCCAAGAAAGGAGAAAGCTGCTTCTCTAAGTTTTGGGTCAGCTTTTCCTGCAAAAGCTGGGAGATCTTAAGCAGCTTGTTTGTGTGGTGGTTGCCTGCTTTCGTGTCTGATTTTGCAGCCTATACTTAACTTTTGTGCCAATTTAAAGAAATTTTGTCCGTTTTGGCCAGTAACTGGACAGTACAGCGGCTCTTTGATGTTGCCTGCTGTAGCAAACAGCGGGAAAGAGACTGAACTGAATTGGGAGGAAAGTTTTGTAGCACTCAGGAGGCGTCTCCTCTTCAGAGTGGTCCTAGAAAAGTCCTGCACTCTCATTGCTGTTAGGCACAACTATTGGAACTGTAGTGTCAACAGGTAACCAAAGAAAGCAACTTCATCATGCTGCTCAACTGAAAGTTTCTTGGTGAGTTTAAGATGGGTTAAGGGTGAAAATGTCTCTGTAATGTGCTGTCTGGATTTCTTTTTAAAAATTTCCAGCAATTTCAATTGTTTAGTTAGAAATGTTATCACCTAATGGTAATTGTGATCTTTTTTATTTCTATCCGTTTTAGTCTTTTGGGGGAATTAATTGAAAACCTTTATCACAAATTACATTAAAGGAGAAATAAAGAGAAAAATGAGCCAGCCATAAACCTCCCAATCCTACCACGAGGAAGATGAAGACACTCCTCACAGACTTCATTGTTTATGTAGTTATACAATTGTGAAAATAATAGTAATTGTAATAATATGATAATTACAATACAAACGTATTTAGCGAAAAACAATTTAATTGAGTGACCCAAATGTAAATATTTTGGATGAGCACAATGTATTTGCATTACTGTTACCTAATGACCAAGGCTCATTTAATCTATTTTTTTATCTAACCTTTATTTAACCGGGACATCCCATTGAGATTCAGAATCTCTTTTACAAGAGAGACCTGACCAAGGTAGCAGCCAAATCACAACAAATGCATACATAATAAACACCAAGTTACATGTTCACGATAAAAGAAATAATGTTAAAAACACAGTGAGACTCTAAAGAAGTACAAGAACATGTCTCCATCACAACATTCTTTACAGTAGTTTTAAATTCATTAATAGACCTGAGGGTTTCTGACTTTAGCTCTTTCTGTAGATTATTCCATATATAAGAAATAAGAATAAGAAAAGGCAGTTTTTCCCAATTCAGTTGCAACTTGTGGCACATTTAAAAGCAACCACTTTGGGGAGCATAGCTGATATAGTTACCAGAGCAAACAAAGATCTACAAAGCAAACCTATATAAATTCACATCTAAGAATACTCCTTAAAGGAGCAATAAGTAAGATATTTACAGTAAAATCAACCCAAATCATTGTCATTTGTCACATGGGATGGAAGTAACATTCCCCATAAACAATCGGTCCTCTCCATCAACATTATCTTAGTCAAGTTTTTCTCCTTTCAAACCTAGAGGTACGATGCAGAATGACTTTGGTTCAGAGTGTAGCTCGTGTTAATTTGCTGGTTCCTGAGCCAATCATATGAAAGTTCCCGGGGTTCCCAAAACAGAGTGCAGCATTTGGTATTTTATTTTGGCAAAAGAGCAGCAGCCTGCAAACATGGAAGCCAATTAGAGAAGCAGACCAGAAATTGAACAGAATACAACATTATATACCTATGCTATGTAAGTAAAAAGTCAGTGGAGTTGCTTAGTAAATACGGACCGTTCGAGTAAATGGCTGGTCTCTGTGAAAGACATTGTGTATGTGTTGTTACAATTTTAAGCACTAGGTGTCATTATTACTTATTGTTCCTTTAAGAATGGATTCTTGGATTCTGACAAGGTTACCATAAAAGCTCAAGTAGCTTTTTGAGAAATCAGTCTCCAACATACAATCCTATAAATAGAACCATTTGACAACCAACATTAGGTGTTTACATTTAGAGCTTTTTAATTACCTGAAATCAAATCTAGTTATGAAGTTTTGCAGCACGTTGTCCTGGCAACTGAAAATGCATCCATGTATCAAATATTTGAATTAGAAATTTGGATTGAATCTAAAAACAAAATTGTTTTCTTCTCAGAACCCTTTGTTTAAGGAAACAATTCAAAACAGTATTCTACTTTGTGAAGGTGTGTTCACACCAAACGCGATATCGGGGACAAAGTTGCCACTTTTGTGTGCTGTCGCTTGCCTGACATATCACCAGCAATTCATACGGTGGGCGACAAGCCAGAAATACAGTAGTACAATGGCGCTATCTAGTGATGCTTTCACTTACCTGCCACTCCACTTACTCTTCTCCAGGCTTGGTCCTTTCAGGACTTATCTCAGTAGTAATAATTCGTTCAGTCATACAACACAGGCAGACTGCCACTGTAACATGCTCAGGCCACCACATTCACGTTCAGTGTGAGCGTATCTTTACCTCAAAATAGCAGCAGTTAATAAAACACATAAATACTATAAACTATTAGTAAATTATATATAAACAATAAATAATCATCAAATACCTTCCCATACCTTCCACTATCTGTATTAACATAAGTTTCAAAGGTGCCACTGAGCTCTTGAAGGTAGCTGAAGTTAAGAGTGTATACAAGCACAAACAGCATCAACACAGCAAATGGTATGTTTTATAGCTTATCCAGAAATTGTACATAATCCAGCGCGATCTCTATCATCTGGCTCTGCACCTTCCTTGAAAATGGCAAAGATTAAAAATGTAGTGTCCATCATTGGAGCTTAAATGTGTTAACCATCTGTGTTCTTCAATGTGAAAGGGGGAAAATAGAGGATATATAATTATTTAAAGACTTGTTATACCAGTCCCATTTTTAACTCACACGCAAATCCTTGTTTTAAAGGACATAAGGCCCGTTTACACTACACTTTTTTTAACCGAGCCGAGACCAGTCCGAGCTCGGTAACCGAGATAACTCTTGTGTGTAAACGGTCAGCAGACTGAACCGGACTGCGCTAAACATAACTGGACCGCGCTAACTGCAGACCAGCTCCTGAGTAGGTCTCGGCCTGGTTTTTTTTCTGGCCCGGTTATCTGATAAAGAGCGCATGAGCAGACCGCGTCATCCCCTTACAGTCAGCTGACTGTCCGCGGGTTTTCCGGCGTGTCTGGCTGCACGTCCCGATTCACACTCCATTCAGACAAATTTCAGACATTCATAGTAATACTAGCTTCCTTACCATGCCACACGGTTTCCAGAGATGATTCTGCTTAGCAGTGTGATGAACCTCAGCGTCTGTTGTTGTTTCCTGCGTCTGTAAATCCTTATTAGACGTTTGTTTGTCTTATCCACGTCCCAAAAGCCGACTCTATGTCTAACCATAACATCCTGAATGTTACGGGTGCCGCCATTTTGATTTGCTCGGTCCCGCCTTCAATTCCAGAGAGCGGTAGTATCGCAGATCGCCACTAGGAGGCGAGGAGCAACCAAGGAACCGAGATAACCGAGATAACTCTTGTGTGTAAACGGCCGTCTTATCTCGGTTAACTGATCCAAGCTCGGACTGGTCTCGGCATGGCTCGGTTTTTAGGTGTAGTGTAAACGAACCTATAGTGAGGACCATGCCTTTTCTTGCATAGACTTCCAGTCATCTTCACGCCTTTCAATGGCCTAACCATGACTCTAGCCCCAACCCTAATCTTCACGGGTTTATAGCCTAACCCTAAACCTAATTGACATCATAGAGCTAAAGCTTACCCCTAGCCCAGAATAAAAGTGAGGCCCGATAAAAAGTCCTCACTTTTTTAAGTGAAATGAGCAAAAAGTGATCTCGCTCAGCTGCAACTACAAGAACACACATACACACCTGTTGTGAAACAGCTATATTATTTTTTAAAAAGATTCACAAGTACATAATGGTTTGTTTGCGGGTGTCAGGGTAAGTACTGAATTACATTCCATGTATTCTTTCACACGGTTATCAGGCTTTTTAATCAGGTAAACAGCTAGGGCTTTGAAGATGAACTCTCTTCTAATATTGATGGCATCAGTCAGAGTATGTAGGACATTCAAATAAGTGAAAATATTTGTAATGAACAGGTAGAGAATGGTTAACAAACAAAACATTGAATGAAATGTTTTTCAAATGTAACATAATCAAGAATCTCTATTGTCTTTATGTAACTGTAATGAAATTTTGGCAAGAGACTGGCTCAAAATTCACATATAACACACAAATGAAGGACAATGTTCACATTGAATGCACTGACAACACTTCCTGAGAAGCTAAAGGTGAGCAAATAGACCTTAGGGGTTGTTCCCGATTCTCAGCATTTTCCCAAGTGTACAATACTTAAAATGTGCACAGTCTTTTAATAAAGCACACATAATAAAGGGTGATTTTGGCAATCCCATATTTTCCTATAATTGAGATATAGAACCTCTGTACATATGTGGCTGTTGTTTGATAAGATAGCTGTCATTGCACATTTTACAAAAAAGGAATACATTGGATATTCCTATTTTTTTTTTAAAGGAAAAGCAAAGTCCACCTCCAAACAAATCATTTTATTATTTTACTATAGACTACATGCATTTATTTGATAGAAAAGTTTATATTAATACCCTGTCAGGTAACGCTTTATATTAAGGTCCTTGCAATAAGCATTAGTTAATAGGTAATAAGACCTTAATAAGTGCCGACTAGATGCTTATTAACATTATTATTTGTTTATAAGACTATATATGCATTAATAGACTCCTTATGTTGTTAACAGCAGACTATAAGATATTTATAATAACTTAAGAAACTTGTTAAGATCTTTATAAGTGCATGCAAGATGCTAATTAACATTGTTATGTGTTTATAAGACGGTATATGCATTAATAGTATCATTATAATATTGTTAATAGCAGACTATAAGACATTTATAACAACTCATAAGAAACTTGTTAAACATTGTTGATGCTTAAGTATATTAATAAAAAATCCTCCTCAGTATCTTATAAATTTTTAATAGCAACATTACAAACACCAATATTGACTCAACAAGTCCAACAATGTCTTTGTCTTGCCTTTAGTAATCTTTTTTGGTTCGATTTATTAACATTATATACCAGGGGTCACTAATTAAAAATCAGCGGGGTCCGAATAACAAAAATCAACAACCAGTAAAGGTCCGGACACATTTTTAATTACAATCCGTTACTTCAAACAGTATTTAACACTGAAATAAAATGTTTATGCATCCACCTTATACATTGACTTTTTAAACAAAAAAATAACATAAAAATAGAACGTTTTTCTATTTTAAAATCCAAAGTGCTTTTTGATTTTGCTTTTTTTTTTTCTAAAAAGTAGCCAGCAGCGGCAACCCTGACTGACACAGCTCATTGGCTAATTTGCATCACGTGCATCCTGGTGCCTGATGCTCCGGAGGGCTTTGCCATATTAACAAGAGAAGCGGCGCAAGTGAAGTTAGCACAGGGGTTGAAGCAAAAATAATGTTTGACTGAAAAGTGTTGTGCCATGTCAGGACGTGACAGACTGCATTTCCCATGATGCATGGTGGTCAAAATGGCCACCAACTCCCATCATGCAACGCGGCCCAAAATGGCCGGCGCCCTAGCAACCGATAACGTTGCTAGGGTAAAGTTGATAAAACTCAGTTGCACCCCGCAATCGATCTTCTTCCCTGGCGCCCTGCCAACCGAGAAGACACACACACACAGCTGTTTCCGTTGGGGTAATCCCACGCCACGTGCTCGAGTTTCTCGCTGGACCGAGATTTTTTTCGAAGCAAAACCATTCCCTGTGCAGACAGGAGGTCGACTCAAAAAGGTACCTTTAATTCCCTCTGATCAAATACTGGAAGCCGCCTTATCTCCCAGTGATCGAGAGAGGACGACGCGTTGTTTGGCCCAACAAGCGTCTAGGAGCCCAGAGAGAGAGAGAAAGACGAAGGAACTCTCTCAGTCTGGTCCCCGCTGCAGCCTGCGGACCCTGCGGTCGTCAAGACGCGTTCAGGACGTCGCGTGATCCGGAGCGCTCCGGACCGAAGCCGGGACTTTCACTCCGGACCACCTCAAAGTAACGGGGTTCTCCCCTTTTATTTCTGTCTCACCAA
Organism: Fundulus diaphanus; assembly: GCA_037039145.1. Classification (NCBI taxonomy): domain Eukaryota; kingdom Metazoa; phylum Chordata; class Actinopteri; order Cyprinodontiformes; family Fundulidae; genus Fundulus; species Fundulus diaphanus. Next base: position 6,922,785 of record CM073130.1, on the reverse strand, counting down.
CAGGGTGTTTAGAAGTGCCTGGGCAGACGTAGAAATTTGTAGGCTTAGGTTAATGCTTTTATTCCACGACGAAGTTGGAATTATTTTGCTGAATATTTTCTTTGTGTGTGCACGCATTTTACATTTGATTTTGCTGTGTTGATTGTGGTTTATCTATAACCCCGCCGTGGGTCACTGTTTCAGTTCTTTTCATCTTCCTCCATGCTTTTTCCCCTTTTCTTTTGCTTCTCCTTATCAGAGAATTTGATCGCTTTGTTTGAATCTTAGTTCGCGGTTTCTCTTTGAACCAGAGCGTAGACCACTCCCTCTCGGAGCGAGGTATCGCCTCACCTTAGCGTAAGCGCGGTGACATCATTAAGACCTCCCCTCACGCTTCACGCAAATTTGCAGAGCATACGTCATCATAGTCGCCATCTTGGGAGGGTGTCGGATGACTGCACTGTAGGTAGCTTAGCTGATAGCTTTGTAAGGCATCAAAGCGTCCGGTAGGACTCCCATAGCTGCTCTGTCTGTCAATGCTATGTCAAATGCCGATGTTCTGAATGTGGTTTAAACAACCGTGAGCTGAACTAAGAGTTGCAACCGCTCATTTTAATCCATTTGTTTTTCTTTCCTTTCGTTTTGTTTGTTTTGTTTATTCTTTTATCTCCATATATATTTTGCGTGTTAGTTAGTAGTGAGTAAGATTTCCAAAGTCGTTGAATCAGAGAATTACTGTAACAGGGAATTGCTTTTGGTTCAATAAAACACCACTGCGGAATAGACATTGTTTTGTGTTCAATCCAATTCATAGTTGTATGGTTATTCAGAAATCAGAGCTAACCTCCTTTGGAGTTAACATCTGACATTAATACAGAGACAATATCATTGGATGGTGATAGACGAATAAGGATTTAAACTCTAATTGCAGTTACATTGGGGTTCTCATAGCCTGCCGGATAAACCTCGTCGGTCACAAGTCCGACCAGATCATTTATCCCAGCATAAATGAGTTCATAACAGCAAATTAACTAATGCATTAATGGTATAAATGCTTACAAGCTTATAGCTAACATCACCACCATTTGAACTATATTTTGTTGTAGCGGAATTTTGAGTTGAATGATTTATTATTTAAATTATAATGCCAAATTATAATTAATAATAATAATAAGCATATTCAACCATCTTCTGGCATAACATTTACTGGCGTCCCTGGGTGGGCTAGTCTACTTATTTGGCGTTCCTTTAGACTAAACTGAATAACCAGCAACTTATGAATTTAATGAACACAATCTACATTCCAGCATTTTGACTGCTCACCTTGCCAAAAGGGCTATTCAGTCATAATTGATTAAGGAAGTACTCCTACTAAATATGTACGTGTTTGTGGTGGTTTGAGGTTGTTAACCTGAGGTTTGAATATCGATTTCTAAACCTGGAGTTAGTTAGACTGAACTGACTAGAACGTACAGCGCCTCCAGCGCCTGCTACTGATCAGTCATCTCCTGTGTCGTGTTCTGCTTTGAAAAGAGAGACCTTGCCTCCATCTGGTGGCCAGGATAGGTAGTTGCAGTCACGGTTAAAAATTCAGGTGAAAGCACTCGGCTTCCCTGAATGGATATTTGAATGTCAGTTTCTTAAAACTTTCTTTATGGTTACTCCTTTTAATAATTTTTGTCAACTTATTATAATTTTTTTTATTCCTTTTGAATTTTTTTTATATTTTTAAACTTTTAATTTTTGTTAAATTATTTTTCTTTCTTTTTCCCCCTTCTGCTCATCATAAGTGGTCAAAAATTGAGCTGTGATTTTGAAACTAAGGTTGCAATTTAGCGGTTTTTAACTGTCATTCTTTGCCACCTCTGAAGTTCCAAACACTTTGCTATTTTCCACACATGTGTAGAGCACCTGTTCGTAAATAACTTGCATCACAAACAAAGCCACAGCTTTATCACTTAATTACTGGCCGAAAGGTTAGTGGTCCATGTCACTCACAGTTAATATTCTCAAAGTTAAACAAGCATATTAACCGTTCCTAAACATAGGAGTTGTAAGTCGCAGGGTTGATTTTCCCCTGCGCAGCCTAATTAAACGCACGTATTTGACCACACTTCCTGCAGTAAAGTGTCAGTCGTAGTGCGAGTCGCTGTTGACAGTTAGTGAAGCCACTTAACAGTTGTTGTTAGCAGTTGTTGTTTAGCGCTGAGCTAAACTAAAGTGTATGCGTTGTTGCTTAGTGCTAAGCTAGAATACAGCGTTGTTTGTTGTCTGTTGTTTAGCGCTGAGCTAAACTACAGTGTTATTTGATTGTTGTTGTTGTGTAGTGCTGAGCTACAGTTGTTGTGCTGCTGTCCATAGCTGACAAAAAATGGATAGTAAAGGTTCTTCAGTCAAAGGAGCTGAAGGTCCACAATCCTCCATTGGAATGGAGGCTCAGGGTGTCATTAGCTCACTGCTTAAAATGACACCGGAGGACCAAGACCGCTTGAATCAGTTTAACATAGAGGACTGTGAGAGGAAAATTCAGGAATTGGTGGAGGAGGTTCAAAGCAAGCCAAAGGATAGATTGGTAGCAGATGTTTTGGGTGAATTATCTGCGTTATACCACCGAAGGTTAACGCTAGAGACCGATCTGCGTAACAGAGAGGTTGAGATGCGGATCGCAGCTGAGGAAAGAGTTAGGGAGCTAGAACAGAGAAGTGTTCAGGGCAGCTGTCATCTCACAGAGGAGCGAGAGGAGGATCTCATTAGCTTGCAGCCAGAAGGATCTGAGGGAAAACATGGGGATCACACCTGGAAGACATTGGATGAACTGGGCCCTCAGACACCTTCTGAGCAAGGGGTAAGCGAAGGTCAGGACAGATATAGCAGTGTGATACGGAAAGAAATGCCTAAACAACTTACGGTGGCAATCAGGACTGATCCACATGATGTAAATCATGGGAAAACACCTGCTTCCCACCTGACCCCTGACACTGTCTGCTATGATCCTTTCCCCCCACCAGGGCAACGAGAGCACCGTTCCTGGGACACAGGTGAACCCCACTCCTCTGAACTGCGTCCACAGACAAGAGTTCATGACAGGGGGGGTCCCCCGGCGTCCCACGAACGGCCGCCGATGCCAGGTAGGTGGTCAGAACCAGAGCCCCCCTGCTATCGTGGTTACCGCAGACAGAAGTCGTCAGGAGAGGACTCAGATGGACCAGCCCCGATCCCTGAACAGGGACTGCGGATGCGTCAGCTTGAGTCCCTGGCCCGAGACATAGAGCGTTTTGATCCTAGCAATACAGAATCCACCATTGATGACTATCTCAGAGAGGTAGAGCGCTGTCTGCTAGACTTATATAGCCCCTCGGCTCGAGAAAAATTGAAGCTTATCTGGAAAACCACGTCCAGAAGTGTCCATGTTTTCATGGAAAGCCTCCCTCCAGCTACACGTGACCGTTACTCAGCTCTTTGTCAGGCTTTAAGAGAAGAATATTCTGTGTTCACAGACCCAGCTTCTGCGACTCTTGGAGCTTTTGCAATTCAGCAAAAGAGAACTGAAGCTCCAAAGGAGTATTACCGCCGTTTACGGGCTGCTTACTTTCAGGGACGAAATGCTCCCGGCTTGGAGGAAGACCACACTTTCAAATCTTTGTTCCTCCATAATCTTCATGAAAGCGTGCGTTATGAGGTTACCATGCATTGTAGAACCAAGAGACTTACCATGCAGGAAATCAGGAAATACGCGCAGGTTGCATGGGAAACACGTGTCCGGCCCAACAAAGGAGCCGACAGTGATAAAAAGGTTCTACAGATTCAGATCGAACCAGAAAAGAGTTTAGGTCTGGAGGGACATGAGATGCCTCCCTCTAAACCTAAAACTAGATTTGGGTTCAAGAAGCAACACGGTTTTGAACCGCAGCAGAAGAAAGCTTCTCATGATAGGAGAGGTCAGCATGACAGCATGGAAGGTGAGAGGTTTCAAAAATGGCACAGGCCGGATCCAGCCCGACACGGTAAGCAAACTGACCGGTTGGAAAAGCAGAAAGGCACACATGACAACAAAGGCTGGAACCTGCGCATGGAAGAGTCAATGAGAAAGGAGATGGAGGAGACTTTTCGCAGGTTGCTAGCCGACACAGTGCGTCAGATCGCGCCGCAGCCGTCCTCGCCACCATCCAATCCTGCCGACCCTCCTGGGAAACCAGGCCCAAAACCCACGTCAGCATGACTAGGCGTGGACCAGGCTCCCCCTTCTAACAGAGTTTATCTGATTAAGTGGGGGAACCAACCAAAAATTCACCAACAACCTTCTAAGATCCCATCAGCAGGTGATCAGAAAACCCCTTTTCTAAGGTTTTTAGGTGAGCTAAACCATCGTGAAAACGCGCATCGCTTGTACTGCTCGACAGTTATAGGAGGATGTGTCACAGCAAATGCTCTGTTAGACACAGGTTCCGAGATCAGTCTAATGTGTTCAGATTTGTTCGATGAGGTGACCAGAGCTATGGTGTCCCTTGGGAAACCGTTACAGGTGGAGACCTGTAACGTGAGCATCACCAGCTACACGCAGGATCAGTCATGCATCACCAAACGGGCGTGGTTAGACATCACTTTCCGTGACATGACCCTGCTGCACCCCATCTACATATGTACTTTGGACACAGAACCTTTTCTTGTGGGTCAGGATCTGTTGAACAGGTTAGCTCCACTCATTGACTGCCATCATGGTCATCTTTGGGCCCAAGTGGGGACCCCCGAGCCTCTTACTTCTGGAAGTGGACCATCCGTCCCTATCCACCAGGTGACCTGCTCCGAAGAGCCCAAAGAACTCTTAGCACCATTTCTGCCTTCAACAGAGCCGATTTCAAAATCCTCTGCCACACCACCGCTTCTCAGCGATCAGAGAACTTCTCTCTGCAGCCACACATCTTTCCTTTGCTCACTTAAACACTCTGGAGGTGAACCCTATAACCCCAGAGTGGCCGAAGGTGTGCACCTGGAAAGCACATTCATGCCAGACGTGCTGCTGGCTCTTTGGTCAGAGAAATCTGCGATCAGCAGAGATCTGTACAGCTCTCTGTGCCGTGAAAAGCCCCATCTGGCTGAAACAAAACACAGCCACTATTTGCTCTCAGCAGACTGGCCTCGCCGGCTTCTGAAAGCAACGGGGGTGTGCATACTTTATGCACAGATTGGCACAAGGCAGCTCTCTCATCCTTTCAGCATTGTGGAGAATTTACATCCTCCAGTGTTTGTTGGTGCTGATTTTCTGGTACGGCTAGGTGCACAGCTGGACACTTGCAATCAGGTCCTGTGGGCTCAGGCTCACGTGACCCCAAGTTCCTTCCTGGGCACCCCTGAAGTCATGCGATCAGGGCAAACAATCCCACAGGCTTGCCAGGTGGCTAGCGAAACAAACATGCTAATACCACCACAGACTGCAGGTGTACCTATTAGATTAGCCATCCTGAAAGGACAACAAATACAGAACACACAGGTTTTCTTCCAACCCCTTTCTTATTTCCAGGAATCCAACCTGGTCATCCGGGGCACACCCCTGCTTGAGCTGAACAACAGCTCAGCTTACCTTTTAGTGGAGAATCCAACCCACATGCCGATCCAAGTGGTGGCAAAGAAACCTCTTGGGGTGCTCATCGAAAGCTCCTTCCACGACCTTGAGCTGAGCATTCCCGTCATTGGAGACCTGCCTTTATCCTTGACCGGCAGACAGGACTCGCCAGACACAGTGTTTACTTTTCCTTCCAACATGATCCAAACCAGGCGACATGAAGCTCGGCCTGCTGGATCCATTTGTGGTGCTACGCTTGACGCTGGAGGAAACCTGTTGGGGTATGCGATAGAAACCAACCCAACAGAACCGGCACCAAATCAACCAGAGAACCAGGACTCATCCACTGAGCCCTGCCCTGGTTTCAAAACAGAAATTATGCAGCAGCTGGAACAAGCTGATGCACTGACCACTGAAACAGAGAGAACAGCACTTAAAGAGCTGCTCCATGAGTTTCAGCCCATTCAGCCCAAAGATTCAAACGAACTTGGGATCACATTGACACACGTCCATGACTCACCAGTAGGAGGACACAGAAGCTGCAAAGCTAATCTGAAAACTCTCCTACAGGTGGCGTCCCGGCCTTCAACGGCCCAGGACACCCAGGAGTATGTACAAGGCTGCTTAACCTGCTGCCAGTTACAACCCACACGACCGCCAGACCAAGCCCTGCTTCAGCGAAGGGGGGTTATATTTCCGTGGTCACATTCGCAGACTGACTGGATCGGTCCAGTCCCCAAGTCGTCAAGAGATAACAAATATCTTTTGACAATAACAGACAGTTTCACAGAATGGGTCAAATGTTTGCCGGCACCGAACGACACCGCCGTCACCACAGCAGCCCTGCTGCTAAATCGCGTTTTCAGCCGGTGGGGCCTTCCCCTGCCCATCGACTCGGACAGAGAAACGCATTTTACGTCAAACATCATGACCGCGCTTTTCGACATGTTGGGCGTGGAAGTTAAATTCCACATCCCCTCACACCCACAGTCATTGGGACAGGTGGAGCGAATGAACCGCACCGTGGTCAGTATGTTAAAGGAACATGCCAGCAGCCATGGCAGGGACTGGGACATAAAGCTTCCCTTGGTCCTAATGCTAATCCGCTCTACCTCACCATGCTCCACAGGGGTGACACTTTTCCAGATGATGACAGAGAGACAAATGACACTTCCCCTGAATCTCATCTACCAGCCCGAAGACGTCAGTGTGACAACCGTCTACACGGCACACCAATGCGTCACTGATTTAAAAGACCATCTCCAAACGACTTTCACGTGGGCTCAAAAGAACCTAGAGGCCAGCGTGCAAAGTCCGGAGCACAAATGGGTTCATGCGAACCAAATTAAACCGTCCACCAAACTCTCCTCACAGGGAACGGAGCCTAACTCCGCCCCCGCCGAAGAGAACAATGCATAGCATTAAACAGGACAAGTGCATGTTCAATCAGGACATTTTAAACGTGCACTAATAAAACAAATGTCCATACATAACTTCACGTCTATAAATTCACACTCAGCAATAACACCATGCATTTCTTTGGAAACGCTCACAGAAGTGGTAAAGAATGACATGATGTATACTCAGGTTGTTAGAGATTTAATGCAGGACCTCACTCGAGAGGTTAGCTCATCCGTAAATAGCCTTGCTGAAGGACGGATTCCTCCGTACTTGGTACCAGTAGATTTGGTTGAAAAGGTTCTCAAATCTGCCTCTAGTGAAGCACTGCAACCACCACAAACACACCTGGCTTACAGCCTAGGTAGTGCAATTCCAATATTGTAAATCCTGAGAACTTGGAGATAGGATTTATGCTAAACCTTCCCATCATTGAAAGAGCTAACGTGTATAGGCTTAAATCAGTATTGAATGTCGGTTTTTGGCAAGGTGAGACCCACGTACACCTACAAACCCCCTCGATGCTAGCCTATCATGATGCTGACCCCAAACTTTATTTAGTTCCTAATTTGGATTTGTGTACCAAAACCAAGGACATCCACTGGGTATGTCCAAGCAATCCATTTTCTGTTCCTCACCTCAAGGTGCTGTAGTCCACATTGGAAACATGGTTCTGCATCACCTTGACGTTGACAAATATGACTCAGAGATCGAAATAATAGATGTCTTTAAGAGATACAATTTCAGCATTGATGTCGGCATTGAAAGACAGCTTTTACTTGCAGGCACCCAGCTGATTAAATTCAGTCTCACTCCATCAGAGTTGAGCTCGGTCCCTCTGCTTCGCTTCCCCAGAGCTACAGAGTCGACCGACACTCACATTATGACCATTATTGTGGTTCTCCTTGTATTTGGATGGGCCATCACTACGGCGATGGCATATGCAGCATACAAGCAGATCAAACAGTTACAAACCAGGATTGACACCCTCACCTTCGTCGCCCCCAGGTTCGTAACATCAGCTCCCCAAAGGCCACAAGCTGATTAGACTACGAACCGCTGTCTCTCTCCTTTCCCTTTTCCCTCTCTCCTTTCTTTGGTTCAAAGTTCAAACCTTATGACCAATGAATGTATCGACAATGGTGATTGTGAAGTTTGCATTTTCTTTTTTTTTATTACCTTATTGTTGCCTTATTAGCCAATAGAAATTACTAGCTATAGCTTAGTCTGCCCAGGCTAGGTCACTGACCCAGGCACAATAAATGCTTTGTTTTTTTTCCCTTCCTCTTGGATGATGAACTGAACTGCATGAATCCCGAAGGACTACTAGAAAGACTATTAGGTTGTTCCACTCATGCACAACGGATCTTCGTCACGCCAGAATGGACTTGGTTGTAGCTTTAAAGACTGTGACCAGCATCCCACTCTTCAAAGCTAAAGAGGGGTATGTTGTGCCATGTCAGGACGTGACAGACTGCATTTCCCATGATGCATGGTGGTCAAAATGGCCACCAACTCCCATCATGCAACGCGGCCCAAAATGGCCGGCGCCCTAGCAACCGATAACGTTGCTAGGGTAAAGTTGATAAAACTCAGTTGCACCCCGCAATCGATCTTCTTCCCTGGCGCCCTGCCAACCGAGAAGACACACACACACAGCTGTTTCCGTTGGGGTAATCCCACGCCACGTGCTCGAGTTTCTCGCTGGACCGAGATTTTTTTCGAAGCAAAACCATTCCCTGTGCAGACAGGAGGTCGACTCAAAAAGGTACCTTTAATTCCCTCTGATCAAATACTGGAAGCCGCCTTATCTCCCAGTGATCGAGAGAGGACGACGCGTTGTTTGGCCCAACAAGCGTCTAGGAGCCCAGAGAGAGAGAGAAAGACGAAGGAACTCTCTCAGTCTGGTCCCCGCTGCAGCCTGCGGACCCTGCGGTCGTCAAGACGCGTTCAGGACGTCGCGTGATCCGGAGCGCTCCGGACCGAAGCCGGGACTTTCACTCCGGACCACCTCAAAGTAACGGGGTTCTCCCCTTTTATTTCTGTCTCACCAACAGGGTGTTTAGAAGTGCCTGGGCAGACGTAGAAATTTGTAGGCTTAGGTTAATGCTTTTATTCCACGACGAAGTTGGAATTATTTTGCTGAATATTTTCTTTGTGTGTGCACGCATTTTACATTTGATTTTGCTGTGTTGATTGTGGTTTATCTATAACCCCGCCGTGGGTCACTGTTTCAGTTCTTTTCATCTTCCTCCATGCTTTTTCCCCTTTTCTTTTGCTTCTCCTTATCAGAGAATTTGATCGCTTTGTTTGAATCTTAGTTCGCGGTTTCTCTTTGAACCAGAGCGTAGACCACTCCCTCTCGGAGCGAGGTATCGCCTCACCTTAGCGTAAGCGCGGTGACATCATTAAGACCTCCCCTCACGCTTCACGCAAATTTGCAGAGCATACGTCATCATAGTCGCCATCTTGGGAGGGTGTCGGATGACTGCACTGTAGGTAGCTTAGCTGATAGCTTTGTAAGGCATCAAAGCGTCCGGTAGGACTCCCATAGCTGCTCTGTCTGTCAATGCTATGTCAAATGCCGATGTTCTGAATGTGGTTTAAACAACCGTGAGCTGAACTAAGAGTTGCAACCGCTCATTTTAATCCATTTGTTTTTCTTTCCTTTCGTTTTGTTTGTTTTGTTTATTCTTTTATCTCCATATATATTTTGCGTGTTAGTTAGTAGTGAGTAAGATTTCCAAAGTCGTTGAATCAGAGAATTACTGTAACAGGGAATTGCTTTTGGTTCAATAAAACACCACTGCGGAATAGACATTGTTTTGTGTTCAATCCAATTCATAGTTGTATGGTTATTCAGAAATCAGAGCTAACCTCCTTTGGAGTTAACATCTGACATTAATACAGAGACAATATCATTGGATGGTGATAGACGAATAAGGATTTAAACTCTAATTGCAGTTACATTGGGGTTCTCATAGCCTGCCGGATAAACCTCGTCGGTCACAAGTCCGACCAGATCATTTATCCCAGCATAAATGAGTTCATAACAGCAAATTAACTAATGCATTAATGGTATAAATGCTTACAAGCTTATAGCTAACATCACCACCATTTGAACTATATTTTGTTGTAGCGGAATTTTGAGTTGAATGATTTATTATTTAAATTATAATGCCAAATTATAATTAATAATAATAATAAGCATATTCAACCATCTTCTGGCATAACAAAAGATTTTCTCACCAGCTCATATATTCCCGGGGCGTGGACATCATGCCACATTAGTTGGCTCACTTGCTTAGTGTGCAAAGTCAACCAAATCTGGTACTTTTAAAATATCCATTGAAAATTTCTGTATCTCTGCCACCTTTCAGTTTTAGAGCCTTTGTGTCATCCTGGACAGCTTCTCCATCACTTTCCACATCCACATCATCATCTGGGTTACTTTCATCTCTGCAGCATCAAGTTCTTCCTTCACACTGTTGACAAACTGGTCCACAGTCCACTTTACAATCCCAGCTCCCTTTCCTCCCTGTCCTCCAGAAACCCTCCATAAACTGCAGCTAGTACAAAGACAGCAGCTTCATCATTACATGATCTACTTCACTCCTGTACATTAACTCCACTGGTTCCCTGTCACATTCAATATAAACCAATTTTATGATCATACAAGGCAAACACAGCCTTGGAAATGCAGGACACATCACCAACACTATCATGACATGATACATTTTAATTTGACACAGATTGCACATGACAATCAGTCTCTGCTTTGCCCGTTATTGTTCACCAATTAATCATTACAGTTTATAAAAAGGCATAATTTACCTTTTTTTAAGTTTAATAAAATTGTTATATTTTAGCCCAGTGACTGGAGACCTGTGCAGGATGAACCCTGTTTCCACGCTCCACTTTAACTTCATAAAAAAACTCTCTGAGAATTTCCTTTCTCTGGCCTCACCCAGTTAGAACCCGTTCTCCAGTCCATGTTGTAGCTGCAGTTTATTTGTTTTATCTTTTTGATGTAGTTTTCTTAATCTGTAAGCATCAAAATCCTTGTCATTTTATTTAGTGTCCTGGAGCGCAGCTGCTCATCAGGTGAACACTGTTGCATACTGACTGACAGCAGATGCAGCTCTGCCTTCTTTGTTTCAGAACAGCGCAGGTTTTTTTCTTTTCTTTTTTTTTTTTACTTTTTCCGAATCGAACCCAGTCAAATGCGGCACATTATTTCACATTCCGACCCTTCTTCTTCAAGGGTCATGCTAAATTAGCCTGAGCTAGCGCGTTACTCTTCTTGTATTTTAAATAAAACATAATAGCGAATCACGAGGAGATCCCTGGTTTGTCGCCGCGTTTATCAGCGAGGGAATAAACGCTGACAGACGACATGGCCACAGGTGGAAATAATTCATTGATTAACTGCAAGAATAGCGACAGAAACGCTTACCGAGGGAAGTTGTTGTCAGCTGTTCTATCTGCTGAAGTTTCTGACCTGCTGGTTTGCATTAATCCAAAGAAAACCTTTGACCACCGCTACTTTCATTCATACCATCTGTAGCCAGTTTAAAATGCTCTCCTAAAAGTTAAAATGATTGACCACCGATAAACCTCAGACTGGCAGTGTCCGCTTTGAAAAGACCTGCCTTACTCTCTTTCTGATTGGCTAATGTCCTGCCTCTGCCAGGTTTAATTGGTTGAGAGCAGCTTCAGTGTAAAACCTTGAATAAAAAGTCTAGACGGGACTTTTTGTGCTCAGTTTCCAAATGACGGAAATCCGTCCCAGCGACGGAGAACTTTAACCCCAGAGTTAGACACTGTCGTTGGACAACATGCAGTAATTTATAAATGTTTTAAATCAGGTTGGGTCCGGATTAGCCAGCAGGTGGGTCCGGATCCGGACCGCGGTCCGCTAATCCGTGACCTCTGTTATATACTTTATTGCTCATCTATTAGAAATTAACTATGCACTTGTTAACCTTTAACTGTGCTTTTTGCAGGTACTAAAGCAAGAACAATGTCTTATTAAGGCTGATAAATATTTTATTGTGCACTGTTATGCCTTTAAGAACATATTTTTTTTCTTGATTTATCAAAATGTACTTTATTATGCCCTTATTACAAGTTAGTTATACACTTGTCAACAGCTAACTATGCTTTTTGCAGCTACCAGATCTAAAGTGAGAACAATGCCTTATTAAGTCCAATAAATCCTCTGTTGAGCATTTATTAATGGCTTATGATTTTCACAACTTCCAAATCTGGAACGAACAATACATGCAGACAAGGTTGATGGAAAGAAAACAAAATTGCTTAACACAGCAAATATTTCAACGGTAAAGCCCAAAAAGGTTTTATTTCTGTGGCTTTCACAAACACAGTTAACATGGAAAAGTAGAGTTTGGCAAAGTGCAACATTTACTTTGAGGAGTCTGAGGAAGGGTCGGTTGAGAATGAATCTGAGCTCGAGTTGGAGGATCCAGAAAAGTCCACATGTGATGCAAATGCTTCAGGGGACGTTGTTATGAACTAGAATCAGGCAAACCCAGTATTCAAACCAAACAAGTGAGGTGAAGGCAAAAAACAGGATTTTAATAATGAAAACAGGGACAGGCGGGCTCAATAGTCAAAAGGGCAGTCCAAAATCCGGTACACAAAAAGCAGTCCAAAATAGGCAGAGGTACAGACAGGGCAAAAGCAAGCTCGGATAACCATGGGACAGAATTAAGTCGGTAAACCGGTAAATCAGTCAGACAGGGCAGGAAAAACAGATCAGGGAACAGGCTGGCTCAGAATCAAAGGCAATCGGGTTTGCATCAACAGGTTACACAAGAAAGGAACGCTGGAACAAAACTCACCGTGGCTCGTTAATGATCTGGCGGAGAACTAAAGACTGAGGCAGAACTATATAGTGAAGTGCACAGGTGAAATGGAGTGAAAACTAATTACCGGGAAACAGCTGGAACTAATCAGAGGCAGGGAAGTGACTGACAGTGAACTGAACTGATAGGTTGGTGACTGCTGACAGGGGAGTGAGCTGGCAGGTGAACAGAACTGAGCTAAAAGCTTACAGAACCCTAACAGATAGTATAACACAAAGAACAAAATCAAACCACAACAAAACTCAAACTATTCCATGAATCAAAACTAAGACAGAACCTAAAATCATGACAGAACCCCCTCCTTAAGGCCGGATTCCAGACGGCCTAAAGCAAAAGAAGACAGACTAGATCGGGTGGGTGGAGGGAGGTGCAGGACGGAGGGCTAGAATCAAACAAATGTCCAAATACAAACTAAAACAAAGCAAGACGAATCAAGTTCTCAGGCGGGCGTCCAGGAGGACGGCCCCGACGAGTCAGGTTCTCCGGTGGACGTCCCGAAGGACGACCCAGGCGTGTCAGGTTCTCCGGCGGGCGTCCAGGAGGACGACCCAGGCGTGTCAGGTTCTCCGGCGGGCGTCCAGGAGGACGACCCAGGCGTGTCAGGTTGTCCGGCGGACGTCCCGAAGGACGGCCTCGGCGTGTCAGGTTGTCCGGCGGACGTCCCGAAGGACGGCCTCGGCGTGTCAGGTTGTCCGGCGGACGGCCTCGGCGTGTCAGGTTCTCCGGCGGACGTCCTCGGCGTGTCAGGTTCTCCGGCGGACGTCCTCGGCGTGTCAGGTTCTCCGGCGGACGTCCCGAAGGACGGCCTCGGCGTGTCAGGTTCTCCGGCGGACGTCCTCGGCGTGTCAGGTTCTCCGGCGGACGTCCTCGGCGTGTCAGGTTCTCCGGCGGACGTCCTCGGCGTGTCAGGTTCTCCGGCGGACGTCCTCGGCGTGTCAGGTTCTCCGGCGGACGTCCTAGGCGTGTCAGGTTCTCCGGCGGACGTCCTAGGCGTGTCAGGTTCTCCGGCGGACGTCCTAGGCGTGTCAGGTTCTCCGGCGGACGTCCCGGCGGACGACCCCTGTGAGACAGGTAATCCGGCGGGTGTCCTGTAGGACGGCCCCGGTTAGCAAAGATGTCCGGCGGCCGGTGGCGGAGCAGGTCTCTCGGAGACCGGCGGCAGAGCAGCAACCTCGGGGACCGTCGGTAGAACAGGACCCTCAGGAACCGACGTCTGGAGAGAGAGAGAACAGAACCTGCCGCCGGACTAAAGGCTGGAGACAGCGCCGGACTAAGAGCTAGAAGAGACGCCTGGCTAAAGAGTTCAGGAGGCGTCTGGCTACAGAGTTCAGGAGGCGCCTGGCTACAGAGTTCAGGAGGAGCCTGGCTACAGAGTTCAGGAGGAGCCTGGCTACAGAGTTCAGGAGGAGCCTGGCTACAGAGTTCAGGAGGAGCCTGGCTACAGAGTTCAGAAGGAGCCTGGCTACAGAGTTCAGGAGGAGCCTGGCTACAGAGTTCAGGAGGAGCCTGGCTATAGAGTTCAGTCGGAGCCTGGCTACAGGCTTCAGGTTCAGTCGGCCCCTGGCTACTGGCTTCAGGTTCAGACGGCCCCTGGCTACTGGCTTCAGGTTCAGACGGCCCCTGGCTACTGGCTTCAGGTTCAGACGGCCCCTGGCTACAGGCTTCAGGTTCAGACGGCCCCTGGCTACAGGCTTCAGGTTCAGACGGCCCCTGGCTACAGGCTTCAGGTTCAGACGGCCCCTGGCTACAGGCTTCAGGTTCAGACGGCCCCTGGCTACAGGCTTCAGGTTCAGACGGCCCCTGGCTACAGGCTTCAGGTTCAGACGGCCCCTGGCTACAGGCTTCAGGTTCAGACGGCCCCTGGCTACAGGCTTCAGGTTCAGACGGGGCCTGGCTACAGGCTACAGGTTCAGACGGGACCTGGCTACAGGCTACAGGTTCAGACGGGGCCTGGCTACAGGCTACAGGTTCAGACGGGACCTGGCTACAGGCTACAGGTTCAGACGGGGCCTGGCTACAGGCTACAGGTTCAGACGGGACCTGGCTAAAGGCTACAGGTTCAGACGGGACCTGGCTACAGGCTTCAGCTTCAGGTTCAGACGGGGCCTGGCTACAGACTTCAGGTTCAGACGGGGCCTTGCTACAGGCTTCAGGTTCAGACGGGGCCTTGCTACAGGCTTCCGGTTCAGGAGGCCCTGGGCTACAGACTTCAGGTTCAGGAGGCTCCGGGCTACAGACTTCAGATGCTCCCAGACCCTTTAACACCCAGAACCTCAGCAGTAACCCCTCCAGAACATCCGACAAAGAGAGCCTGGTCAGCCACTTGGGAAATTGGCTGTCAAGCCAAAGGTGAGGGGGTAATAGCTTCAGAAGAGGTCCAGGGACCTCTAAGTCTCCATGGGGCTCTGGGTGCTTGTCTTCTCGGCGAGACCCCCGACGGAGCTTGTCGTTTGGATGAGGGCCGCGACGCCGCTTGTCGTCTGGGCGAGGGCCACGGCGCCGCTTGTCGTCTGGGCGAGGGCCACGGCGCCGCTTGTCGTCTGGGCGAGGGCCACGGCGCCCAGTGTCCCGATGAGCCCCCGAGTTGCGGCCTGAAAGAGGGCTCGTCTGAACCCCCTCATCGTGGACCAGTGGTAGACCCTCCTGGGTTCCCACGTCGCAGACTGGCGGCGGACCCTCCTGGGTTCCCACGTCGCGGGCCGGCTGCGGACCCTCCTGGGTTGCAGCGTCTCGGGCCGGCTGCGGACCCTCCTGGGTTGCAGCGTCTCGGGCCGGCTGCGGACCCTCCTGGGTTGCAGCGTCTTGGGCCGGCTGCGGACCCTCCTGGGTTGCAGCGTCTTGGGCCGGCTGCGGACCCTCCTGGGTTGCAGCGTCTTGGGCCGGCTGCGGACCCTCCTGGGTCGCAGCGTCTTGGGCCGGCTGCGGAGCCTCCTGGGTCGCAGCGTCTTGGGCCGGCTGCGGAGCCTCCTGGGTTGCAGCGTCTTGGGCCGGCTGCGAAGCCTCCTGGGTTGCAGCGTCTTGGGCCGGCTGCGAAGCCTCCGGGGTTGCAGCGTCTTGGGCCGGCTGCGGACCCTCCGGGGTTGCAGCGTCTTGGGCCGGCTGCGGACCCTCCGGGGTTGCAGCGTCTTGGGCCGGCTGCGGACCCTCCGGGGTTGCAGCTTCTTGGACCGGCTGCGCAGACAGTGCTGCTTTATAGCTGCCGGAGGTCGGCACTGGAGCTGAGGTAGGGGGCGGGTCCTCTGGGACAGGTGCAGGTGCCGAGGCGTCGGCTGGACCCTTGGGGACAGGATTGAGTCCACTATAGAAACCCTGGAGAGCCGCTCTATAGTGCCCCTCGACCTCCTTTAATTTAGCCTCCAGCACCTCTGAATACTGGCTGAAAAGAGCCTCCCTAAGGTCTTTAATAATAGGGGCAAAAGCTCTTAACTGGTCCTCCAGAGCCAGATCCTCAGCATCACGGGCGCCACCAGGAGGCGCTGTGGGCTGCTCAGCTCTGGGGAGCACCGGACTCCGATCCACTGGGCAGGAAGTGGCAACGGACGGGCGCGGTACTGACTCGCCTGTCGGCCAAACAGAACGGGTGAGGGAGCGACCCACAGGTTTCCGTCCCCTCCTCCGACGGCGGGACGGCAGGACTTGCTGGAGGTTTGATTCTGTCGGTAGAGCCGGGATCGGCGGAGCCCACAGCGTTCCCTGCATCTCCTCCTCTGGAGGGAGAGAGAAAAAGATCCGGGCGAAGATCCCGCACCACCTCCGCTTCGACCTCCATAAACAAAGTTGGGTCTGGATAAAACCCATGGGCAGAGCCGACAGCGGTGTCGCTGGGTGAGTGATCCCTTCTATTCTGAGCAGAATCTGAATTTGTGACAAAGAGCCCTCCCAATCGTAAGCTCGGAGCAGGCAGCGGGTTACTGCTGCTGCGGCTGCTGGAGAGATGGCGTCTGGGACCGATACCAGGGGGACAGAACGCCAATCTGGAACCCTCCCAAGCCATAGCGTGTGGAGGGAAAAAAAAAAACCCTCTAAAAACTTGTTTGGCGATAGGTTTTAGGGGGCCAGATCATTCTGTTATGAACTAGAATCAGGCAAACCCAGTATTCAAACCAAACAAGTGAGGTGAAGGCAAAAAACAGGATTTTAATAATGAAAACAGGGACAGGCGGGCTCAATAGTCAAAAGGGCAGTCCAAAATCCGGTACACAAAAAGCAGTCCAAAATAGGCAGAGGTACAGACAGGGCAAAAGCAAGCTCGGATAACCATGGGACAGAATTAAGTCGGTAAACCGGTAAATCAGTCAGACAGGGCAGGAAAAACAGATCAGGGAACAGGCTGGCTCAGAATCAAAGGCAATCGGGTTTGCATCAACAGGTTACACAAGAAAGGAACGCTGGAACAAAACTCACCGTGGCTCGTTAATGATCTGGCGGAGAACTAAAGACTGAGGCAGAACTATATAGTGAAGTGCACAGGTGAAATGGAGTGAAAACTAATTACCGGGAAACAGCTGGAACTAATCAGAGGCAGGGAAGTGACTGACAGTGAACTGAACTGATAGGTTGGTGACTGCTGACAGGGGAGTGAGCTGGCAGGTGAACAGAACTGAGCTAAAAGCTTACAGAACCCTAACAGATAGTATAACACAAAGAACAAAATCAAACCACAACAAAACTCAAACTATTCCATGAATCAAAACTAAGACAGAACCTAAAATCATGACAGACGTGTCATCATTGTTCATGTTTCTTGATGCTGTATGAAGACAAGACAATGAAATATTGACCACAATAGATAGGAGACGGGTTCAATTCCAACTGTTTTGAAATAGATTGCGTAATAGATACTGAACTGTTATAGGATTGTGTTTCTGTTGTTTAGGACATCAAGTATGGAAGACTATGACAACATTAAAAATAAATACAGAAATAAATACATGCTCCATAAATACATCAGCATAAAATAGATGCATAAAAATATAGCTAATAAATAAATGTAAGAAGTATTTTAAATTATATAATGAGACATGAATGTAAATATTTCTTATCACCTTATTTATTCATTTCTCATAATTGTCAACTTTATTTAATAACTAGTTAGTTTTTAAATGCATTTATTTGTCTGTTTCTTAATTTTTAAATATAACAGAGAAATTAATGCATTTGAGAACTAAGCAATTAAATAAAGTTTACAATTTTAATGAGAAACAATTAATTAAAAATAATAAATAAATAAATAAGATAATTGTAAGAGATATTTACATTTATGTCTCATTACATAATTTAATTACTACTTTATTGTATTTTGTGCATTTATTGTATTCTTATACATTTGTTTTTAATTATGTCATAGTCCTCCATAATCAAGGGCTTGATTTAGGTTTATGTGTGTAAAAACAAGTGCAAATTATATTCAGTTAAGAAAAACAAAACACCATGATTAGTGTAACAAAATAAATCATATAATACTCAACATAATGGTGAACACCACTGACTTACTCTGAGAGAGCTGGTCTCTTAGAAAGTCTCTCTCCTTGGTTAGCTGTTTGATCAAGTCTTCCTGACAAGCTATTTTCAGTTTAGCCAGCTCCAGCTCATGTTTGTGCTTCTGGAGTTTGGCAGTGGGGGCCATTTGGGGAGCACCTGACAGAAACACAAATTCAAACTTAATACTAATCATGGATAATGCTTACCAGGAGGGGTGTATACAGGGACAATTTAATACACAGATAAAAACCACATCAACCAAATTACATAAAGTTAAAGAGGAATCAAAGGCCTGTACAATTAAAATAATAATAACCCACTTAGTTCTATTTTTCATGTGGTATTCTTTGTTAACAAAAACAAAACATAATCAGACAGTGCGCTTCTAGAGCGAGAAGCTATATTATTTTCATAATATAACCTGCCTGTTTATTGGCATATCAGGAGACAAAATAAGTTATTAAGTTACCAGTTGCATAAACTACAGTATTTTTTAAAAACAGTTCAACTTAAAGGCATACTATGCAACATTTTTCAGTTAATTAATGTGTTCCATACCGTTTTGGATGATTAAATGAGTCATTTCAGGTTGAGCAAAGGTTTTCTTGGCCGCCCTGGTGGTCTGTGGGGGAAATACCGCACTTGCAACTGCAGGAGCCCTCGGCCCGCACCCACAAGCTCAGAATCTCGTGCAAGATCGCGAGAGTCGGTCAGTTCTCTACGGCAAGAACTGCTACACGCCCCCAGTGAAACGCATGCTCGTTGCTAGCGCAGTGGCGATATCTGTGCAGTTATCATGGCGGAACCAGCGACAAAACAGCGAAAGCCCATGTCAGAGCAGGCAAGAAAGAGGACAAGGGCTCTGGACAGAAAGAGGAGTCATACACGGGTGAACATCGGGCAAGCTTTTTCCGAATGGCGAGAGCTAAAAGAAAGAGAAGGCTGCAAGGCTGACGTGGACCTCGCGTTTCTGCTGATGCGATTGTAAGTAACATTGTAGGGTTTCCCTCACGCTACCGTCTCCCAACATTCCAAAAAAAAAAAAAAAAAAAACTAACTCGATATGCGCGCAAAGCTTGTCTCCCCCCCCGCTCCGCCGGTCGTCCGGTAAGCAAATTCCTAGGGGAAACACTGCATTGGAATTGTTTCTCTCTCTCTGTGTGCATGTTCATACTTTCACTGTGTTAGTCATTGTTTGTACTGCCGTTTTTTCGACTTTTGTATTCGTTGCGTTCGCCTGTCTGCTAAGCTCAAAACAACCGCGCCTGGCTTGACGGAGAAACCAGGAGAACAGCTGAGCATCTTTACGACAGTGCACTTTTACTTTCGCCCTCTGGGGGGAGCCTCGCTGGAAAATCAACCCCGGTTGCATAGTATACCTTTAAGTAAGTGCCCCTTTTAGCCATAGGTGTTTGTAACAAAAGAAAGTGTAGGGAATAGGTTGCTTATGTAAGTCTGATTCACTTCACCCCTCACTAAAACAGAGGAGTACCGAGCCCGTCTGGTGACATGGACAGAATTTTTTTTTTAGATGTTAAGTAGTAGCCACGCATTATCAACGCATGGCTACTACTTAACATCGTCTTCTGTCCATGTCACCAGACGGGCTCCGTAGTGGAGCGACCAAAAAAAAACTAGTTAGCAGCAGTTAAACTTACCAGAAGAGTCATCCTCCAAATCACAGCGGCCCCTCTTGTCACCATTATTTTTTCGAGGCCCAGAGCGAGTTTGTACTCTTCTCTGGGGCGAAGACGTTGTTGCCACTCCTTCCATTTTATGCGCACGATCAATAGTGGCTTAGCTACTATCTTAAACCAGAAAGACCCAAACCCGAAGTGTCGGTTTCATGGTCTGCCTTCAAAATAAAAGCTTGTGAGAAGCGCACGAAGACAAGAGCCCCGGATGTAGAGAAGCATAAAAAGAAGCGGCCCACGAAAAGCAAAGGAAGAGGAGAAAAAAAGAAGTGACTTTACCACAATGACACTGCAAAACAAAATTAGAAAACTTATTTTTGAAGGTAGTTCATCCAGGAAAATTCCTTAAAAAAAAACCCTCCTAATCAAAAAAATCAAATGTCGTATTTGTCACAAGAACATGAAGATGACAAAGGAGAGGGGCAGCGACCATTATAGCTGGTAACTTTTTCCTGGGGGCAATGTCAGTTAGAGCTATTTACTAAGCAGGTTTGTCCTTATTTATGCATTATGTAGCAGCCATTAAAAGGGATGTCAAATGTATTTGTTAGATGGATCTTAAACCAACCTATTTCACAGGTTTTCTTTCCATCAACCTTGCCTGCATGTATTGTCACGATCGGAACTGAACAGGTGGACTCAGTATTCAGGCTAACAAGCAGAGGCTTCAGGTTCAGATGTTTTATTGCTCTCAGACAAGCAAGACAGGGACAAGCAGGCTCAATGGTCAAAATGGCAGTCCAAAAACCGGTACACAAAAAGCAGTCCAAAACAGGCAGAGGTACAGACAGGGCTAAAGCAAACTCGGATAATCCTGGGACAGAATCAGGTCGGTAAAACGGTAAATCAGTCAGACAGGGCAGGAAAAACAGGTACAGGGATCAGGCTGGCTCAGAATCAAAAGGCACTCGGGTTTGCATCTACAGGTCAATCAGAAAAGGAACGCTGGAACAAAACTCACCGTGGGCTCGTAAATGATCTGGCGGAGAACTGAAGACCGAGGGAGAACTATATAGTGGAGTGCACAGGTGAAACGGAGTGAAACTAATTACAAGAAGGCAGGTGGAACTAATCAGAGCAAGAGAGCTGACAGATTGCTGAGGGGAGACCAAACAGAGCTGATAAAGTGACAGGTGGCAAACAGGTAACCTAAACAGAACAACACGTCTAAATCAAAACCAAACAAGAAAGAACCCAAAAGCAGAAACTTAACTAATAAATGTAATAACATAAACCAAGACAAAACCCAAATCGTGACATGTATTGTTCGTTCCAGATTTGGAAGTTGTGAAAATCATAAGCCATTAATAAATGCTCAACAGGAGATTTATTAGACTTAAGGCATTGTTCTCACTTTAGATCTGGTAGCTGCAAAAAGCATAGTTAGCTGTTGACAAGTGTATAACTAACTTGTAATAAGGGCATAATAAAGTACATTTTGATAAATCAAGAAAAAAAATATGTTCTTAAAGGCATAACAGTGCACAATAAAAGATATATCAGCCTTAATAAGACATTGGTCTTGCTTTAGATCCGGTACCTGCAAAAAGCACAGTTAAAGGTTAACAAGTGCATAGTTAATTTGTAATAGATGAGCAATAAAGTATATAATGTTAATAAATCGAACCAAAAAAGATTACTAAAGGCAAGACAAAGACACGGTTGGGCTTGTTGAGTCAATATTGGTGTTTGTAATGTTATTAAAAATGTATAAGATACTGAGGAGGATTTTTTATTAATATACTTAAGCATCAACAATGTTTAACAAGTTTCTTATGAGTTATTATAAATGTCTTATAGTCTGCTATTAACAATATTATAATTATACTATTAATGCATATACCGTCTTATAAACACTTAACAATGTTAATAAGCATATTGTATGCACTTATAAAGATCGTAACAAGTTATAAATATCTTATAATCTGCTATTAACAACATCATAAGGTGTCTATTAATGCATATATAGCCTTATAAACAAATAATAATGTTAATAATCATCTAGTAGGCACTTATTAAGGTCTTATTACCTATTAACTAATGATTATTACAAGGACCTTAATATAAAGCGTTACCGCGAGGGTTGACATTATTTATAGTTCATCTTGTTCCAGCTCATGCAGTGTTTTTTCTATGGACTAGTTATATAAAGGGATCTCTTCCAGTGCATTTCAGCGTAATGGGCCGTTACACTGAAAGTTATCAAAATTACGTTGAAATAAGACAGTCGTTCAAAATGAGCTAAGCTAACTATGTCCAAAGCTACCAGTATGACAGATGTTTGAGAGCAAGATAGATAGATAGATAGATTGTTGTCTACTGAGACCGTGTTGAACATGCGCACTACAATTTCAAATGTCCATTATTTAAAGAAACGGTGGTGGGTCGGCTCCAATATCAAGGCACGTCAAGGGGATTTAGCCTACTGAGCTCGTCAGCTTTCTGGTAGACTTAGATATATAGATACAAATATTTATAACAGAATTTCATTGGTAAGGGAATTAGTCTTTTTTTACAATATAGCTCCATATAGAACGATCATGTCCCACTGATTATTGTGAACAAAGAGCTCCACTGGCCCCAAATGCAGAGACGTCACAGATAGTTATAGATATATAATTTCATCTCGTCTTCAAAGCTGTTGCGATCGAAGTGCCCATCCCGAGTGATGGAAACATCAGGTAAAAAGAGCACAAGAAATTGGAGAAATACCAAAGGCTTAGGGAAGAACTAGAAAGAGCCTGGAAGGTGAAGACAGCAATAGTGCCTGTGATCATCAGCGCATTCAGGGCAGTAACCCCCACTATGGAGAAGTGGCTTCAACAGATACCTGGAGTAACATCAGACATCTCAGTCCAGAAGAGCACAATATTAGGAACAGCTAAGAAGTCAGAAGCCAGAATCAAGTTTATTGCCAAGTAGGTTTGCACTTACAAGGAGTTTGACTTAGTGTTGATGGTGCAGACAAAATAGATATATATACAGAATCTATAGCTATGTACACAGTAGACTGTACGTTAATGTAACGCAGAAGGTCTGGAGATGCTACGTTGGTGCAGCTTGTAGGTCCTGAATGGGGGAGGGAGAGAGGCAGTGTCAAGTGTCACGGGCGGCTCTTGGCGTTGTTGATAAGGTGTGAGGTTTTGGTCCTGGTGGACCACAGCCTCCTGCCAGAGTTAAGTGTCTGAAATAGTTTGTGACTGGGGTGCGAGGGATCAGCCACAATCTTCCCTGAATGCCTCAGAGTCTTGGAGGCGTACAGGTCCTGGAGAGATGGAAGATTGCAGCCAATCACCTTCTCTGCAGACCGGATGATACGCTGCAGTCTGCCCTTGTCCTTGGCGGTGGCACCAGCGTACCAGATGGTGATGGAGGAGGTGAGGATGGACTCAGTGATGGAGGAGTAGAAGTGCACCATCATTGTCCTTGGCAGGTTGAATTTCTTCAGCTGCCACAGGAAGTACATCCTCTGCTGGGCTTTCTTGGTGAGGGAGTTGATGTTCAGCTCCCACTTTAGGTCCTGGGAGATGATAGTTCCAAGGAAGCGGAAAGACTCCACAGTGTCAATTGTGGAGGTACAGAGCGTGATGGGGATAGCTGGGGCTGAGTTCTTCCTGAAGTCCACAACCATCTCCACTGTTTTTAGAGCGTTGAGCTACAGGTTGTGCCTGCACCAGGTCGCCAGATGGTCAGCCTCCCACCTGTAGGCGGACTCGTCACCATCAGAGATAAGTCCGATGAGAGTGGTGTCGTCCGCGAACTTCAGGAGCTTGACAGACTGATGACTAGAGGTGCAGCTGTTGGTGTAAAGGGAGAAGAGCAGATGAGATAGAACACAGCCCTGGGGGGAACCAGTGCTGATGAGCTTTGAGTCGGAGAGAATTTTTCCCAGTCTCATGTGCTAATTCCTGTCAGACAGGAAGTCTGTGATCCACCTGCAGGTGGAGTCAGGCACATTCAGCTGGGAGAGCTTCTCCTGAAGCAGAGCTGGGATGATTGTATTGAAGGCAGAGCTGAAATCCACAAACAGGATCCTGGCGTAGGTACCTGCAGAATCCAGGTGCTGGAGAATGTAGTGAAGGGCCAGGTTGACAGCGTCGTCTGCAGACCTATTGGCTCTGTAGGCAAACTGTAGGGGGTCCAGAAGGGGGTCAGTGATCTCTTTCAGGTGTGAAAGCACAAGGCGCTCAAAGGATTTCATAACCACAGAGGTCAGGGCGACGGGTCTAAAGTCATTAAGTCCTGTGGTCCTTGGCTTCTTGGGAACAGGGATAATAGTGGAGGATTTGAAGCAGGCTGGCACGTGACATGTCGCCAGTGAGGTGTTAAAAATGTCTGTGAACACTGGAGACAGCTGATCAGCACAGTGCTTCAAGGTGGATGGAGAGACAGAGTCTGGTCCAGCAGCTTTCCAGGGGTTCTGTCTTCTAAAGAGTTTGTTAACATCTCTCTCGTGTATGGAAAGAGTTGTCACTGAGGTGGGTGGAGGGGAGGAGGGGTAGGCCTTTAAGATGGGCATTGTAAGAGGTGACCAGGCCCCAGTTGAGGTGGGGGAGGTGGAGGTGATCTGGGGGAGGTGGAGGTGATCTAAGATCCTAAGAAGAACCCTCAAGCTCCCAGGCAGAGGATCTGAGCCACCCACCCTGCTCAGGAGTATGAGTGGTGAGCGAGAGAGCAGTTATTAATATATATATATATATATATATATATATATATATATATATATATATATATATATATATATATAGCACCGAAGGGATGTATGAACTGCACAAAGGAAAGTGTAAACACACCTTCCCACCTCACTGCTAGCTGTCAGTCAGTATGTATTTTTCGTAAACATTAATTTTAAAAGTGACAGTGCGAGGATGCCAAGATGGTAGCACCCATGAAAAACAGAGAAAGGATCAAAAATACAGTTTTACTTTAGAAATGAAAAAAGAACATTTCCATGGTTTTGTTTGACTTTGTGTGACAAAACAGAAGAAATAGGTAAGGGGGCTAATGATTTTCATCAGCACAGTGTATATTTTAAAGTGTGATTGTCCCACTATACAGATACACATACCCTTGGAGAAAATCATGTTCTTGGTAAGCTGCTGTTTCTTTTGTGAAAGCTTTACACAGCTAAAACTGTTGTATGCAGTTAGTTTAGAGTTACAGAACTCCTCTTAACCACAGATGTACAAAGGGAGAGGGACATATTGGAAGTAACAGAAAAGGTATAAGTGACCAAACAAAGAGAGAAGTAGCCAGAGAAAAGGGGATGAGATACTATAGGGAAGGAAAGGAAGCCAGCAATAAGGCAGCTGCTGCAAACCCGTTTGCCTGAGAGAGCCTTTTAATCAGTGGAAAAAGCACCAGCGAATTGGATAAAATGTTATCTTGGAACAGGAAAAGTGGAGGTGGAATTTATGGTACATTATGTTTCTGCTATAAACAAGTGCTCCAGAAAATTTAGCTCACAGAAGTCATTTATCACACACAGCTCAAAGAGCTTTCTTTTCCTCTTTCCTTTACACACCAGCTGGAACTGTGCCCAGTCCTGTTTGGGCCCCAAAAGCACAGAGTGTTACAAAAAGTTAATAGCAAAAGAATATCACTTTTTTCATTTCATTTCATTTCATTTGTTGTTTATTTTGAAACATGATATGATTTAACAATGTTTACATGTAATACTTCATAACATACATCATGTTTCAAAAAGGAGTAGGATGAAGCATAAGCTTATTAAGCCCTACCCCTCAGTTACATATGTCATGGAGGTAAAGGACAAATATTTACAGTAAAACAAACAGTATACCAACTTTTTATATATATTATTCTTTTTTGTATTCATCAAAAATACTTTTCTTATATTCTTTTTTGAATTGCTGGATGCTGTTACATTGTTTAATGTTTTCAGGCAAGCTGTTCCAGAGCTTCACTCCGCTAATTGATAAACTAAAACTTCTTTTTGTTGTTCGAGCATACTTAGTTTTAAAATTTAATTTTCCTCTTAAATTATACCTTCCATCTCTATCAGAAAACACTTGTTGTATGTGCGCAGGAAGTAAGTTATTTCTTGCTTTATAAAGGATTTGAGCAGTTCTAAAATTGATCAGATCTACAAATTTGAGAACTCTCAAATCAAGGAAGAAACAGTGGGTGTGATCTCATTGTTCCAGAGTAAAGTCATTGTATTTGTATTTCTCCTTTTTTAATCTGTTTTAAGCATATTGTATTTCTTGTCTGAGTTGGGATGTATATACAAGGTCCAATAATCACACTTGTGGAAGAAGCAAAAAGGAGAACTGATGAAGCCAAATAAAGGACATTTCTACAGATGCAACAGGATGACAAAAATGAATGTTCTGTGGTAGAGCTAAACACTAAGCTGAATTTACAACATGTTGGCTTGGTATGTAGAAAGTGGCACAAAGCCTTAAAGGTGAAACATTTACTGTCATGATAAAAAATAAAGTGCACCCCCTTTACTTCAGTTAATGATAGGGCTGGACAATTAATTGCCTTTGCAATATAATCGCAATTTTAATAAACGCAATTTCCAAATTACAGAGGTCTGTAATTTTTGACTGTTTAATACATAGACATATTTGTTGGTTGCACTTTATGTTCACCAAGGATTGTTTACAAACATCTTTATCTACAGGCCATTTTTGTTGCTTGTGGTTAATGCAGAGAAAAGTCTAAATTAAATCGCTATCACAATTATGGTTGAAGTAAATCGGAATTTTGATTTTTGGCCTAGTTAATGATAACTAAAAACATCTGATATTTAGCAGGTTTTAAAATAATTTTAATCTAATCTCAAATACACAAAATCACACAACAGGATGATATATCCACTTGTCAGGTTGTACTTGCAATTTGTACTTTGAAAGACCTTTGGGGCTGTAGAATAGACCTGTTTTCCGACCAACACAGATCTGGAATAGGTTTTCTAATGTATTCTTCATAAACAAAAGAAGCCTCTCACAGCACATGGTAAAACACATTTTATGGGACTGTATGATAATGAGCTGCTGTATGACTCACTATCAGGAGTTGATGAAGTTTCCTGTCTCCACATGCATCGACCAAAAACCTTATCTCCCCTTCTTCTTTGTCTGGGCGCTTTATTAATAGTTCCAAAGCATAAACATTCTGAGCTTCTATTTCAGCCCTTTTCCCCCTTTCTTCTTCACACTTCCTCAGTTTCCAGTCTGTTTTGATTTCCTTTCGTCTTGAGCGAAGGTCACCCCCTGAGCGAACCATCTTACCTCGAGGCTCTGGCAGTAAACGGCAGAGCAGCAGAAACAAGATGTGGCGATAGGAGGTTTAATGCAGCAAATTTCCAACATTAAAGATGGGTATTCACGGTGGTCTGATGCAAGGCGCCCACCATTCACAGCCTGTTATCTCCATTTGACCTTGAGGACTGCAGATAAAGAGCAGCAGCTGTAGTTTTCTCTTCGTTGACAGAAATAAATCTCATTTCCCGTGGCCAAAGCACAGAGGAACATTGATTTTCACCATTTATTTCCTCCTGTATCCCCATTTTTGCTTCCCTTCATGGTAGCCGTCTTTTCACAATTGTGTAACAATTTAGAACATATGCTTTGGAAATAAGAACCATGTTTAAGTGGGACAAGGAATATGCAGAAAGATTGTTGCTGATTCTTGACTGAATTCTGAAACCATTAAACTCAGTGGATTTGCTGTGAGGGATATTTGTGAAACCAACTGCCTTTATGTCCACACTTGGTCTTTCAATGCTGATGCATTTATCAAATCAATTCATGGATCTGAGTTGAATTTTGTTCCCTGCATTCTTCTATTACTAAGAAAATTAAAACACACCCATAAGTGAAGTGGAAATGAAATGTGCACCGCAAGCTAGGCATTCAGGCACCCAGCCTAACTTTCTCCAAGTAGTCTCTTGTCCTCACCTTATACAATTGTAGTAATATCAATCAGAATTTCAAAAAGAAGGGAGAAATGGTTAACCAGAAAATTTGGTTTACACTCAAGGGGCAAGGGTTTGGTAGCACTGGAGTAACCATAATAATTACATTTTTGCTGCAGATATTCAAATAACTGCTTTTGGAATTGCATTATAAAACTAATATAACTGGTCTTTTTTGTTTGTTTGTTTTTTGCACAAATACATTAATAATAGTTTGTACATTTAGGAATAACCTTACTCAGTTGCAAATTTCTTAGAGTCTGCATATGCTAGATTTTATTACTCATCTTTAAGTTTATTGACATGCTTACATTTGCCTGTCCCTTTGGTGCTCTAACATGAATTTCCAACCTATGGGATTTTTTCTAACCAAAAGCTACCCAAAATATTTACTTACGGGAAATAACCAATTGGCTTGGATGAATAACCTCCCAAACTTTCTGAACTTCTATTAGATTAAAAACAAATTAATAAAATTAAATTGTGTGTCATTGTGTGATTTGTAAAGGACCCAAACGCAGAGGCGGACAGTGATGGAAGTAAGCAAAGTTTTTAATGATAAATGAACAAAAATAACTTATGGAGATATTACAGAGAGCAGCGGACATGGAGCACGGGCAGCAAAACAGAATGAACCAGTAAAGGTCAATTAAGACCAGTGAGCTTTTATACTGAGGGAAGGGTGGAGAAAAACTTTGGAACTAGGTGAGAGAAATGTGGAACAGCTGAGGTAAAGAGCAAACAGGCTGAGGGAAGGAGACTAATTAACATAGAGGTAGCTGAACTATAGACAAAAGGAACTACAAACTAAGAGGAAAAGCCTAAAATTACGTTCACATTTAACGCGAATGGCGCTATTATGTCACCACTTTTGCTTGCACAGAAGAGGACAGCAATTGCACAGCGGAAGACAAGTGAGAAATAAAGTAGTACAATCGCGCTATCTAGTGACACTTTCACTTAACTGCCATGTCAGTCTCCTCACTCTTCTCCAAGCTTGCTCCTTTCTGAACCTTTTGTGGTAGTAATAATTAGTTATACAACTCAGGCTGACTGCAGACCACCACTGTCAGCTTGTTTTCCACATTGAATTAAAACAGCTTCTTCTCCGACACAGTCCTTCACACCACATCACAGCCCCATCCAGTTCCTGATTGGTTGTCATGGCGCGACAAGACACAAAAGTTCAGATTTTTCAACTTCAGCAACTGTCGCTTTGCATCCATCGCAGGTTTTGTGTCGCTCTTATGGGGTGCCGAATGTAAAATTTCAGATAAAATTCTATAGCTGATATATTTTGATTATTTAGCTCACTTTTCTCATATTTAACTCCCTTTTCTCACATTTAAGACAGAAATTCACAATAAACAAGATCTTATATGCAATTGTCAACAATATGTTTATAAAGTAAAATAAATAGTTAAATGTTAAATCTAAATGTTAAATGTTAAATCTAAATGTTAAATCTATATCTAAATGTTAAATCTATATCTAAATGTTAAATGTTAAATGTAAATGTTAAATCTATATCTAAATGTTAAATTTAAATCTAAATGTTAAATCTATATCTAAATGTTAAATCTATATCTAAATGTTAAATTTAAATCTAAATGTTAAATCTATATCTAAATGTTAAATGTTAAATGTAAATGTTAAATCTATATCTAAATGCTAAATCTATATCTAAATGTTAAATCTATATCTAAATGTTAAATGTTAAATCTAAATGTTAAATCTATATCTAAATGTTAAATTTAAATCTAAATGCTAAATCTATATCTAAATGTTAAATTTAAATCTAAATGTTAAATCTATATCTAAATGTTAAATCTATATCTAAATGTTAAATGTTAAATGTAAATGTTAAATCTATTTCTAAATGTTAAATTTAAATCTAAATGTTAAATGTAAATGTTAAATCTATATCTAAATGCTAAATCTATATCTAAATGTTAAATCTATATCTAAATGTTAAATGTTAAATGTAAATGTTAAATCTATATCTAAATGTTAAATTTAAATCTAAATGTTAAATCTATATCTAAATGTTAAATTTAAATCTAAATGTTAAATCTATATCTAAATGTTAAATGTTAAATGTAAATGTTAAATCTATATCTAAATGTTAAATCTATATCTAAATGTTAAATTTAAATCTAAATGTTAAATCTATATCTAAATGTTAAATTTAAATCTAAATGTTAAATCTATATCTAAATGTTAAATCTATATCTAAATGTTAAATGTTAAATGTAAATGTTAAATCTATATCTAAATGTTAAATTTAAATCTAAATGTTAAATGTTAAATGTAAATGTTAAATCTATATCTAAATGCTAAATCTATATCTAAATGTTAAATGTAAATGTTAAATCTATATCTAAATGTTAAATATATATCTAAATGTTAAATTTAAATCTAAATGTTAAATCTATATCTAAATGTTAAATTTAAATCTAAATGTTAAATCTATATCTAAATGTTAAATTTAAATCTAAATGTTAAATCTATATCTAAATGTTAAATCTATATCTAAATGTTAAATGTTAAATGTAAATGTTAAATCTATATCTAAATGTTAAATTTAAATCTAAATGTTAAATGTTAAATGTAAATGTTAAATCTATATCTAAATGCTAAATCTATATCTAAATGTTAAATGTTAAATGTAAATGTTAAATCTATATCTAAATGTTAAATTTAAATCTAAATGTTAAATCTATATCTAAATGTTAAATCTATATCTAAATGTTAAATTTAAATCTAAATGTTAAATCTATATCTAAATGTTTAATGTTAAATGTAAATGTTAAATCTATATCTAAATGTTAAATCTATATCTAAATGTTGAATCTAAATCTAAATGTTAAATTTAAATCTAAATGTTAAATCTATATCTAAATGTTAAATTTAAATCTAAATGCTAAATCTATATCTAAATGTTAAATTTAAATCTAAATGTTAAATCTATATCTAAATGTTAAATGTTAAATGTAAATGTTAAATCTATATCTAAATGTTAAATCTATATCTAAATGTTAAATCTAAATCTAAATGTTAAATGTTATATCTAAATGTTTCGAAAATATGCAAATTGCCCACGCCCCCTATCGGGTTCTCGCCCACACCACCGACCTTGGATCAGCCATGAGATCCATCTGTGGAGGACAGGGTAAACATGCCGCACAGACGGCTGACAAGGCAACTTCCTATAACTATATAACTTTCTCCCTTTAACGGCAAAGTTTCTTGTTTTAATGAGAGACTTATCTTGCTTAAACGACATAATTTTCGTCTCATAACAACGCAACATAACCCGGCATCAGCTCGCGGGATATTTGACTGTCATGGAGGAGAGGAGAGACGGAGGGGCACCTTTTATTACTTTTTAAGAAGTCGTCATTTTTCGGAGGAATGTATTTCTGCACTGAGGAGTGACAAGGTAAGTCATAAATATACAGCAAGTCCTCTACTTGAAATTTGACCAATTCGGCAGTTATTTATAGTTAACAACTCTGCTTTGGATACACTTGCATTACTGTAGTACCGTCTCTGGCTCTGTTTACACGGTGAAAACAGGTTTGCGTTGCCTTTGTACTCTGCATTTACACACTACAAGGTTTAACTGTTGCTTAGGGGGACTTTCAGCTATAGCTGTGGGTTTATTTACAACAGTTTGCAGCCGAAACAGTCCTCCGCCAGCCGCTGTTTTCTTCTTCTGGGCAATTTGACCCGGAGCTTCAAAAATCACAGCGCTACTAGTGGTGCGGCATGGGAATTACACCGTTTAAGTACTCTGTAAACAGGGCCTGTGACTGCAAATGTACCTATCTACGCCCTTATGTATTTTAATCAAATATGATTAAAATAAATTTTAATCCGACACTTGTAAGGCTAATTAAAAGTATGTGTATTCTACACAATGAAAGTGAGGCTAGATAAAGCTACATTTATCCATATTTTATTGTGTCAAAACAAAGATATGAATACAGAGCTTTCTAATGGGACAATTCACAAGCCAGTGAAGGACAACTATTTATATGAACTTCATTAATAAACCCAGTCAACTACTGACATGCTTTAATAAGGGGAAAAGCAAAAACTGATAATCGATTATCATTGCTGCAAATTCAAAAGTTAATATCAGAATTTATCAATGAAAGCTCCTGGCAGCAAGGCACCATTGTTCTCAGTTTATTTGTTGTTCCATTTGTTTTTTCTAATGTCTTTAAACTTACTCAGAAAATAAAACAAATCTTAATCAACAACATTGTTCCATTGCAGTCTAGGTTTAAGCAATTTTAACATTGATCCAGTCTAACCTTAAATCACAATTTTAAACAGCAGCTATTCTCCTTCTGATGGGAATTCTGTAAAAGTACTTTTTAAAATTCCCATAAACAAAAACATTAAGGTAGGAGGACCAGTATTAAGATAGCTACATTAAAAATACAGCCAGAAAATGAATGTTCTCTTTTACATCTTAGAATGCCTGTGCATTTGATCTGACACTCAAAATTTAAATATTTAAAAACTTTGAATTTGGAATATTTAGCTTCTCACATTTAGCATAAGTAACGTGCTCAATTTTTAGAAAGAATAAATTATGTTATTTTTACATTTTGTTTAAAATAAAAAACTTGAAAAAACAATAACAAAATCTCTGCTGTGTTTACAGGTTGGCATCTCTAAAGCTGAATACATGGATGGTGCTGTCCAAAAGTTACTGCTGGATATTTTCTTCCAGCAGTAACAGAGGGGGTACCACAGCCAGAATTCATATTGACATGGAGACAGAGAATGGTACAATGAAAGACATTCAAAGATTTTTGCGTCTTGATGACAGCTATCCTGAAAACTACTTCATTGTGGGATCCAGCACCCACAGCCAGCTCATCAACAGCTGGTGGGATTTCTTAAGGAAACGTCGTGCACAGTACTGGATGAACCTTTTTCAAAAACTGAAGAATACAGATTACTTTACTGGTGACTTCTTGGATAAGCAGCCAATTCTGCTCACCTGTTTAAATATCACTGAGGTATGTTTGAATGTAAAAGATAAATACTATATGATACATGCTTTTAAATATGGAGTATGTACTTTAAGAACTTGTTTATTTTCTTGTCTTTCAGGAACAACTCTAAAAAGTGGTTCACTTATGGAACATCATTTGTAATATTAGAGATGCAATGGCTCCAAGTGGCCGGCCCTACATGATGTATACCTGGGGTGTCAAGCTCCAGTCCTCGAGGGCCGGTGTCCTGAAACTTTTAGAGGTTTCCTTGGTCCCACACACCTGAATCAAATGACACAATTAGCTCCTCAGTATGCAGTCAGGTTCTTCAGAGTCCTGGTAATTACCTGATTATTTGACTCAGGCATGTCGGACCAGTGACATATCTAAAAGTTGCAGGACACCGGCCCTTGAGGACTGGACTTTGACACCTGTGAACCCTTCCACGGCGTTTTGGTGAACAAGATCATCTCAAACAGGTTTCTAAGCAAGCGGCAGAAACTTGCACAGTCCAACGTCTTCAGAGGACCGTTCACATGTGATGAGACAGTTCTAACTATCATACCTTCTGATGACGGAAAACTTTCTTCATGCACCGTCCACACATGATGAAACAATGGAGTTATGCTTATTTTTAAGAGCTTGTATACACACAAACCTGTGACACGTGTGACATTTTCTTGTAAAAAAGAGTTTGTGGAGCAAATGACCTTGTGAGCCTGTCCAGAATGAACCTATCACTTTCCGACACAGTCAGAATTAGGCAGCTGCAGACCCCACAACCAATAAAGGACAAGCAGTCAAAGAAATACAGATGGAGGAAAAAAAAAACAGACCTCTGTTTTCACTGACTCCCATGTACTTAAATGTTTCATCATGATGTACATAATTTTTATTATGTACATCATGATGAAACATTTAAGTACATGGGAGTCAGTGAAAACAGAGGTTTTCAGGTTTTATATTTTGTGTGATTCTTGTTGTGTGTGACAGCAAATATACACTACTAAATATATTAGGACAATAACAAGAAATTTAACTTCACATTTGCCTTGTAATCTGTCATGTAGGACAAAAAATGTTTAAATGACATGTTCTGTAAACCCCACCACTGCTCCTCATATTCAAGACATAATTCTTATATTTATAACAGCAAGACTCTTATAGTTCTCTGTTACTGAACACTGAGACCCAAGTTATGTACTGTTTGACAATGATGATATGGTCAAATGAGATGAAAAATAAAGTGCCTATGCTTATGTGCAACATGAAAACTTTTAATGAATCTTTGGTAAAAACCCATTACAAAATAAAGTGCAATGGTTTGTGATCAAACCAACTCATTCTTTCCTTAGAAACATAACATTATATTGCAATGTTACATCAACTCACAGAAGAACATACATTAAAAGTACCTTTAACAAGTTCTCTGAAAGATCCTTTTGAAAGGAAGTTCTCTACCTCCAGATAATGACTTAACTAGAACATTATCTATGAGTATTAAAAAGATGAATACATGGATCTCAAAATTGAACATGAGAAAATCCTTTTACATATGACAAAAGTCGTTGTTAGAAATCTGGGCACTATTGCGCTCAAAGCATTTATCTATTTTACAATCAACTTTAAAGAATATAAAAGAAAAATAATGCCCTATGGAAAGAAAAGTAAGTACAGTTTTAACACATGCTTTAAATTTTTTTACCTTAAAGAAGCTTAATAGCAACAGCAATAATTTCACTTCAAAAAATTGTATTTCACAATGTTGTTGGAGTAATCTTTTTAATCAGTATTTTTGCTCTATATCTTTGTCAACAAAAACAAAAGCTAATTGACTCTATTGTGGCTCACTTCCATATGTTCTTGAAAACATATTGAAAACACATTTTGAGTCAAATGGTAAGCTTTCTTTTTAAATATATTACATAGTGATATTACCTGAAACCAAAAACATTTTAGATCAAATTGGACTTTTTCCATGAAGATTTGCATGTAAAGAGTTTTTCAAGCCACGTCTGTTGAAGGACATCTCTTTCACCTTTTCCTTGGAACTCGAAGCAAAATCTCTGGGTGGCAATTCTGTCAGCATAGGTGGGAATATAGATGGCCAAGCTCTCATCCATGCTTGCTATAGCTGATATGTCAGTCTACAAGCACAATGAAATTATGGTTAATATAAAAACCGTAAAAAACTAAAAAGACTCTTTTAAGCACATGATTATTAATCTTTACAGCAGAATTTATGATTAAATGCATGACATGTTTTTAAAAATATTAAGCTGCTTATCCTTATCTCTATCTCATTAACATCTATGTAGAACATTTGCAGTCACAGGCCCTGTTTACAGAGTACTTAAACGGTGCAATTCCCATGCCGCACCACTAGTAGCGCTGTGATTTCTGAAGCTCCGCGTCAAATTGCCCAGAAGAAGAAAACAGCGGCTGGCGGAGGACTGTATCGGCTGCAAACTGTTGTAAATAAACCCACAGCTATAGCTGAAAGCCCCCCCTAAGCAACAGTTAAACCTTGTAGTGTGTAAATGAAGAGTACAAAGGCAACGCAAACCTGTTTTCACCGTGTAAACAGGGCCAGAGACGGTACTACAGTAATGCAAGTGTATCCAAAGCAGAGTTGTTAACTATAAATAACTGCCGAATTGGTCAAATTTCAAGTAGAGGACTTGCTGTATATTTATGACTTACCTTGTCACTCCTCAGTGCAGAAATACATTCCTCCGAAAAATGACGACTTCTTAAAAAGTAATAAAAGGTGCCCCTCCGTCTCTCCTCTCCTCCATGACAGTCAAATATCCCGCGAGCTGATGCCGGGTTATGTTGCGTTGTTATGAGACGAAAATTATGTCGTTTAAGCAAGATAAGTCTCTCATTAAAACAAGAAACTTTGCCGTTAAAGGGAGAAAGTTATATAGTTATAGGAAGTTGCCTTGTCAGCCGTCTGTGCGGCATGTTTACCGTGTCCTCCACAGATGGATCTCATGGCTGATCCAAGGTCGGTGGTGTGGGCGAGAACCCGATAGGGGGCGTGGGCAATTTGCATATTTTCGAAACATTTAGATATAACATTTAACATTTAGATTTAGATTTAACATTTAGATATAGATTTAACATTTAGATATAGATTTAACATTTACATTTAACATTTAACATTTAGATATAGATTTAACATTTAGATTTAAATTTAACATTTAGATATAGATTTAGCATTTAGATTTAAATTTAACATTTAGATATAGATTTAACATTTAGATTTAAATTTAACATTTAGATTTAAATTTAACATTTAGATTTAGATTCAACATTTAGATATAGATTTAACATTTAGATATAGATTTAACATTTACATTTAACATTAAACATTTAGATATAGATTTAACATTTAGATTTAAATTTAACATTTAGATATAGATTTAACATTTAGATTTAAATTTAACATTTAGATATAGATTTAACATTTACATTTAACATTTAACATTTAGATATAGATTTAGCATTTAGATATAGATTTAACATTTACATTTAACATTTAACATTTAGATTTAAATTTAACATTTGGATATAGATTTAACATTTACATTTAACATTTAACATTTAGATATAGATTTAACATTTAGATATAGATTTAACATTTAGATTTAAATTTAACATTTAGATATAGATTTAACATTTAGATTTAAATTTAACATTTAGATTTAAATTTAACATTTAGATATAGATTTAACATTTAGATATAGATTTAACATTTACATTTAACATTTAACATTTAGATATAGATTTAACATTTAGATATAGATTTAACATTTAGATTTAAATTTAACATTTAGATATAGATTTAACATTTACATTTAACATTTAACATTTAGATATAGATTTAACATTTAGATATAGATTTAGCATTTAGATATAGATTTAACATTTACATTTAACATTTAACATTTAGATTTAAATTTAACATTTAGAAATAGATTTAACATTTACATTTAACATTTAACATTTAGATATAGATTTAACATTTAGATATAGATTTAACATTTAGATTTAAATTTAACATTTAGATATAGATTTAGCATTTAGATTTAAATTTAACATTTAGATATAGATTTAACATTTAGATTTAACATTTAACATTTAGATATAGATTTAACATTTAGATATAGATTTAGCATTTAGATATAGATTTAACATTTACATTTAACATTTAACATTTAGATATAGATTTAACATTTAGATTTAAATGTAACATTTAGATATAGATTTAACATTTAGATATAGATTTAACATTTAGATTTAAATTTAACATTTAGATATAGATTTAACATTTACATTTAACATTTAACATTTCGATATAGATTTAACATTTAGATTTAAATTTAACATTTAGATATAGATTTAGCATTTAGATTTAAATTTAACATTTAGATATAGATTTAACATTTAGATTTAAATTTAACATTTAGATATAGATTTAACATTTAGATATAGATTTAACATTTAGATTTAACATTTAACATTTAGATTTAACATGTAACTATTTATTTTACTTTATAAACATATTGTTGACAATTGCATATAAGATCTTGTTTATTGTGAATTTCTGTCTTAAATGTGAGAAAAGGGAGTTAAATATGAGAAAAGTGAGCTAAATAATCAAAATATATCAGCTATAGAATTTTATCTGAAATTTTACATTCGGCACCCCATACGCTCTAGCTTCACTTTAACCGCCAAGATCGCTCGTTTTGCATCGCTAGATTGCCTCTCTGGCCTCGTTTAGCGTCGCGTTGCAGCTGATCGCTCCTGTGTTGCACCTGTGCATAGGGGTATCATGTAAATCTGTCGCTCGGCTTGCCACATTCACGTTCAAAATGAACGCACCTTAAGACTAATAATAAGAGAACAAACCAAAGAGCACAGAGGCAAGACCACACGAAATAAGTAAGAAACTAAACACAAAGGAATTAACTCATAAGGCAAGACCTTTCTAACAATCATGAAAACAGAGGCATGAACTGAATATGACAAGACCTTTTAAACAATAACAGAGAACTTAGAACTGATCAATACACAGACACATATGAAAACCCAAACACGCAAAGATCAAGACATTCAGTCTCTCAGTTTGATGCTTTCCACACAATATATTCAGAATTTGAGTGGGCCCACACTGTCTAACACCTATGCCAGCATGTAATCAACTAACCTATATAAAAAAAACCACAAAAAGTCCTCTGTTGCAATCTAGGTGTGATGCTGATGGTTTAGGATAGGGTTACCTTTAACCAACTTCTATTTGCTATGGAGCTCCTTTACCAACTTATCTGTCCACCACAAAAATAGCACCCAGCAGAAAGGTCCAGAAAACATGTAGTCCTTAAACACAGTCACTTAAGCTCCCAATGTAGACAGACCTTTCTGTTCTATATGTAACTTCTAATATTGATTCAGAGGATAATACTTACCCACTGGTGGGAACCAATTTGATTCGTCGTGTCACTGAAAAGTGCTATATAAATAAACTTGCCTTGCCTAGCCTTGGTGACTTACTATATGAGTATCAAATATTTTTGACAATGCCATGTGGGCAACAGTGTAATGGATAGCGCTGGTGAACCCGATGTCAAGCCAAACACAGAGTTACGTTTTAAAAGGTTTATTGAAGGGGATGAGTAGTGGCAGGTGAGGCAGGCAAGCAGAACCAGACTGACCAAGGGTTGCAGGTAGTGACAGTCCAAACCAGTGAAGAAGGCAGAGGGTGACCAGATGTGGACTGAGGAACCACCAGAACGGGCAGAGCGAACGACTGGAACTCATGGGGAAACAGGCAGACTTGTGCAGCACACAGACACAGTCAGCTTTCATCAGTGAGGAGAAGCAGAAGACTCCAGCTGGCTGAGCACACAGGAACTGGTAGAGGCAGAGCACATCACACAAGACAAGACGAAAGGTTCTGGCAGGGATAAGTTGGCTGAGGCAGGTGTATATATAGAAAGGGGAACAGGTGAGCAGAGTTGGCAGTAATTACTGGCAGCAGGTGGAGATGATCTGGACTAATTGACTGGTGACTGAGGAGTGGACAAAGCTGATTGGGTGGTGACAGATGGCTGTTGGCTGAGGGGAGTGGAAACTAATTAGTCTAGAAAAGTCCAAAATAAAGCAAATAAAAACCTAAATCCTGACAACCACCCTGTAACCTGTGGGTTGCCAGTTGAAGCCCCCCGCTCTATCCGACCAGGCATGCACTGGTAATCGGGCGTACCGGGCATTTTCCCGGTGGGCCGACGTGCTGTTTGGGCCGGCAGACCCGACATGTATATTAATAATATGTATTATTATTATTATTATTATTATTATTATTTTATATATCTGCCTCGTTATATTTGCACAATGCATGAAGAAAAATAAAATCAGCAGTGCAAGAGTCTGTTCCGATCATCCGGCCCTTACCACAGGCTACTGCAGCCCATTGGTTATCATCCCTGACAGTCTAAAGGGCTAGGTCAATCATAAAGTAGAAAAACACCTTCACGCTCCATGTGGAACTTTGTGCAGCGGTGTTCACAGTAGTAATGGATAAGAAACGCAAGGGAGGTGCAGAGAAACTGCACGAAAAAAAGAAACGTGTTCTTCAAACGGACGCTGCGAAATGTGTCAAACTGACTGACATGTTCCCAACTGCAAGGCCCTTCATCTGCTCCGGTGTCTGATGTAAAATATGGTGGTGGTGGTGGTGGTGGTGGTGGTGGTTGTAGTCAGTGACGTGCGGTAGGGTTCATAGCTGGTGAGGCACTGACGTCATCAGAGTCAGATTTACAAATATATACACTCTACAGAGTAGACTCGTTGCAAAGTGCTGAAGGAGACTGATTGAGCCAAATAAATTCACCAAGATACATGGAAAAATATTGATTCTTTGATGAAAACAAATTTGTCATTTGACTGGTAATAGTTTATGAGTTATGATGGATTTCTGCATTTGTAACACATTCTAAAACTATAACCCACATTACGCACATTTTATCACAAAAACAAAACATGAATAAGTATCGCTGTCTTACCTCTACTTCTTCTTCTTCTTCTTACCTGAGTCCCTGCGGCGCTCTTTCTGAACAAAAATATCATCATTTTCCGGTAAAAGTTCTCTTTATCTTCTTCAGTTTTAAAAGTCTCTCAGTCTCAATGGAGATCACTGCCAGGGAGGAAAGCCTTCCCTGATCAGTCCTGTTCCAGCTGTATGTTTAGAGTCTTTTTAGTGCTTTACTTGTTTAGCAAAACTCGCTAATAAAACATCAATAACTTGCTGTGACTCTACTATTTGGGGATCACGAGCGGTGCCCCTTGAGCGCCCCCTGCCTAGCGGCCAAGGAACTGCCGGTCTCACCTACAACCAGTTCTTTGCTGTTTATGATCGGCCAGCAGCACAAAAACATGTTATCTGCACACAGTTTGATGACCAAAACACAATTCGTAATCCACATATATTAAATTGTGGAAAATCAGTTCATAACTGTTTGAACAATTGAATTTATGATCTAGAGACAGGAAGATGCATTCACAGAATGGAAGTCAGCGCAGTTAACATGGGATTGCGCAATCCCAGGGGAGGCCAAGCTCGCTGCGGCCTCACCGGCTTCGCTATGAAGCGCCACCAAGGATTTACATGAAAAATAGCGAAAAGTCTGCGATTTTAAAGAAAATATTATCAAAAATTAGGAAATTAGATAAATAAAATACTTATTACAAATGACTGAGTAAATCAAAATTTATATTATGTTATTATATATTTTCTTTCTTTCCATAATGACAAGTGAGGCCTTTCTCTGGTTCATTTTGTCATTGGCATCCTTTTTTACACAGTGAGTGCACAGTAGTCCAATGTTACCGTACAGTATCTGGAAGACTGAATAGATCTGATGAGCAACTTACAATAACTTCTTATGATGATGTAACGTGATAATATATGTGATTGACCGTGACACCTCTCTTTCTCTCTCTCTCTCTGATCTAAGAATTGTTGCTGTGCTGTGGTGGAGTTTACATTTTACAGTGTTAATAAATTAAGATTTTGGAAGTATTTTAAGTGTCCACTCTCACTAATTTCCATTAACCTGGCCTCAAGGTATTGCACAGTTGGTATTGCACAGTTGGTATACACATTCAGTACACAAAAAAAATGTGGTGGGCCAGTCTAATCCAAAATGGCAGGGCCGATTTTTTGTCCCAGTCCACCCCTGTATCCGACCCAGTCATTTTTGCCTTGTGCAAGACACTTCCCCCACCTTGCCTGCTGCTGAATGGTCACAGGATCCGGAGGTGGTGATTTTACGGCAGCCCCACTTCTATCAGTCAGCCCAAGAGCAGCTGTGGCTACAGTGTAGCTTGCCACCGTCACTGTGTGAATGAGTGATTGTAGTGATTGAAGTGTAACTGCCCCTGCTGTGAGGGGCAGTTTCTTAGTGAGTGACTCAGCAACAATCTGACATTTCTTGTGGCTTTCAGCCAACAATCTATTTACGTTCTCTCTTGGCCGATTTCCCAACAAGGCATGTTTTCATCTATGGAACAAATTAACCAAGTTTCAAAACGTAATTTCGTCAGAAGTTGACATTATGCATGGCTGTAATAAACAGGAGTTAGATGTGACAAATTAGCATGGACATCTAAGAAGAAAGAAGAGAGGTTTTCAGTAATCTGTTGCTATTGGATAAGTTGTCAACTAGTATTGGTGATGTTACATGCTATTTGGAGATATAGAGAAAGAAATGCAATTCTATGAGCATTATGGGAATATCTGGGAAGATACTG
The DNA here is from genome assembly GCA_037039145.1 of Fundulus diaphanus. Taxonomy (NCBI): domain Eukaryota; kingdom Metazoa; phylum Chordata; class Actinopteri; order Cyprinodontiformes; family Fundulidae; genus Fundulus; species Fundulus diaphanus. Next base: position 6,881,002 of record CM073130.1, on the reverse strand, counting down.
AAAGCGGAAACAGCTGATCAGTCTTATGAGGTAAATGCTCACTACTTCAGAACGTATATGGCAAATGTCTTTCCATCTCCAGCTAAAGTAATGAAGATACTTGGAATTTTTCTTTTTTCATCAGCCTTTTCTAATGCGTTACTTCAAAACATGCATAAAAAACGTTGATGAAAGCATGGCGAGTGGAAACATTTCTTTATTCATTTCTGTTGAGAGAAACAGCAAGCTCCATAAAAAGTGTTTGGCAGGTATCAAATTACAGTAAAAGGTGCTTTCTTTGGTTAATTTTGTTTTCTCTATACAGCCTTCCTTTATCTGCAAAAACATAGTTTTATTTCATTGGTACAGTAACTTGGACAGCAATTGTGGACACATTGAGCACACTGATGCCTTAACATCATGGCGCTATCTTTTCAATCTTTCTTTTATAAAGTCTTCCAGTGCATCTCTTCAGTACTTTCAGAGCACTCTCACATTATTATTATTATTTACTATGGCTTAACAGTGTATGTTCACTGGCGTGCCACTGGTCCAGGAAATCATGAACAAATTGACAACAGGAGCACAAACGTGTCCAAGCTCAAATCTTTGTAAGGCTGAATTATGAGAACAGATGCCATTCCTCTCACTTGGCCACTTTATAGCTGTACCAGCTACTTTATCTCCTATAATAAAGGCCCACTTAAAGTAGCATAAAAATGACATTTCCATTACTGAGCTCCCACTGCTGCTATCAGACCAAAGTGCTGAAAAAGCCCAGCCAATTAATCAGGGTGCACTACAAGGTTTGCACATTCAGACAGCTCTGTTTGAGAGATGGGAATGAGGAACTCTGAATGAAAGAGCTTACAAAGTGTCAGAAAAGTGTGGGCCTCTATTATCTCAACAAAACATTTCAAGAGGTCTTTGTTCTGTGTTACTCTCTGCTTTTAGTAAACAGGAAGTGCATTTAACCCTAGGCCTCTTTTTGAAAGTTCTGCTCAGAAATGGCATGCCCAAAATGATTTGAACATATCTCAGGAACTGTTTATTGGGTTTGCTCTGGTGTCACAATACAGATAAAGTAAATTAATTTGTCACCAGCTGAAAATTCAAAAAACAAATTCTGCCTTAGAAAATGCACTTTGTGGCGCGCTCCTGGCGCAGCGGGTAGCGCGACCCATATACGGAGGCCTTTAGTCCTTGACGTGGTTGACCCGGGTTCAAATCTGACCCACAGTCATTTGCCGCATGTCTCACCCCCTTCCTGTCAGCCTACTGTCATAAAAAGCAAGCCACTAGAGCTGCGAAGAAAACCCTAAAGAAAAAAAAATGCACTTTGAAATCTGAATATTGTTTTGTAAGTGTGTAGTCGCAACCCAAAATATCTTACAAACTCCAGTAAAGTATCTGACCTTTAGCTGTACAAACATTCATTCAAAAAAGTGAAATCTAGAAATTTTATAGACAAATTAGGTGTGAGAAATCCAGCCGGACAATCTATGTTAGTCATTTTGACACCATGCGTGGCATTTGAAATTTCTCAATCATTTTTTCCCCCTCAGGTTCTTTTTCCATCCTTACTTATATCTCACCATAGTCATTTCACCGGTTGTTTTGAGGCTTTGTTTGAAAAAAAAAAAAAATCCACCAAACATGTATTTAAAATAAAACAGAGATAAATTAATATTTGGCTTCTAATGGAGCATAATAGAATTTAAAATTATAGTAGAGAACATTGAGAATGCAATTAACACCAATCTGACAGAAAATGTTATGAAAACAAGTAGAAACGGGTGTAGATTTTCAAGATGCAATAACAAAATAGTGTTGTGTTGTGTCATGGTTGGCTGTAGCTTTCTGAACCACATGCAGAATCATACACAGGACACCAAACTAGATGCAACAGTCTTTATTTGTCTGGAGCAATAACTGCCGCTTCTGGTACCTGGGAAGAAGGATATCACTGTTAACAGCAGGTGGGATTGAGGCTGACTAAACAAGAAGCAGAATTACTGGGATTACTTGGAGAGGAGAAGACAGGTCGCCTGAGGAGGGGCTCAATCGGAGTCTGGGGTGGACGATACAGACCGATGGAATCCCAAGGTCTTAAGGGAAGCCAGAGTGGATTGAGCTGAAAGAGCATCAGAGAGCGGGAGGCAGATGGGAGTTAGCAGAGCAGGGTTGCTATGGCCAATCGCTGAGTTGCAGATGCCGGGAAAGGACAATTCCTAATACACAAGTTGAACATCCAAAACAGATCTGATGGAAACCTGGGAGCACAGACAAGAACAATATAGTATCAGGAACTGCAAAGATGGAAATCTTCCATGCAGCGTGGAGATTCAATCGGTTGGATTACCAACAGTTGAAGACCATCTGGTAGTGAATGATCGCTCTGCAGCTCCTTAAGAAGTCCACCACCTGATGAGCGGATGAAACACAGGTGAGACATGCTGAGGCAGGTAACAACGCCCTCCAGCTGAGCTCCCCTGTGACAACATCTCACACCTGCGCTGAAAATAAATGCCAAAACACCCAGACCCTGACAATGGTTTGTTAGGTCTAGGTGAATCTTTGTCATAATAACACCAAAAGCACACTGACCCTCATTAGTTTACTCCCTATTGCTTGTACACTTTTTTCTACCACACATTTTCCTTTTCTTCGTCTCTCTATTAATGTGCTTGGACACAGAGCTCTGTGAACAGCCAGCCTCCTTAGTAATGACCTTTTGTCTTGCCCTTTGTGTGCAAAATGTCAGTGGTCATGTTTTGGACAACTGTCAAGTTTTCCCCATGATTGTGTAGCCTACAGCACTAGACTGAGAGATCATTTAAAGGCCTTTGCAGGTGTTTTGAGTTAATTAGCTGATTAGAGTGTGGCACCAGGTGTATTCTGTATTGGACAGTTTCAAATATTAAAATTTTCTGAGATACCGAATTTACATTTTTCATTAGTTGTCAATTATAATCATCAAAATTGAAATAAACACTTTGCGTAATGATTGAATATTATATATAAGTTCAAAGTCAGCTTTATTGTCAATTCTTCACATTCACCAGACATACAAAAAAAAATCCAAATTAAGTTTCTCACCATCCCACAGTGAAGACAAGACATTCCCTACCATTTAAGGTAGTCAAAACCATCTAACATTCAAGTAAACAAATCTAAAATTCAAGTCAAATAAAAAAATAAATAAGAAGGTTCATATATAGATTGAGGAAGTCAGATCACAGTGTTCTCTGAAATAAATGGCAGCAAAATTTAAATAGTGCAAAGACATTCAGATGATAATAATAATGCAAAGTCAGGCAAAATAAAATAATGGCAGCCAAAGTATTTCTGTTTCACCTAAGTATGCAAGTGGCATAATAGTGCAAGTATGTTCAGGTAATAGCAGCAAAAGTGTTTTTAACAAAGTGTGCAAGTGGCATGACAGTGCAAGGCAGTCATTATGTGGGTCAAAGGTTTAGAGTCCACGATATTATGTAGCTGAGGGTGAAGAGGGGAGAGAAATTAACATCCTAAACGCTTGATGTATGAAGCTGTTGGTGAGTCTGGTGGTGCGGGAGCGCAGGCTTCTATGCCTCTTCCCACATAGCACCAAATAAAAAAAATTGTGAGCAGTGTGGCTTGCATCACTCACTATAGTGATTGCCTTGTTGGTGAGGCAGGTGATGTAAATTTCTTTCAGTGATCCTTCCAGCTGTGTTCACTATGTTCTGAATGGCTTTCCTGTTGTAGTCAGTGTGGCTTCCACCCCAATTAGCGATACAGCTGGTGAGGATGCTCTCAATGGTGCCTTGGTAGAATGTGCTCATGATGAATGGTGGAGCACATGCCCACCTGAGTTTTCATAGGAAATAGAGGTGGCGCTGGGATTTCTTTGCCAGTGATGCAATGTTGATGGTCTGGGAGAGGTATTCACTGATGTACACCCCCAGGAATTTAGTACTGCTCACTCTCTCCACAGAAGAACCATTGATAGTCAGTGGCAGGCATTGGGTGTGACCTCTCCGGAAGTCAACAATGATCTCCTTGGTCTTGATGATGTTCAGCAGACGGTTGTTGTTTCTGCAACAGTTTGTAAGAAGGTCCCTACGCCTCTCCGTGAGCCCAGACCTTCCCCTCCAGGGATGTTTAAAGGAGACACAGATCAGTGTTGCTCATTTCTCACCCAGTGTGAGATCCAGTTCGAACTCCAGCCATCATTGTTTCTTTCAGAACGCTCCAAAGTGGCTTACGTCATCTCTCTGCTATCTGTTAAAGCCAAGTCCTGGGGAACTGCTGAATGACAGCGTGATTCTCGATGTTGTAATTCCCACCAAGCCTTTTCTAAAGAGTTGATTCGAGTATTTAACCCTGCATTATCTGATCATGAGGCTGCAAGAGCTCTACTAGCCATCCGGCACAAGGGCAGACTCTTGTTCACGTTGGCTCATATCCTCAATTCACCTGATCCCACCAAGTAATTCCTCGTGGAGGTTCATGCATCCAATGTCGGAGTCAGAGCTATCCTCATTCAAAGTGCTAAGGACAATAAAGTTCATCCATGTGTGTTGGGATAAATGTTTATACTTCATTAACCGATGTATCTTGTTATGATGTAGTAATGTAAGCTTCTGATATAATCATATTACTCACATGATAGTGTGATAGACTCACTCATGTCCGTGCGAAGAAACACAAGACGCGCTGTTTCTTCGCTTCCTGAAACAAAAAGACTCAGCTACAAGGTTATGTGCTGACTCAACGTGATTGTTCAGCTGTGTATCTTTGTTTGGCAACTGAGGCTGTAACTATCTTGCTTTCCCCACCCTTTAGGGTATTTAGACCTGACAATGGGCCTTCTTCTTCCGCAGAATGAAATTATGACGTTGCCGATCAGGATCTTCTTGCAGTTAAACTCGCCCTGTAGGAATGATGTCATTGGTTGGAGGGGGCTTTATTCTTCTCCAGATTCTATTTCACCTTGTCTTACAGTCCCGGATCCAAATATATCAAGCCATACGCTCTGTCCAGGATTGGGGAACCCCAGAAGGAGGGAGATACCAGCCCTGAGGGTTTTATTCTCCCAGACAGTGTCCGTGTGGCCAAACTGATTCTTTGGGGGCAGGAGCCAGAGAAGTGGTCGCATAAGCTCCCTTGGGTGGAACACGGCATCAACTCCTTGTCCTCCAGTGCCACCTGCCTCTCTCCTTTCTATGTGGTGTTCGGCTACCAACCTCCCATTTTCTCAATCCAAGAGAGAGAAGCTAAGGTTCCTTCTGCACACGTAGCCACAGTGAGGTGTCAACGAGCATGGAGAAAAGCTAAACATTTGATGGTGAAGATGTCTCAGTGTTACACTGGGTCGACTAATTATCATAAGATTCCTGCTCCAGCATATCAGTCTGGTCAGAAGGTCTGTCATTTCACTAAGAATCTGCCTCTATGTGTGGACGGCAAGAAATTGGCTCCACGATTCATTGGTCCATTTCCGATTTCTAAAGTTATTAACCCTGTTTCTGTTCGGCAGTTCCCCCAGCTATGAGAATACATCCCATTTTCCATGTTTCCAGAGTCAAGCCTTTCATCCAGTCTGCTCCCTCTGCTGCTCTAGAAATTATCTCCTGAGTGCATGCACTTGTGACTCCTGTAATTAGTGGTGCTGCTACACCTACTGGCTGATCTATATATTCCTGTCTCTCCCAGAGAGATTCTCAACCCTTGTGTGAGTAGACCTTCCAGCATCCCTAGACTGCCTTCCTGTGATTGACCTTGATTGTTGTTTGGATTCCTGCCTGTTTGCCTCGCCCTTGTCAGACTCTCCTGTTGGTTCTCAGTATCTGGACAGCGACCTGTTGCCTGCCTCTGCCTCTGTGGCAAGCCCATCTGTACTTCTGTCTGTCGGATCTGCTCTGGATTTCTGGACCGGACTCTGGACACAGCCTGTTGGATTCCCTCCTTGTTACCTCTGCCTGCCTCTGTTTACCTATGCCTGACTCTGGATTGTCACTGGATCTGTTCCCCTGCTTCTAGTTGTGCTGTGGACCCGGCTTCTTAAAGCAGCAAGTTGACTAAGTTCCTCCTGGAACCAATTATTGGATTCAGTGCTACATCCCAAGTGAGGTCAGTGGCTTTATTCATCAGCTCAACAAATCCCTCTTTTGATACCATAGCCACTAACCTGTCCCTCTCCCTTACAGAGGTTTCTGTGCCAGAACCAGAAGTTAGCCACGCCAGCTACACCTGTTTCTCAATTTTTTTTAAATGTCTCTCTTTGTGTCCACAGTCTGATTCATTACACATTTAAAGGTTATAGATAAAATGCTGCTGAAGTTTGACTTTTTGCACCATTACAATACTTACAGGCAACCAGTCCTCATATCATTTTCTTCATGAAAAATTAATATGTTTCATGGAACAAAAGTCCCATGTGGGGCACCCCAAGGTTCAATTCTAGGACCCCCTCTATTCAATATCGATATGCTCCCACTAGCTCAGGTTATAACAAGAAACAAGATTAGTTACCATAACTAAGCAGACGATACAAAGCTCTACCTTACAATTTCGCCAGGTGACTCTGAACCCATCCATGCACTGAACATATGCTTAGAACAAATCAATGCATGGATGTGCCAAAACTTTCTCAGGCTGAACAGAAACAGAACTGAAGTTAATATCTTTTAACCTAAAGAGAAACGAACTAGGGTCACCACACAGCTTCAGATATTACAAACTAGTGACCAGGCCGAAAATATGGGTGTAGTGAAGGACTCAGATCTGAACCTTCAAGTACACATAAAGACAGTTACAAAGTGAGTCTTCTATCACCTGAAGAACATTTCCAGGCCCAACGAGATCTAGAGAAACTTATCCATGCGTTTATCTTTAGTCGCATTAGCCCCTTTTCCATTGAAAGCCACAGGATTTAATGCCACAGGCTTTGTATTATTCCAGTAAACCAAAGCCTGGTGCTTTTGGGTTTTTGTGTTTCCATCTGCTTGGGGCCATTTATGTAAAACAATCCAATGACGTAAGGGACGTTGTGATAAAAAACTGCAGTACCCCTCCTGTCCAGTGGGGCACAACAAGAAAACAGCAGTCAAACAGACCAATGCAGAGAAGCTGTATCATGTCCTTCCACTCATCCCGATTCCGGAGAAACAGGACAATGCAGAACTGGTGGCGTTACATCTCCTTAGCCCCTTTTACACCGCCCCCAACTCTATTTCCCACCGCAGGGCTCCACTCTATTTACTCCTTTTTGTATAAATAAACAAAAAAAAAAGCAAAGCTTCTTTCTGCCTGGGCAGCTGGGGGACAGCAGTTGTGTGTGTGTGTGTGTGTGTGTGTGTGTGTGTGTGTGTGTGTGTGTGTGTGTGTGTGTGTGTGTGTGTGTGTGTGTGTGTGTGTGTGTGTGTGTGTGTGTGTGTGTGTGTGTGAGGGGGGTTGATAGAAGAGCTTTATGTGTATAATTCTTCCTCTGTCACACGGCGAGTTCAACAGGGACGGTTTTTAAAAACAGTAGTGCAGACGTTTGAGCACATCAACATTATTTTTATGTATGCCTGTGCAAATTCGCAGTTATCTGGGTCATTGCAACAGCAGACAGGCTTAAATCGGATGCAACCAAACATGGAGAATGGGCCTCCATTCCATCCCAGCAGTGCACCAACTACAGGTTGCTCAAGTGCGAGCCACCAGAATTGAAAAAGACTCCTGGATAGGTGTCGAAACGTTTTCAGAAAGAACTAAATGAAAGTCCGGTTGCCTCCTATTTAATTCTGTTTGCTATTTTTATGTAGTCGAAAGGATATACGTGCTGAGAAGATCTACTCCTCCTCTTTCTCTGCCACGGAAATAGAGCCTGCTCCGTGCGCACACACAGACACAAACACATCTGTGTATATCTGTTGTGCGCAGATATTCTTCGCTAACTTGGTAAACTATGGAGATAATTTCCTGCCAAAAGGTTGTACACAAAAAAATGTGTTGCACACAAATAAAACTTGTTTTGCACACAAAAAGATGTTTCACACAAAAGAATTGTTTTGCAAACTGTCCCCAAACATTGCACTCAAAATATCATTTATAAGTTTTCCTCGAGTACAAAACGGTCTCTGCTCGCACAAAACAGTCTCTGCTCGCGTACGAAACAATTCCACCCCCTCTGCGGTAAATTTGTGCCAAAAGTCACGTGATGCATTAAGAGTTGTTGTTGTTGTTCAGACGTCCCGACAGCAGGGGGCGCACCCAAAAAAACTGAAACGCGCCGGTTTGGCTGAGAACAGCATGAGCAGCCCACGGGTAACTTTCCCGGTGAAAAAGTAATAGCTCACTATGCAGATAGATCATGTAAGATTTCAGTTAAAGGCACTGTTTAGTTTTATCTCTGATTTAAAAATGCTGTGTAACGGACTTTTGAAAAATAACGTATTTAAACCATGATTTGATCTTTAACTCTCCTTTCAGAATTGAACGTCTTTGGAGAGACGTGTGGTGTGCAGGAACTAACACAAACTACAATGTGCTGCACTCACGAGAGGACAATAATTTGCTTGACCTGTCAAACATGTTAGATAACTTCTGTTTTCACTATTTATCTGTCCCAAGACTACATGTAAGTTTTGACACCATCAGCAGTGGCTGGGATAACCGTCCACTCAGAACTGAGGGGAATCTAACACTCAGTCAGTTATGAGAGATGGGAAGAATCCAGCTTGCTGTGGTAGAACCAGAAATCACAGAGGTAAGATGGATTTTTTTTTGTGCTTGCTATTATACAGTTTCTCACATTAATGCATATATTTCAAACCAGAAATGAACTTATCTGATCATTTATCTGATCACTCCAATACAACAAAACATTGAGTACATCAGAGAGGTGGCATTGAAACTGGTTTCTTTGAAATGTGTTTATTATGGACCTTCAAAATAAGTAATGGATTTTGGAGTCATTTATTTTCAATCCTTAGCTCCATGAATTAAATTATATTCAGTAAATTGTAGCAACAGAATTATGGCCTCTTTTTTATTCTCTATATATCTCCATCTTTCTTGCAGGGACTCTGCCTGCCTCATATTGACTGGGACAACAGTGGACTGCTTGATGACCCACACTGTGGGGTCACTATTCCTGAAACTGGCAATGTGTTGAGCCCTGAACAACTGGTAGCACTGAGGGCAGCCATGGATGCACTGGGACATTCTGAATCATATAGATCAGATATATATGTTGCTACTGTCTTATTGTGGTTACCATTGTTGCAAAAGGTTTTCAAGTAATAAAATCCAGCCAGGAAAATGTAACTAAGTTAGTGTATTCACTGAATAAAAATGTAGAACTGCTGGGATTGTGATAGTAAATGTGTATGGTACTGTATAAACCTTTTGAAAATGCTGAGGTTATTAAAAAAAAAAGGGCACACGGGGCTGTTACTAAAACTGATGATGCAAGCATTGTGGGAAAATTAAACAGTCCTTTATTTTCCACATTGCATAATAAACATACCCTTTGATAAAGTCTTTATTTCCGATTCTTACCAATATTAATCACAGTGAATACACCTTTTCCACAAGGATTGCTTTTATTGTTGAAATTAAGACTGAAAGAACTCCATTAATTCTCCAGGTTTTTCCCAGTAAACAATCTCTGCATTACCATAAAACAGGCTTTATTAAAAAAAAAAACTGGCTGATGAAATGGATGAAGCCAAAAACAGGACTATGAAAAACAATTCCTGCATGTAAGACTGTCAGGAAATTTAGAACAATGTCAAACTTGGCCTTTTTTTTCCCTAACCTTTGTATTCAGCCTAAACGGCTCCACTAAGAGCTATGAAGGACATGCTGCAACAGTTACTGATCAAAGTAGTTAATACTGGGAACTAAAACGGTTATGTATTAAGATTATTTTTAAACAAGCCCAAATCCTCTGTTGTGTTTTTAAAGATTCCATCAAATCTTGAATTGTTTTAGTCTTGGTAGTCTTGTGATGGAAGTCGGCGTGTCTCAAAGCAGGTAGATGACCTGGTAGACCACCATGGCTACTTTCCATGGTGAGAGTTCATGGCCTTCACCTCATCAGTGGATGCTGGAAAACAGATATGTGTTATGGTTATGTAAAGAATAATACTCCTCTTAAAGAAAAAAATAAATCACCACTAAGATGAAAACAAACTTTTCAAGAAAATATCTGCCCATGTGGCCATTTCCAGGTCTGGTTTTGCCATGGCCAAACCATTTTTATTAAGTGCACAACATATATTTGCAATTGGGCACACATGACCTCATTTTTACTTTGAAGAAATTAAGGAGTTAGAAAGGTAGTGAGACATAATCTAGATCTGCTGCTATATGCTTTACTTAACATTCATATTTGTGTTAGAAAATGCAATTTTTAATGAATTTCCCTACCAATTTTCATATAATCAATATCCACTCGTTGCAATTATTTTAAATTCCTTAAGAATCCGTTTTGCACATGAGCATACATGCATTTGTTTGACAGTTTTAGGATAAATTACCAAATCCAAACACCAATTTATGTTTACACCAATAAGAACAATAGACATTTGAAAACAACATAAAAACCACATTATACTCTGTTAACAATGCATTTATCTGGGTATCCACTCAGGTACTATTTATTTGACACAGCACAGTAAAGGGAGAAGCCAACCACAGGGGTTACATTACAAAGCAAAAGTTGTTTTAGCATGGCGTTCAACCTAAGGCTAGCTTTCATGTTATTTGTTCTAAAAAGTAACATGGTCCCTTACTGCAACATAGCAGTGCCTTTAACTGAATAGTGAGCTATTACTTTTTCACCAAGAAAGTTTTGAAAATTACCGTGGGCTGCTCATGCTGTTAGCTGTGATATATCACGTCTTTCTTCCTCAGCCAAACCGGCGCGTTTCAGTTTTTTTGGGTGCGCCCCCTGCTGTCGGGAAGTCTGAACAACAACAACAACTCTTAATGCATCACGTGACCTTTGGCACAAATTTACCGCAGAGGGGGTGGAATTGTTTCGTACCCGAGCAGAGACTGTTTTGTGCGAGCAGAGACCGTTTTGTACTCGAGGAAAACTTATAAATGATATTTTGAGTGCAATGTTTGGGGACAGTTTGCAAAACAATTTTTTTTGTGTGAAACATATTTTTTGTGTGTGCAAAACAAGTTTTATTTGTGTGCAACACATTATTTTGTGTACAACGTTTTGGCAGGAAAATATCTCCATAGTAAACACTTTATAGTGAATTTTCAGCCGCAACAAACAGATCCAGGCCAGCCTGTCAGCAGGCCTGTGTCACTCCAAACAAGTCTGAACAGAATTAAAACTGGCTCATCATCCTGATGAACTGACTGCACAGATGAAGTTTTGAGGTGCACCTTCTCACCTAAAATCATCTTGAAACAACCTTTTGTGATAAATTAAGGTTATAAAATTGAAAGGTCTGTAAACTCCTCATCTCCTTACTGTTCCTTACTCCACCCTTGTGGCGGACAGTTTTTCTTACTGCATGCAACCCCACCCCCTCAAAAAACCCAGAGAAAGCAGAGCAAAGCACTGGGTCAGTTGGGGGGGCCAAAGCCCCAGGAAAGTAAAGCGCAGGGGAAAGTGAAATTAGTCGGGGCAATGTGTATGGAAACCTTACCCATGGTTTGGAAAGCCCCAGGCTTCTCAAAAGGGGCTATTGATTACTGCAACTCTGCATTCACAGGTCTGGCCAATAAAATATAGATTTTATGTCGGATAGCCGACAACTGCAGCTGATCCAGAATGCTGCTGCTCGTGTTCTCAGGAAGATAGAGCACAGCACCCCAGTTCTGAAGTCCTTACACTGGCTTCCTGTAGCTCAGAGAATAGACTTTTAAATACTTCTGTTAGTCTATAAATCATTGAACGGCTTAGCACCAAGATACATTAAAGACCAGTTGTTGCTGTGTCAACCCTCCAGACCACTCAGATCTTCTGGCTCTGGTCTACTCTGCATAAGCTGTTGTGCAATTATACACTGTTTAAAGTTATTTAATGTTTCATAAATAACTCTCTGTCTGTTAAGTATTGTCTGGTGATAATCAGCTCTTAAGCTGATATCAAGACAATGGTTGAAAGGGATGAATTCGAGCACTAGCGACCTTTTAACAGCAAACTCTGCACACACATACAATAAAGGAGTGACAACTTCTTTTCAAGTTCAAGAATTTAATAACAGAAATAAAATGAACATCCAGAGAACATCACTATGTAATGCTGTTTATCTGAATTAACACTATATTTCGATGAACAAATCCTCTCTACTAGGCTAGTGAAACTTAACTAAACTACTAAGTAAAATGAAGATAAAAAGAAACTAAGCTAAGGAACTATTTACATGCAAAAACAGAACAAAAGACAAAACAAAAGTGGTTGATCATAATCAGAATAATTCAGTGAATCCTGTTCACTGCAGATCTGATTCAAAGAGCATGGAATGGAGTTAAATTAGCTTAACTAATTTCGGAAAACATTTGGCATGTTTTCAATCCAGTCACAATGTGAATCCCGGGTTAAACAATGTTATTTGATTAAATGACATTTTGTTTAAGTCAAAGAACCAAAGTTCATCTTAAAGAATGTGAATTGAGGTTAAATTAGCTTGACTAATTCAGAACAACATTTGACATGTGTTTCAACCCATTCACAATGCAAATCCCAAGTTAACCAGAACATTATTTTGAGTAAATAACATTCTAAAGACTGATTTGCCCAGTAAAATGATCATCTTGAGGCGCTTGAATTTATCAATGCAATGATACTTCCGGGAGCTAGGGGGCGCTATAGCGATCGGACGCTAAATTCGGTAACTCCTAAAGTTATCAAAATTGCCTTTAAACCAACATTAATATTAAATTTTAATGCGAGAATAAGGCCCATAGCTCTATCGAATGATTGCGGAGCAGAACAAACAAGGTTTATGCTTGGAACGGGCTTTTGTAGAAAAACCGGAACCGGAAATTACCAGAAGCTAATAGCATTTTGGCTAGTGGACTTTCGGCGCTAACAAATAAAAGCTTCGGTTTTATTTTAGTCATAATGAGTGGGCCGGATAACGTAAACATTAATGTCCCATCAGTGTATGAAACCCTTGTGGAGATGACCTTTGTTATAACCATAAAAACACACTCGACAATGACATGGTACCGAATGCTAGCAATGAGCCATTCCGTTAGCCCTTTGTTTAAAACCCATGCAACGCCTTGCATAAACATTTTCCAATGATGATGTAACCTTTCCCTTTGGGTTTCTCTGTCCAACTTGTCGGCGCCTCGTGTGAGTTCAGTCCACTTTGGTCATCCAGGGAAGGCAGTGAAAGGGGAACCGTTGTTCTGTTCAGCAGCGGGCTAGCCTACGGCTCTGCAGATATGAGCTAACCGACAGCGTGGTCGGGCAGCTTGGCGAAGCGGCAACATGTTGTCGGAATCGGCCTGGTCGAGCGCCCTGATCTCTCAGCTTGTCTGGTGAGGGAAGGCGACCGGTCCGCGTCGTCTCTGCTCGGCTTTCCTGCAACAGCTGACAGAAATAAACAAAGCTGTTTCGGCATTCTGTGCTTTGCGGCTGGTTGCACAGAAGTCAGAGTGCAACTTAGCTTCGATCTGGGGATGAATCTCCAGCAGGATGAGAATTCCCCTCTGGTCACTCCATCAAAGCAGGCAGATGAGTTTCACAGAACGGCTTCTCTGTGCACTTTGGGGGCTTTTGGGGCCTTGAGGCCCATGGCTGCTGGTAAAAGCAGACCCTGGATCAGGCGTGGCTGGCCCAGCCACATTCCCTCAGACGTCCCAGGCAGAGGAGACCATGTGGCCTCATGGTTCAGCCAGCCTCCCTCTCCTCCTTTTGTCTCAGCGAGGGAGGAGGTGAGACGCAATAGCCTTGCCTTGGCATGCTCCAGGGTGAAGTGGTCATCTCAGAGTCTGGGGAAAAGTGAGGGTCTGGTCTTTTGTCTGTGGGGGTGGTTTACAGAAGGCACCCTGCTGAGAGAAAGACTGTCCTTGCCTGACTCTCTCTCCTTTGTGGCTGTGTGGTCAGAATTCAATCTGACATCAATTATTCATCATGGCTTTAATATGGCACAACAACGCAGAACTTGAACTAAACATGGAGAAGCAGCAATTATGCTCCACAAACCTGGAACAAACTTCCAGAAAACAGCAAATTAGCCAAAGCAGTTAATTTAAATTAAGACGGAAAACCCACCCGTTTAGAGCTGCTTTCAGTCCAAAATAACAGGAAGATTGACCAAGATATTTGATGTGAATTGATGTTTTCACCTGATACAATTTAATGTTTGTTACTGGTCTCACAACCAGTGACTGTTTCGGTGTGTTTATGATGTTTTTTTATGTTTTCATGATGTATAGCACTTTGAACCGCCTTTCTGCTGAAATATGCTATACAAATAAACTTGACTTAATGTCATTAATGGAGAAGCAAAAGTCACTAACAAGAAAAGTACTGAAGTGAAAGTCATAAAATTGCTCACAATAATTGATAAAGTAAAAAATGGTAAATGGCCTGTACTTGTATAGTGCTTTATTGTCAGGATTTGTTTACTGATGAACTCAGAACACACACACGGAACTAAAGTCTGAGAGTTTTTATTGAAGGATGTATGCTGGATGGTGGGTGATGAAGCCGGAGGATCAGGATTGCAGAAGGTCAGAGGTGCAAATGAAGGCAGGAGCTGATGGCCCGGAGTGAGAGTCCCTAATTATGAAGGTGGCCGGGAATGCTCAGTGCTGCTCGGCTAGCAGGCCCCGTAGCCACACCAGGTTAGCAGTTCTTTGGAGACACCAGGGCACAGAGCAGAGCTTCTCCAGGGCGGCTAGTCAGGTTAGCAGTTCTTTGGAGACACCAGGGCACTGAGCAGAGCTTCTCCAGGGCGGCAAGTAGTGATGTTACGTGATGTGCCGAGGCTTCAAGGCGTGTGTCGAGTAATGGAGGGGGCGTTTCCGTAAAGCGCGTATCGAAGCTTGCTTCATTTAGGGGAGGAGTCGAAAACGATGACGTCCGAAGCCTCGCTGCCCGCCTGTACCGGATGACCGGTTCATTCAGAACCAGTTATGGCTGCACGCTGGATCATAAAACAGTTCTGCTAACCAGATGCAGTTTAAAACGCCACTTAGTCTGTTTATAAGTTTTGTTTTTATTAATTCTGCATTTTTTAACTACATGCACCATATTTCTGTGCCTCAGCGCTTGCTCCTCTCCCCCCCTCCTTTCCCTTGGAGCAGGTGCTTTTATCACCGTTCACCATTCAAAACGTGAATCACTACGTTTAATGTCCTCACATCGGTAGCAACGTGTGCCAGTTAAAGTCAATAGGAGAGTTAGTAGCGGTGTTTCATGCTATTTTTTTTTAACAACATAGAATCAGTGGCGCTTCGGTGGGCTGCTGCCTCGCGCTTTATTTCAGGTGTGCACTTTTAAGGGTCATTTTAAAGAACTTGTAACATCAGGGGCTTCATCTCAGATCTGTCAGTACCCCAGTTCCCTTTATAGAAGCCCTTTACAGTATTTAGTTATGCATTTTCCCCACTGTTTATCCCTCGCACGCAGCGCACCAACGGGGGTAAAATCCGCCCACCGCACCGCCCAGAGTGCACTGACGAGAGCAATAGAGAGTTGTCTGGTCAGCGCGGCGACTGACTGAGAAAACTGTCGCTGTGAAAGGTGATGAGAATGTTATAAACTGTAACAGTCTAGAAGTGCATTGAGCTGAAAAGAGGGAGACATCAGCAGCTGGATCGTGCGTAAAGACGCAGTGTAAACCTATTTGTGCTTCAGTGTTGCTGCTGAGGGGAAATTGACCATAATCCCCCCCGCCCCCGCCCCCAAAATTATCATAATCTCACTCTTAACTTTTGATCAAAGTTGACAGGTCTGATTATTACACAACATGCCATATCACATGACACTACTATTTTGGGAATAATTACACACAGAGAATACATTCAAACAGTATTTTATTATACACATATGTGTATACATAATTTATGTAGACAAATGATTTCGTCCTACACCTTTTGGGAAGTCATTCCCAAGAGCCATCATAGACAAAAAAATCAATGCATCACACGTGTTAAGATACAGCTGGCTGTGATTATACACCTCGCCAGTAGGTGGTTTCGTGTGCACATGAAGCTCCAAGAAATGAACCCTTTCTCGAACCAGTTGGCTCACGTGGTTCAATGCCTCATGAGGCTTCATCTCGCCATCACTAGCGGCAAGTCAGGTTAGCAGTTCTTTGGCAACATACAGCAAAGTTCAGAGTCGAGCAGAAACAAAACTTCCAAGGCAAAAATGAGGACTGGCATGGAGAGGTGGATGACTGAAGACGGACCGGCACTAGAGTGAGACAGAGGGAGGCTTAAATAGGGAGGCTAGCAGGTGAAATGCATCTGACTGATTAATTACCAACAGGTGTGACTGACTGCAAAGGGAGTGAAGGGAAAGCTTAAGTGAGGGGAAGGGAGGAGCTAAGACTAACAGAAATAAAAGTCAAATCATAACTAGAACCTAAAAAGAGATGAAAACTGAAAACTAATATTAAACAGAAAGCTAATTCAAAACTCAACCATGACATTTATCAAGTCCATCGACCCCAAAGCGCTTCACACTACAGTCAGTCATACACCCATTCACAAACACATTCACACCTTGACAACATTTTATAAAAGAGAAGCAAAATGAACAAAGTGATCCAATTGTTGGTCCCTTTATTTTCAATTGGGTGAAAACAATGTAGAATTCACAATTTAGCCCTCAGAAAACACATGATATCCAACAGTATAGAATGAATTGTCTCCATGACTGTGCTGTCTGCCTTAGAACAAAACAAAAAGTAACAACACAACAAAATGTGTCCAATCTATCTGAGAAAGATAAAAAAAAAACTAATCTACAACTAAAAGTCCTTGTGTAAAACAGCTTACAAGCTAAACAAAAGAAAATTTCACCACACCTTAGCACTGTAAATGCAGACTGGTTGCACTGATCTAAGTGATGATAAGGAAGCTGAACTTGCAGTTAATTTTAAATAAAACTTGATTTTTGTTGAAATTGTGTGCAGGCAGTCTTTTGGGGCTGAAAAGAAGTCATGCGATGATGAATCCGGTAAAGGGGTGTTGAGCTTCACATACAACTTGAGGACCACCACTGACTTCAGTATTTCAGTATGCCTTCTGCTGGATGGGTCAAATATGAGTCAAGCTGCTGGGCGGTACATGATATGAGAACTTTATAGAATGTAGAAAAGGTCTTACTTATCGGATGAATTGACGACCAGTCCAACAACCATGGGCAAAGAAGAATCCTAAATGTTTTATCTGATGTATTCCACACCTGAAACACCGGGAGGGGGAAACCAGCTTTTAGTGCAGCCAGTATTTCAATTCAGTTCAACTCAATTCAATTCTAAGTTATTATACCAAAAGGGAAATTAAATTCTGTTTTTAACTAATGTTATGACGTTTTTTCTCAGAGGTGTGGTAGATACTGAGGGCGGCAGGCAGGAAGGATCTCCTGTAGCGGTCTGTCTTACAGTAGATCTGGAGAAGCCTTTGACTGAAGACACTTTGTTGTTGTACAACAGCCTGACGAAAAGGGTGCTCAGTCAGCACATGCCTTGAGCACAATTCCTGGAACCTTTTCCAAGCCTGCTTTTTTTTCCTTTCCATGGGGTTCTGCAGAACTCAGCTGTGGCCTGTTTAAGTGGCTGTTCATCTGGACAAGAAGTAGATTTTGTTCCAGGAGTGGTTTTAAGTGGATAAAACCGGTGGTTGTCACAGGAGGAAGGGGCAGTCTTGTGTAAGTAAAACTGATTAATTACCAATTTATCTAAGTTGAACTAAACTTAAGCACAGTTTTGTCAATAAATAAAAATCATATAACTGCCCTCTGACAAATGAAACAAGTTATTCCTTTTATAATATAACCCAACTGTTGTCATACTGTCTAAGACTTATTTTCAGATCATGCAGACGGCGAAATATTTATGCCATAACTGATAAATATTAGCTGGTAATGAGAGAGCAGATGTTCATTACATATCAAAGTTGTCTGTCTGATAATTTGGTTAATTTTAACTCAGATAATAGTTTATATTAGCCAGATTTGAGTATGTGATATGTATATGTTTTCCTTTTTCTTCATAATGTGTGTATCTACTGCATGTGTCTGTGAGCCTGAAAAAGAATGTGGTTGATGAGTCTTTCATGCAGACCAAAAGGCCAATGATCCTCACAGTAGGTGGATGTCTTGATTGTGGGATGGCGTTATCATTAGTCATTTTCCTGGCCGCCTCACTCCCCACCGGCCTCTCATTTGTGTCCCATCTCCAGAGCCAATCATAATCCCATCAGTCTTTATCTCTCCTTTTATGCCAACAATCCACTCAGTCCATTCAGCTCCGGCTCTCATTTTCTTCCCATTGGTTTTCTCCATAAAATTGACTGAGCCTTAGCATCCAGGCCACATGTGTTCTCTCTTACTGAACTCTCAAATCTCAGAAGCTTTCTTTTTCAAACATTAAAACACACGTATATACTTCCTATCCAGGATTTTAATGATGTGTCATCTTGAAGAAAGTATCTCCAAAGGCTCTCTCACAGACTAAAAGATGAAGCTGTTGGGCATCCTAATCTGTGCTGTTGCCATATCATTCAGCGAGACAAGGGGATGTACTAATGTTTTTCCAAACTGTTTACCAATACATAAAAATTATAATTCATAATTTTCTTTTCCTTTTAATTCAAGTCAATCTCTTAAAGAAGCCTCAAAGTTAGCCAAGGAGACCAAGAGAAGCTGTAATGGAAACAAATATTTGTCTTCTTTTGTGCACAGCCATGCAAGGAAAAAGGACTGAAATGCATGACCAGAGAACAGAGTGGACTAGTAAAGCACTGTAGCACTAATCCATTTTCATTACAACTTTCATGAATGAGGAGTTGCCCACAGTTAGAATCTGTGTGATGTCATAATGGTATAAAAGCATGAGCAGGTATTCTTCCTTTTCCCGCAAAAAAGCAGGCATGTTATAACCCCCCCACCCCATTCGCTTGAAGGAATGGAAGAAAAGATTTTTCAAGAATAGACATGTCTGTCAGATTACATCAACAAAGTGATTTCCCCTCCATTGTCCTGAGAAAACTTGCCATTGAGACTCTAGCTCTGTTCCCTGAACAAGCATACCAGTACCGGGCGAACGGCCACTCCAGCCTCTTGGCCAAGAGCAGCTGTCGGGTATGCTCCACTGTTCATCAGAATGGGTCACATAAAGAGGTTGTGTCTGGACATAGATAAATAATAAATTAAAAATTAAATCAGAAAAAAATATTTAATTTGTTTTGTTGTGCTTTAAATTGTTCAGGTATGGAGCCTCTGTTGTGGGCAGGAAAGGAGCTTTGGACTGTTGTGCCAATTTCGGACAGCCTTTAACTCATACGACATTATGCATCTGAATCGCACATGCATGAGGCCAGTCAAATCCGGGCTTACAGTGTTCCAAAAAGAACCGCAAAAAAAACCCAAGTTAGACAATGTAGCAAATGGAGGTGACTGCAGACACAGAAATCCAAAGGACCCCCAGAGCACGGGAGCCACGGGAGGACCACTGGAGTGATACTATTGTAAGGATACCCCCACTCCCCCCCCCACACACACACACACACATACACACACACACACACACACACACACACACATACCCACACCTCCTGGAGGTCTCTTTCAGGTAGACCGCCCAAACCACCTGCCCAGACCAGGACCGGGCAACACCCAAACCCGAAGAACCCCGGTCCGGGATCCAGCATACCAGCTTACTACACTAAATGCATTTCAGCACTAAATCCAATTTAATTGAACCCAAAGTGTGCAACAGGAGAAACATTGGGATTAGTGTTACTTTAAGTTATTCAAACATAAATGAATGTTTCTCAGGGGTTCAATCAGAAACGCCCTCAAGAACAACAGAGAGAGAGAGAGAGAGAGAGAGAGAGAGAGAGAGAGAGAGAGAGAGAGAGAGAGAGAGAGAGAGAGAGAGAGAGAGAGAGAGAGAATGCAAGTGTGTTTGTTACCAAAAGGCTTATTAGGAGAGAAATCATACAGAAAATCTAAAAGAGTGCCAGTTTTGTGAAACCATCATGCAAAGGCATTTTCTATTACTATGCCAAGTGCTCAGTAGTAATAACTGAAAGCTGAAAACATCACTTCTTGAGTATGCATGTTTAATTTTGAAAAGATATGACTTTAAAAAGAACTGTGATTGGTGTTTTTCTCATCAGTGTTAATTGCACTGAAAGCGACTAGAGTGGTTATCATCAACTCAAGAAACACATCCTTTCATCTGAAAACACTTTCTCCATAATAAGCTATGTGTTTGACATGGGAGCCTGTATAACTGACTCTAGAAGTCCAAACAGTGTGAGTTTGCAAGTTTTTTTCATAAAATCTTGTTCCTTTGACATAAAAATCAGCACTACAATATCACTATACATTTTTCAGAAGAAAATTCAATAGAATCATTTAACTCCCTAATTAAAATAATTAACATAACATATTTTTTAACAACAAAACATATTTGATTAATTAGCTAATTCTTTATTTGCAAAATAAAACAATTCATAACAGACTCACAAAGAAATATTCAAGATGTGCATGTGAGATGATAAACCTCTAATCAAGAATCAAGAATTTTTATTGTCATTATGTAACCATAATTAAGTTTTCGTGAGACACAGGTGTCCCCCCACCCCAAACAGGGCTAATTATAAATCCCCACACAGTTACCTTAAAATTACAATAGAATAAACTAATTGACACATTAAAAGTAAAACAGAAATTAACTAAGGAAAATAATTCATATATTTGTACTTTTTAAGCCTGTCACACCACACAATTTTTAGTCTTTAGAAAGATAGCTTTTAAACTTCATTGTAACACTTTTTATATAGTATTGCTCTGTATATGTACATAAATCAATACATCATTTGAAAATCTTGGACTAGGTTACATTACATGTGGATTAAGATAGACAATTGCTACTATACTGACTCACAAAGAAATTACAGACGCTATGCTATACTCAGAAGACTTATGACTCTAATTTCTTTCATCATAGTTTAAGATAAATGTGCGATCACATCTTCTGTGTAAACTGACTGAAACAATCCTCACATCCTGCAAAATGTGGAAGTTTTACCATTCACAACATCCAGCCATCCATTTTCTTTTTTTTTCTTTTTTTTCTTTTTTTTCCCCCAGTGTCCTGTCTAGCAATGTGGCAATAGGAATTGATGTCTCAATGCCAAATAGAGCTCGACAGATTTTGCTTTCACAAGTGGAGCAAACAGCTTTCGCCATAGTGCTCCGCTTGATTTATGCATGTAAATAGCTTTATTGTGATTCCTGCAGGGAGAATTTCAAATTATATGGACACTAAAATGTGAAAGTAGGAGAGTAAAGGAAGAACAAGAAGAGAAAAAAAAGAAAGAGAAGAGGTGAAAGAAAGAAGAGATAAAAGGGAGAGAATGATAAAACGTCCTCCGTCTGCTCCATCACCTGGAAAGAGAGACGCAAAAAGAACAGCACAACCAACAGACATAAAGCAACAGATACAATCGAGTAACACCTTGATGCCATTGCTAAATCATATGTATTATTATTTAAGCTGACATGTGTAATGTGATACCTGAAAAAAGAAAGTGAAAGAAAATAAATAAATAAATAAATAAATTACAGGCTTTCTGTATATAGGTGAACACATCCATTTTCTGACCCGCTTAATCCCTCATGGGGTCACGGGGGTTGCTGGTGCCTATCTCCAGCGTTCACTGGGCGAGAGACGGGGTACACCCTGGACAGGTCGCCAG
Source organism: Fundulus diaphanus (assembly GCA_037039145.1). Lineage (NCBI taxonomy): Eukaryota > Metazoa > Chordata > Actinopteri > Cyprinodontiformes > Fundulidae > Fundulus > Fundulus diaphanus. The sequence continues at coordinate 6,859,120 of CM073130.1, read as the reverse complement.
TCTGTCACAGGGCAACACATAGACAGACAGGGCAAACAACCATTCACGCACACACTCACATGTTTTTTGGACTGTGGGAGGAAGCCGGAGTTCCCGGAGCAAACTCCATGCAGAAAGACCCAGGGTTGGACTCGAACCCAGGACCTTCTTGCAACAGCGCTACCCACTGTTCCACTGTGCAGCTCATTCACAACATGTCATAGTAAATGGATATGTCACATAGAACATGTATTTCAGGTAAATAATTTATTTCCATCAAGTTATATAATCGAATGATATGGATAGGAGAAAACAAATATCTTACAATATATTCAAGTCACATCAGCTATCCAGTCCAGATTAACATCAAACAACTCTAATAAACCCTTAAACTACTCTCAAAAATGTATGATTCTCTCTGAGACAGATTAAACACACTTTCTGCCAAAGTCGTCAGTAGGCAGAAAAAAAGGATTCATCAGTTGTCGAGACCCAAACACTATACAGGTAAAAGGATGTTTGAGATGCATCCAAGACAAACTATGACAGCAGTCACCTTCTCTACATGGATGACATCAAGCTGTATTCCAAGAATGTTTAAGGCATTGACTTACTAATTCAAATCATACATATCTTAGAATCATAAATAAAAAGCCATAAATATCTTAGAATCCAATGGGCTATTGACAACTTTGATGGGAAGCCAACCACAATAATGTATCTACAAAGAGTAAGAGAGGTCCTGGGAAGCCAATTATGTGGTGAAAACAATGTCCAAAGCCCTCTTACACCTGGTTCACACAGGCAACATATTAAAATTCTCATTTGATTTTGAAAACCTGAGAGACCCCACAAATGATGTTAAAATATTGTAGATGTAACAGCTTTGTTCCTACCGTGTGTTGCATCCAGCCACACTACAAGTACAAGAAACCACACACAAACAGATTTCACTGAGGAACAATCAGATGTCAGCGAGGAAATCTTGCAAAACCTTTCGAGATCAAATGTGAGTTCAGAGTAAATAAACATGGAAGAACAATGGTGATAATGTGTGGACTAATCTTAAAAACAAATAAAACATTAAAAAGGTTTTTGTTTGAGGAAGTGGCGACAGCACCAGCAGGCTCTATAGTTGCTACACTGTTATGGAGGTGTGTGGTGGGCATTGCTCCCTCACTCTGCCCCCTCAATCAAAATGTATTATTTATTTTTTTATATATTGTTTCTTTTTTTCTTAAATAGTGTCCTGTCTTGTAATGTGGCAATAAGAATTGTTGTCTTAATGCCAAAAATGACCCAACAGATTTTACTTTCACAAGCAGAGCCTTACCGCTTTCGCCATAGTGCGCCACTTGATTTATACATGCAAATAGCTTTATTATAATTTATGCAGGGAATATTTCATGTTATATGGACGGACACTAAAACAAGAAGGTAGAAGAGGAAAAAAAGGTGAAAAATAGAGATTAAAAAGGGAGAGAATGATACAACGTCCTCAATCTGCTTCTTCACCTGCAAAGAGAGATGTAAAAAGAACAGCACAACCAGCCGATAAGGTATTACAGATAAAATCAATTAACACCTTGGTACCATCACTGAAGTATATACAGTATTAATTAATACGACATGTATAAAGTGACAGCTGAAGATAATAATAGTGGTTTTCTTTATGGAAGTGAGTCTGTAAGTACTTGGATCCAAGCACCTGTAGGTGTTTGTGAGAGTGCGCTTGTGTATGTAAGGTTTATCCATGAGAAAAATGCTCAATAGGGGTTGTGAAGAGCCAAAGACCTGCCCCCCAGTACACTGAGGCAGACGCCAGGGGAACCAAAACCCCAGAAGCCCAAAGGGAATTTCAGAGTAAGGGTGCTCAAGGGGGGCCAACACAGAAGATATTGTTTTAAATTTCAGCCTACAATGTGTTAGCCTCGTGAGACCATCTTGATCTCGCGAGCTTTTAAGGTTTCACTCGCAGATCAGTCTGGCTACTCTCCGTTAAAGAAAATTTGGAGCCGTTCACCAAACGAACGTCCAATCAGCGTTGGCTTTGAGGCGGGTTGAGGTGTGACGCAACCAGAAGCGCGACAGTTCAGTCTAAAGAACATGGCGGCTTCAGTCGATGAAACTAGCGTTAGCGTGGCTATCGAGCAAGTTTTATCGGAATTACAGAGTATTTCTTTGCTGAGCTAACGAGCCTTTACCTGCAGCAGCAAGAGTAGCTTGGCTTGTGGTTGTGTTTTTGTCGTCGCTCTGTTACGAGCGACGACAAAGCATGTTGACGAGTACGTCATATGCTTCGTTGATCTGATTGGTTTATTTGGCCCGTCTATCACCAACATAGGCCAATCAGCTAACCAGTATTTTCGCCCCTTCCCAAAATTACTTCAACGGAAGGTTTCCAGATGGATATGCGGAGCAAATCTATCTGGCGGCGTCAGGTTAACAATGTGTAGGAAAACTCTGCAAAATTTTCAAGCCATAAAAGTAATTTAAATTTGGATAAATTACTGTTTATTTTGTACTAAATTTAAGTTTCCCAGTTCCTAGTTGTCCTTGAATCCATCAAGCAGTTGACGTTATGTCGTCAGACGTCAGTGAAGTGAAACTCCAGCCTCGTTCTGGCTTTAACGTTGTACCTCCACAGAGCCACCGCATCAAGGTGAGGTTCCTCTGTCTCTACGCGATAAGTAAATGGCCATTTTTGCCTCACTGATTAAAAAAATTAAAAGTCGGACCTTTGTCTTTTATTTTGGCAGACTCCTCCAATAAATAGAGAAGTCGTAAAAACTGTGCCAAAAAGACTAAAAACACTTGTTAAAAGGCTGCAAATTGTCTTTAGTCTGATGCAGTTAATAAAAACATGAAATACATTTTCAGACAGACTGCAGAAAGGTTTAATAATAACCAATTAATAATTAATAACTAATAAGTGTGAGTTTGTGGCGATGGCACCGTGTAAAATCCTCCATTGGAGATCACCAGTTCGTTTTTTTATCGGAGGTTTATATAAAGTCTTCCACTGGGGTGCTCTTCTGGTAAGTTTATCAGTCATCACTTTTCTGCAAACGCGATAAATGGTTTTCTGTCCCATATTGAATAAAACCATTTTCTGTGGGTCTAGGCTGGAGAGCAGAGGTCCACTTTGCTCCGGGAAATCAGGATCCAGGATCAGGCCAGGTTGGCTCTCTCCCTCACAGTACGCACGGAGGAGGCTCCTCTCCTTGGCCGACAGCTTTCCCCTCAGGAGGTACAGGAAGCACCGCACCAGCCTGGCAGACTGTACCCCCAAACCGATTTTTCTCATGTGCACTCTCGTCCGCTCCTTCACACACACTCCTCCCACATGAAGAAGAAACAACAAACCGAACGTAAGCTAGCATATTTTAAGTGAGAAAGATGGACATTCGCCTATGGCTGAAAAACCCAGACGCTTCACCGTCAGTATCCATGCAGGCCGGCAGCAGCAGCGGGCGCACCGGAGAGACTGGGGAGCACCTGGAGGGCTTGTGAGGATGAGCACTGCAGCGAGGAGAATGAACTGCCCGGGTATTGCCATCATCACAACAGGGTATGCTCACACATGCTAGAATATCAGGGCAAGATAATCCAATATATCGAATAACCTCAACTCGGGGTTAGAGCAGTCCAATCGTTCTTCCAAGCAGATTAGATCACTCCACAAACAGCAGGAATATCTCATAATTATATCTCATAATCTTCTGGCTTCAAAGTTTCATTGCTGGCAGCTTTCCAGATTTCTCCCTCCTTCTGCGATAGAGTCCTGCTCACTGTTGTGCAATTATACACTGTTTTAAAGTTATTTAATGTTTAATAAATAACTCTCTTCTGTTATTATATCTGTTAGATATTGTCCGGTAAATATCAACGCGGGAGCTGATATCAGGACAATAGTTGAAAGGAATGATTCGGGCACTGGCAATCTTTTAACAGCAAACTCTGCACACACATTCTCAACCTTTCTTACTGCAACTAAAAGTGTTTGGGAGTAAAGCCTTGATGCTAAATTTACTGAACAACAATGTAATTATGCTGTGTCCCTTGTGCATGCATCATCCATTTGTGCCCGACACAAACTTATTCAATGCAAGGTATTTTTTAGGGCTCACTATACTAATGCTAGACTGGCTAAAGTTTTCCACTCGGTTAGTGACACCTGTAACTAATCATGCACATGTTCTGGTCGTGCCCTAAACTAGGCCCTTTTTGAACATTCTTTTTTTATGTGTTGGGAAAAGCTTAGCACTGTTCCATTGTCCCAAATTCATTCGTGGTCGGGTTTTTTTTTTCTTGTGTGTGTGTCCCTTGCTGGATCTACCAAGAGCATTTAAACGAACATTGGCGTTTACCACTTTGCTTGCGTTTCCCCATCCCCCTCACATGTCCGTAGGGTTCGAGAAGTACTACATAATCTCAAATTGGAAAAATGAAGGTTCTCATTTTGTGCCTCAACTAAGTTATTTCATGACACTTGGGACCCTTTCTTACAGCAAATTGATTCTTTGAACATTCAGTACGATCTGGAGGACGACTAGAATAGACTAACCTTTTTTCTTTTTCTCTTCTCAATTTTGACCGTACAATGGTTTGTAACTGTTTGTGTGTGTATACATGCATGTGTGTGCCTGTGGGTGGGGGAAGAGGTTGGGGGTGTTTGATTTGCAGCAAAATGTATATGCCATTAAACTAAATACTGTGCTGTATATCGACTTTTGTTTAGAAAAAGTTCAATAAATAAAGTTTGAAAAAAAAAAACTTTGGTATCAAGACATCAGCTTTAATCTTGTTGGCAAAGACAAAATACTCAAATGTTTTCATATAGGAACTCCATTGCTCTTCCTTGACAAGGTCCATTATTTCCAATCATAGCCATTTTCACTTGACTCTGTTAAGTTTCTGCCACAGACCTCCACTTTTTTGTTTTGCCATTTTCTCATATATTTCTCTCTTTTATGAGTTGCAATTCCTTTTTGTCATTAGTTGGCTTTTTTACAATTGCCCTGTCCCACGCAGGGAGATTTTTCCTTTCTTCCTGTCACAGTATGGTTCTGTTTTTAGTTTGGTTTTTGGACTGATGCTGACTTTTTCTGTTACTTTGTCACGATTTACGTTTTCTGTTTTAGTTTGTCACAGTTTGGGTTTTATTCATCATTCAGTAGTCAGCCAGCCCCTGTCAACTCCCTGTTCACTCCCCAGTCAGTTCATTCATCTGCCCAGACCATTCCCACCTGTTTTCCCTAATTAAGTTCCAACTCAGCTCACCTGTTCATTTGCCTTAATATACCTGCCTCATTTAGTCACTCACTGTCAGAACGTCATGTCATCTCCTTGCATCTCACTTGTGATTCTGTCACCGTGTTTTTCTGTGTATGTCCGTGCTCCACCAGCTTGGACTCAATATCAGTGACATCTGCATCTCCTGGTTTGTTTTTTGCCTTTTTTCATTAAAACACCTTTTTTACATAACTCTGTGTCCGGCTGAATTTCGGGTTCGCCAGCAACAACCGCTACACTTCCTCTGTGTATCCTGCAGCAGTGCGGCTCCGTAAGACAGCTCAATTTGTCTGCAGTTGCGCAAAACTGGACTTTTTATCGGGGCCTGAAGAAAAGAAAAAAATTACAGCATGAGAACATGATACCTCGTCAGCGGTTTTGTAGTATTTTACCTATACCTTAAGGGTACTACAACTAAAAGATGGGGCAGGACATCATGGAGAGTTGCACATATAACATGTATTAGCATAACCATTGAAATACACATCTGAACATGGCATTTAACGTTGAAGGGATGACATTAAAGGGACAAACTTAAGTAGCAAATACGCAACAGCAGAGTCATCAGAGAATGTCTAAAGGTGTAAAGGGTGAACAGAAACAGTGTCTGCACAGTACCTTGTGGCGCTGCAGAGCAGTCTGCCAGAGACACAGCTCCATGTCTTAACATACTGCGGTCTACCAGTGGGGTAAGAGTATCCACTGGGACTGGTGATGGTCGACTCCAGTTTGATCCACTCTACGTTGTCTTTCAGGAGTGTCATGGAAAGAATTATCACAGGAGCAAGACACGGTTTCATTGAAGAATCAGAGAAAACCTGGTTTTGTCTGTTTTACTTGTCGGAAAGCAGAACAGCATTTCGAGACACATTCACACACAGAGCTTGCAGGTGTGCCCAGTAAGAAAACATTTTGTCCTTTATAGGAAACAGATGTAACCTCTAAGGAGGAGCCTGTCATGGAGAAACAAACACCCTCTCTGAAAGATAACAGCTTCATCCTGGCCCCTGACCTTTAACACCACCTATAAGTCTGGGGAGGACTGAGCTCCCCTTCCCACTCTTGTCATGATTTAATTAATTGACTCTGGAATGAGCACAAATACGGAGGCAGAAAACGGTTTAAGGATTTTATTGACAAAATAATAAATGAGAGGTGATGTCTGCTGGCTGGGTCTCTGGGTTCGTGGGCTGAGGAAGGGAAGGTGAGAGATGAGCAGCGGGCAGGAGAATGTTTGAATAATGATTATTGTCTTGCGGGTAGCAGAGAAACTCACTGGGCTGACGGTGAGGTTTGAGTTTGGGAGGGTGATGTCCAGTGCAGTTGGTGGTAGGTGCAGAGCCGGTAGGTTTTCTCCAAAGGTGGTGGTCTGAGGGTGGACAGGCAGGCGAGCTCAGGTTGGAGGGCTTACGTAGTGTGTAGGTCTGAGACTTGACGTTTATATCCAGAACGTGAACTCGGAAAGTCTCAGTGATGTCTTCAGGGAGCATGAACAGCGGAGATGTGGTCTTGAGCTTGGATCCAGGTTTTCTAGGAGGAAGGAATAGAGACAGGATTAGGCTTGGGTTTGCACAAGGAATCAAGGCTAGGAACAAGGCTTTGGTCGCATTCGTTAACGCATGAGCGTTAACGAACTGACGCCCTCCTCCTGGCTCCAGCTCTTTAAGAAGGATGGCAATTGTTAAAGATTCGGTATACCAGCCTGCTCCTATATATCTATTGAAGGCCCATCTTACCCCGGTTCCAGATTTGGCCGTAAGTGAGAACACATTGATCAAGAGGTGAACAGTGTAATATGCATATTTAATTTATCAGAAATTAAATATGGAGACAGAGTATTACATTACCATTACAAGATGATTTCACAGCGCGATGTAGAATTCTGTCTGAAGTAAGTTTTGGAAAAACATTCTTTTTATCAATTTAGAGCTCCTCCTGCTAAGCTCAGGGGGAGGGTGTTTTAGCCCCTCTGTTTGGAACAAAGAAACCCCTGTCCTTCTGACTACCTCCCTCGGGGGCAATAAAATACCATGTTATGTTTATCTTACCCTGGAGCAGGGAGAGACAGACACCACTCTGCTTTCCTCAGTAACCCCAACTAAGATATATTTTTTATTCTCAACACAATGAACTCCGACGAGGAGCACCTGCCCGTCCAACCCTGCAGAGGAAGAGAGAAGAAAAACCCGGCCTGCACCTGGGCCTGGACTATGACAACTCTGAATTACTACCCACGCATTTTGACACACAGATAAAGTTCCAAGAATGCTTCATGGCCATGTAAGCACACACTGATAAACTGAACTCTGGTTAACCTTACACTTCTGCAAACACAGGCTGCAGGCTGGACCACAAAAGCCATTGTTTAGCACAAGGTTTACACTTAGAAGCAGAGGAAGAAAATTTTCCATTACAGAAGTCTTGGTTGGATGATGTTGAAAGCGCTGGAGAAATCAAAGAACATGATCCTCACAGGACTCACAGGATTATCCAGGTGCACCAGAGCTCAACGATGGCATCATCCGCCCCATGCCAGACTGGTAGGCAAACTGCAGTGTATCATCACCAAGGGGCATCTTGAGGGTCTTCATCCAGTGTGATGTTAGTGCTACTGGCCTGTAGCTGTTGAGGTCTTTGGAGTTTGCCGTCTTGGATCATGGCACCACTGTAACATAACCCCAAAACTGCAAAACATAACATAAACATAACTACAAAATGGTGGCCAGTATGGGGCCCAGGATGATATAATTTCAGGTTTTGTGTTACATTAGATGATACAGTTAAGAGAATCCTGTTGTAGATTTGAATTCATTTGTTTTGAGTCTTTTTCTGTTCAAGATGGATAACATAACTTCTCAATCACAACCTGAGGAAAAATATACTGATCAGAATGAGGAAGAAAATGGAGCAGGACTTTTTGTAGATCAGGAAGAGGCAATTAGCAACAGAGGGGGAGAAGCCTGGGTTACAAGGAGAAATCCTATGGAGGAAATAACTTCTCTGATTAGCTCACTTTATGTATCAGATAATGAAGTTGAAGAAAGAGAAGATGACCAGGAAGAAAACCTTAATGTGTCAGACATCAATGGGTTTAGGAATGATTTAACCAACATGGGGGTTAGGATTACCTCACTGGAAGAAGATTTCCGGGCGTCGGTAGACAGTGCTTTGAATAAGGAGCAAAACATCAGGGCATATATAGATAAAAATGTTGAGGCCCTGAAGCAATGTATGAACACAGCCTTTAAGGAATGGGAAGCTAAGGTAGTAGACTGTTTGCTGCAACGAGATGAGAAGTGGAAGGCTAAAATAGAGAGGTTGAAACGCACTAGACTCTCTACAGCTATTCATTCCCTTGATAGTGTCAGACCAAGTCTCCCCGTGCCATCTGATCATCTCTCCTCTACCATGAAACATACTATCCCTGGAACATCATCTCCACCTTTAGCCCTACCTGTACAAAGAGTACCACAAGGAAGCCTTGGACCTTCACACCCCCAAAGAATGGATCGAACTACTGCCTACATCCCTCCAGGAGCAGTTCCAGTCATGCCATCAACAAACTATGGGTTCGTAGACCTCCCGGCATCGACCTCCCACCTAACAGGTCCTTCGTCAAGCAGAACACTTGTAGTTTATTCCAAGCCCCCTGTGCACATGGAGTTCCCGACATTTGAGGGTGCAGGAGAGATTTCTGATGTCTTATTTCATCGATCAGTGTGAGACATTTCTAACAGTAAGGCCCCTGTCTGACCCTGAATTATTGGGAGCTTTAATAGCTGTCTTAAAAGGCTCTGCTCGGTATTGGTGGAGTGTGGCTAAAAACATGATACACAAAAAATGGTGGTGGAAGAGAACTTAAGAGACATGGTCCAGTTGCCAGAGCAATGCCTTAGAAATTTCGCCTTTGAGTATCAAGCACTGTGTCTAAGATGGAAGCCAGACATCAGTGAGACAGAACTTGTGAGGAGGATCTTAAACTACTGCAATCCGATGATAGCAGGCTGTCTTCGTGGCACAGTCAACTCTATGGATCATCTAATAAAGGTGGGATCCCAGGTTGAAAAAGACTGTGCTGGTGTTAAAATCTACTGGGGGAAAGTGGATCAGCACAAAGCCAAAGGAAAAGGCCCAGCAAGACCTAAGGGGAACCGCAGAAATTCATGCCGACCCTGTATCTGTTGTTCAGCGAGGCCCTGCATCCTCCCTCCTTCATGTTTCCATAGAGGTGCGCGGCAGGATGTATAATGCTGTACTGGATACAGCTTGCACCTATTCCCTGATGAGAAATAGTCTGGAAAATAATTGCTCGAGAAGGTGAGGTTTTGAAGCCTGCTGACAACCAGAAGTTTGCACGTGCCAATGGCAAAACCTATAGCGCTTTGGGGAAAGCAACAATCATTTATGGTTGGCATGGGATGATGTGGTCTTTAGAGACCTTTGTGGTGGAGGATAACAACCTCACCTTTCCCATCATCCTAGGTCTTGACTTTTTGACCAAAACATCTGCCATTATCAACCTAGGTGACCACACCTATGGGGTAAAAGGGCCAAAAGGTTATACCTTTTATCCTTTTTCGTCTTCAGCCGCTGCCGCATCGCCTGTGCATGTTTGTCATTCTCCACTTTATCTGATCCTGGCTCTGCCCATGGAAGAGGACAAAGTACCTAACACAGAGTCGTATTTCATGCAGACACAACATCCACCAGCAGTCCAGAAGCTTATGAAGGCCTGGCCATCTGTATGCTCTGAGACATTGGGTGGAAGAGCACAGAATAATTAACCTGACCCTAGCCAAATGAATTTTGCTCCGCCTAGCTCCACTCATCCAACTGGGACAGATCCATAGGAATGGCGTTTCAGAAGGCTGGGCCTTATCAAAAATCCTTGCATATGATTGGATAAGCACTTGTCTGTCATCTTTATCGACGTGCTATTTCAACCACTCACACCGAAGGCAACCCGTGACGCTGATGAGAGCGACGCAGGAAAAAACAAAACTTTTTTTTTAAATGTGTTTGCGGCTCTAGTGGCACGCGTTTTATTGACAGTGAGCTGACAGGAAGAGGGTGGAAGAGGGGGGAAGACAGGCGGCAAAGCACCACGGGTTGGAGTCGGTCCCGGGCCGACCGCGTCGAGGACTAAAGGCCTCCTAACATGGTTCGCGCCGGAAAACAAAACTTGCCAAATCCGGTCGGGAGAAGGGCGAAAACATCGTTTCCACCAACAAAAGCCTTCAGAGCCGTTCTCTGATGTTCTTTTAATGAAACAATATTAGGTAGATTGGACAACACGGAAGAAATAGCAGCATCAATGTTAACGCTTGCTTCCTCGATGCGAGCCGCCATTGTTGTCTGAATCAATACAGTCTCACAGTCGCTTCTCCACTACGTCACATCTATGAAACTCCAGCCCTGCGTCCTGATTGGCTGGACAATAAAATTGGTTGAAGAAATCACTCTCTATGGAAGAGGTCCCAGATGGATGTGAGTGAACCTAGGCGGAGCTAAGCAGAACGAAATTCATCTGGCTCATCAGGATACAGAATAATAACCACAGATGAAATACCCATTCGCTGCGGAGCTTACCAGGTGTCTCCTTTCAAGCGGCAAATAATAAAAGAACAGATTGAGGCAATGCTCAAAGATGATATTATAGGGCCATCACAGTCTTCATGGGGATCTCCGGTTGTCCTTGTTCCTAAGCCCGACAAATCTTTTCGATTTTATGTGGATTACAGAGCTTTGAACACCAAAACTCTTCCGGATGCCTATCCCATGCCCGTCATCCATGAGTTATTGGAGTCAATGACTGGAGCAAACATTTTCAGCACCCTGGATTTGAAGTCTTGATATTGGCAGATGGCAGTGGCAGAGGACAGCAAAGCAAAAACTGCTGTTATCACCCCATTTGGACTTTATCAATTTAAGTGCATGCCATTCAGATTAAAAAATGCTGGAGCATCCTTTCAACATTTAATGGAGAAAGTTTTAGGAGAGCTACGGTGAAAGATCTGCTATGTGTACATCGATTATGTAATTGTTTTCTCAGCCTCTGCTGAGCAACACCTGAAGGACCTGGACACAGTATTTGCAATGCTCCACCATGGCAATCTGTCCCTCAACCTTAAAAAATGTAACTTTTTCCAGCAAGAACTCAAGTTTCTGGGACACATTGTATCAGCGGAAGGTGTTCAAGTGGATCCAGAAAAAAACCATGCCATTACAGTTTATCCACCTCCAACTAACCAGAAAACTCTTCAGAGGTTCCTTGGGATGGTAGGCTGGTACCACAAGTTCATCTCACATTTTGCAGAAATAGCTGCACCTCTTTACTAACTGCTTAAAAAAGATGCAAGGTGGGAGTGGACAGTGGACTGCCAACGTGCTTTCATGGCGCTGAAGAAAGCTTTGGTTGAATCACCCATACTGGGACAGCCAGATTTCGAGTTACCTTTCGAAGTTCATGCAGACGCCAGTGACGTTGGTCTGGGGGCCGTCCTGGTCCAACCAACCCCTGATGGAGAAAAGGTTATTGCTTTTGCTTCAAGATCATTGAAGGGAGCAGAACAAAACTACACCACCTCAGAGAAGGAATGTTTGGCAGTTGTTTGGGCAGTAGTAAAATGGAGACACTTTGTGGAGGGTATAAAGTTTACCATTTACACTGATCATGCTGCCCTAACCTGGGCATTCAATTGCCCAGGTTAGGGCAGCAGGGCATAGTTCTAGGTTAACACGCTGGGTCCTGAGGTTGCAAGATTTCAATTTTGAAGTAAGATATAGAAAAGGAATGCACAATGTGGTGCCTGATGCGCTGTCCCGAGTGATGCCTTCTGACCCGGCTGGACCAGCACATGTAGCCCTGAACTCTGCTAATCCCTCGATAGGCTTACCCCTATCATTGGCAGAAATCAAGGATGAGCAGGAAAAAGACTCAGGCCTCATGGAGATGGTTCAGGATCCGAGATATCAGAGACCTGACAGGATCCTCTTCTACAAAGTTCACGATCTCTGGTATAGGAAAACCCCACTAAAAGATGGCATGAAATATCAGTTGGTGGTTCCAAAGTCTTTGGTTCCTAAATTTCTCCAGTACTTCCACGATCGTCCATTGAGTGGACATCTGGGCAGGCTAAAGACACTCCTCCGGCTGTTGGAGGTAGCCTGGTGGCCGGCAGTCCGTAAGGATGTTTGGACTCGTGTATAGAACTGTGCAGTTTGTCAGAAGTACAAACCCGACAATCAAGCTCCAGCTGGTTTTCTGCCACCCACACCTCTGACTGAACCCTGGGAAAAACTTGGGGTGGACTTGATGGGACCTTTTCCACGCAGTAAAAAAGGTAATGTCTTCCTTCTTGTGGTGATCGACTACTTCACAAAGTGGGTGGAAATGTTTCCCATAAGAGACAGCAAGGCACAAAAGCTCATCACAATCCTCCGGGAAGAGATATTTACTCGTTTTGGAGTTCCTCAAAGCCTTGTGTCAGATCGTGGGCCCCAGTTTACCAGTCAAGAGATGTCCAGTTTTTGCTCTATTTGGGCGATAACGCACTATTTTACCACCTGCTATCTCCCCCAATCTAACTTGACTGAACGGGCTAACAGAACTATCAAAACAATGATAGCCTCATTTGTTGGGCAGCATCACAATCAGTGGGACCAACATATATGGGAGTTCCATTTTGCCATCAATGGCGCTCAACATGAGACCACAGGGAGAGCCCCTGCAGAGCTAATGTTGGGACAACAACTTCAAGGGCCATTGGAGAGGATGATAGCCAAACCACCATTACCTCAGCAAACCATATACAAATTGTTGGAGCGACACAATGCAATGAAGGAATAAGTCAAACGGAAAGTTGGGATAAGTCAAGCCCGACAAGCCAAATACTATAATGCCCAGAGGAGGGGTGCACAGTTCCGGCCGGGAGATTTGGTCTGGGTAAGGTCTCATCCCCTTTCCAAAGCAATAGATAGTTTTTTCTCAAAGCTAGCGCCAAAGTGGTCAGGTCCAGCTACAGTGAGGAAACAGTTAGTCCAGTAAACTATCAGCTCCAGTGGAGGGACCAGCACAAAGGAACAGAAATAGTTAATGTGGTTAACTTAAAGCCTTATTTTGGGGTTCAGCATCCCTTGCCTCAGGGGGATTGTAACATAACCACTATGTTGTTTTTTTGTATAAATACATTAAAGTGGAAAGGTAACCAACTGTTTGGTAGAACAGTTGTTGTTATTTCATTATTAAAATTATTTTGAATCTCCACTGGTTAAAACTGATGTTGGGCAGTATCATGCTGGTTTTGAGGTGTGGGGGTAATTACTGAATAAAAAGGGCCGTGGGCGTCGGCGCGGGGCGGCTTGTCAGGAGAGAAAGACGCACACTGACACATCTGTGCAGCGGGAGATTTGATTTGTTTGAATGTTTAAAATTAGTTAAAAACCAAAGAAAAGAGGTAAAACAGCAGTCATATTTTGGCCCAGCACCACGGATCGTGTATTTAGGAACCTGATCGCAGTTGGCATCGAGAGGACGCCACCCGGAGAAAGAAAAACGCTCCCGGTGAGATCTGGACTTTCTGGGGATTTTTGGTGGTACCACTCTTTTTTCTTATCTTTTGGAGGGGTTTTTTGACGCTTGGATTTTTCATTTTGGAACGGGACTTTGGACATAAACGGGCAAACATTTCCAGGGTTTTGTTTTGGTTTTGGAGAATATGGAACTCCATTACGGACATTATTCTTAAAAATAAAAAGAATGGGAAATTTTGGACTTTCATTTATTTATGTTCTTTGCTGATATAAGCTGAGTGATTTGAGTTAAACATAATTAGTTTTTGAAGCATTTTTGATTATTGAGCTATTTATCCAAATAACTATTGTTATTTTGTAATATTGTGTCCTTTTTTTTAATAAATCATTGTTGTTAAAAATCAACAAATTTCTTAATGAGTGGCTGGATAGTTAATCTCTTTTCAAATTAATGGTGTAGCATATTTTACCTGATTCCTGTGACAGATCCCCCTTAAGTATATTGTGAGTTCTGCTTTTAATCAAGCTGAATGCTACACCACACAGGAGGTCTTCCACAGCTGTGGTACTCTCCCCTGCTTCAGACTAATGTTGAAGATGTGCCCCATGATGCCACAAAGCTGATCCACGTAGCCTGGATCCTGTTGGGCAAGTTACTTTAAAGGAGCAAACGCAAAATTTCATCTCTAGATGGGCTGTTGAGCACTGTCTGTAGACCAAAATGAGATGTTTGACAAGCCACAACTCTACCTACAACCCAACTTTCCCCTCTCCTTTTCACACATTGCCTCATATGCACATATTTGCAAAAGATAAATATACAACAAAACAGCATCCCTTTTTGGAGGAACATGGCTAGTGAAGAAACAAGGAACTCATAACTTTATAATGCTGTTAGCAGGAGACTCTTTCGATCCACTGTGCGTGCTCGCCGCCATTTTGCTCCTATGCTACACTGCTCTGACAGTGGTATTTTATGGGCAGGGAGCGGCTAAGCCCTGAGTGGCAGCTGTTCACATTGACCGGCCCAGATTTGTAAACAAGAGACTGGAGAACAACACAGAGAGATAGTGTGTGATGTCATACCATATTCTTCCCAAAGAGATACCTTTAGTTCTTCACATCAATATTTTTTTAGTTCTTTCAATCTAAAATATTGAAATTTTGCTTATTGCTCCTTTAAAAAAGGAATTAGTTATAGTTACTAGTTAGTTTTCCCATAAACTAAGCTAGTTGAGTTACTAGCTCAATTTCTGTACTATGAAAGTAACTAGTTCTTAGGTAAAGTAAGTATTGCAATTAATTAATTAGTGATTTTCCTGTTATTGGAACTTTAAATACCAATGAGTTCAGTTATCATTTATACAATGCATAATAATGACTCAAATAGAGTAAATATCTGAAATCACTGTAAAGTACTCTATACCATTTTAGGGCTTGTGGTGGGACAAGTGAGTAAAGAGTCAAGACACAACAATTGCAATATATTTATGAAGATATGATTTTTATTATCATGTTCAATATCACCCCACCTCTCACCCATTGACAGCTGGAGATAGGCACTAGCATCCCTCGCGACCCCACAAGGGATAGACGTGTTAGATAATGGATGGACTGATGGATGTTCAATGTCTCTAATCAAAAACTTTTGAATTAAGAGGCTCTTTTTCTGTGCTGCCCGCTTCACCTTGTACCCATGTACTGTATCAGTTCCAGCACCACCTCCTGGTTCTGAGAAGGTTAGTGGCTTTTATTTAGTGCACCATCACTTCCACTGAGTTTGTCCCGACCACTAACCTCTCTCTTTCCTCCACAGTGGTTCCTGTGTGCGCTTCTGGTAGTTTCCAGTCCGTGATCGTAGTAATTATTTTTTTAAGACATTTTTTAAATCAGCCCCTGTTGTCTGGCTGAAATATCGGGTCATCTGTCTCTGCAGAGACAGAGTCCTTATGTGTAAATAATAAGAAGAAATCTTTATTTGTCATTGTACATTCCAATGAAATTTGTCTTCTGCATTTAACCCATCCCTTAGGGAGCAGTGGGCAACTATCACAGCACCCAGGGTGCAATCTGGGGCAAATGGTCTTGCTCAGGGACCCACAGTGGCAGTCTGCGGGGATCAAACCGGGTACTTGCAACCTTCTCAGACGGCAAGCACACTGCTCTAACCACTAGGCCACCACTCCCCTTGGGTGGAGGGCTGTATGAGGAGTTCACTCAAATTCATAAGAAAATTGATAAAATCTCTTGTCCAGAATGGCCAACTTCTTGTAGGGTTGGACCATGGCTCCTATGGACTTTTTTGTTAGGTACATATATGTGTTGAACCATATGTGGAGATTTCCACATATGTTTCTGTATTAACTGTATTAACTGCTGAATATAAAGTCCAGTCCATTTCCTGAGGAAGAAGAGCCATTGTTGGGCCTTCTTCACTAGGTGGAAGGTGTTCACAGTCCAGGAGAGGTAAGAGATGTGAATGCCCAGGAGCCTTATGCTGTCCACACATTCCAACACCTCCTCATATATGCAGACAGGAATGTGTTCAGTCATCCTTGCTGGTGTTCAGGATGAGGTCTGATCATTGTTAGAAATGAGACCCACCACAGTGGTGGTGGTCACTTTACAAAAACAAAAGAACTCTGTTTGTGTTCTAATCCATCAAGCGTATTTCCTTTGTAGAGTCACTTTCCACTTCTATATGCCAGCTAAAATTACTACCAATGTGAACACCCAGGTATTTAAAAAGTTCACCTGCTGGATGTGGTGCCAATGTATGGTTACTGGAAGGCGATCCCGAAGTGACATAGGAGCGTTAGATAATAGTTAAATTTCACCTGCTATGACCTGTTGGATGGGAAAGAATGACAACATTTAATTAACTGTGACATCATCCAGGGAAGACAGATCACCCGCTATTATCATCTAATGTAGAACAGATTACTGGATCAATGTGTGCTTCTGTGCTTTTTTGTCTCTCTTGTTGTGTCTCTGCTCTGTCTTCTGTAACCCCCAGTCGGTCGAGGCAGATGACCGTTCGTACGGAGTCCGGTTCTGCTGGAGGTTTTTCCTTCCCGTTAATGGGTGGTTTTTCTTTCCGCTGTCACTTCATGCTTGCTCAGTATGAGGGATTGCTGCAAAGCCATGGACAATGCAGACGACTCTCCCTGTGGCTCTACGCTTCTCCAGGAGTGAATGCTGATTGTCGGGAATTTGAAGCAATCAACTGGTTCCCTTATATAGGAATTTTTTGACCAATCTGTATAATATGATTGAATTTGACTTTGTAAAGTGCCTCGAGATGACATGTTTCATGAATTGGCGCTATATAAATAAAACTGAATTGAATTGAATTGTATTAAGAATGTATTCACATTCAACTGAATCAATTTTCTATAAGGATATGTGGCTGGATTAAATTAAAAGCAGAGCTAAAATCAATAAAAACCAGTCTTGCATATGCAGATGGACTCTCCAGGTGTTTTAAAATCAGATGTACAATAGTTAAAATAGCATTGGTTTTACTCTGTTTTCTTTTCTATGCAAATTGGTATTGATCCAGGAGGTAATATGGTCACAAGGCAACACAAAGGAGCTTGAGGTCAGGTTACAGCAGGGGCGTGCATACATAGACACTAGGTGGTGCTAAAGCACTAGGAAGTTTGCCCTTTATCAACGAAAATACCCTTTAGAAATTATTATTATTATTAGTATTCATGGCAGTCAAAAGTAGCCGGTCAACGGCGGCAAATCGCCGTCTATAGCAGCTCTTGCCGCTGCCTACATTTCCCCGATTATATAATGGAGCGATATTTGTGCCTTCTGGTTGAGCGCGGAGCAGACCCTGGACTGGAAGCCGTCTTCTTTTTTTTTTTTTTTTTTTTTACCTAGGAGTGGCCATCGACCTTTTAGTACTATCTTTGATGTGTCAATCATACAATTTAACCAATCAAATCAACGACTGAAGGCAACATGCTAGCCAATCACAGCTGGAGAGGGGCGGGACACCGAGTCATAGCCTTCAGTCGCCGCCGCAGTTCGGCTGTGGTGTGGTCACCGTTGGTGTCGGTAGAGCGGGATGGAAATTTGGTCTGATTACCAAACAATTACAAGAAGTGACAACGAAGCAGAGAGCGAGCTGGAAGGAGCGCTATTAATTTCTGTTTGAAATGTCAGCACTGAAGTCTAAACTGGAGTAAACATTCACGCTAGGAGGGTTAGCTAGGACAGCTAGCATGGTTAGCTAGGACAGCTAGGAGCCCAAGGAGCAGAATCAAGCACTAAAGCTGCCAAACTGAAGAGACTTGAGTTACTTGCAGGTAGAAGGGAACTCTGCTTTGTTCTGCTCCTTGTTCTCATAGCTGCTGTAATTACAGAACCTGTTCTAGTCAGAATTGTTACTTTAGTCAGTGTTCAGCCTGACACCAGCGCTCATGTTTATTAGCGTGTAGCTTATGCTGGACTTTTGAGTTAAGACACAGCGCTACAGGTTACCCTATGTCACTGTTAGTCCAAAGGCCACATCTCAAACTCTCTCATGTTAAAAGCACAGAACTATTAAACACATAAGAACATGCCATTAGCACACAACTGAGCTGAAGCAAAGAAAAAAAACTGCGCATATGGGCTCCAAACAAAATGTACAATCAGACAACCAAATAACACACAAGATCTCTTTAATAATCAGGATATTTCACCCAGAAAAAATAAATTATAAATAGCTTCCCAACATGAGTTGTAAATCTACCTTAATATAAACTTAATTTCTCTCAGTATAGCTCAATTAAACATTTCTCTTACACGCAGTCATGAAATATTTTTAAGTAGAACTCAACCCCTCTTGGGCGTTTACATTGACCAAACACTTGATTAACCATTAGTCGTTTCTTGTTTTATTATAACAATCAATATTATTCATTATAACTATTATTCGTTGATGATGTCAGATCGACAGATTCAACTTATTTAAAAAATAAATAATGACTTTTGATATATTTTGTTAGTAATTCTTTCTAAAAGCCCAACAAATGATATGAAAAGCTTCGGAAATTTTTTACAATCTGCCCATAAGCTATTTTTTTCCAGCTCAATGTGTTCAAAAGCCTAATTGGTTGGAAACCTGCCTAATTTGGCAACACCGACTACGCTATTGCTATTTGTTTGTTCGTTACAGTAGTCACAAAGCCACTGTTTAGTCTGAAGTATATATATATATAGATATATAGATATATAGATATATATCTATATATAAGTGCACCCTCCTACCTGATAGTGTGTAGCCTGCTACTGTAAAAAAGTTTGACTGCCCTGAATATTAATAAGATTTTACTGAGGTTGGTTTTGAAATGATCTTTTGAAAACCTGAGCCATTAAAAACCACTGAAACAATGCCCCGAAATGAGCCACCTCCTTGCGCACGCTAAAAAGTGCCCTCCCACCCCCTCCTGAGCACCTGCCCCCTAAAATGTCTGTGCACGCCACAGGGTTACAGATTCTGTTTCTTACAGCAAGTTTGATACATTATCTGTCTGGTGTGTAAATGAACCCCTCCCCTTCCTGTTTTACAGAAGCTTTGATTTCAAACCAAACGTAAATGTGTGAAACTATCAATTCTTATAAAATTGTCTGGCACATCATCATTTAACTATGTTTCTGAAAAGTCCATGAGGCCAGACTCACGGACTTCATCCCAAACATTCAGTTCAACTGTATACTAAGCCTTTTGAGCTGATAGCTCCATCAGCGACCCAGTAAGCCATCTGGCTAAACAGCAACAACAGCCTTCACTTTTTATGTCCAGAAAATACAGCACAGGTGTTACAGTTAAAACAATCCATGGGGACACAGACATCATATACGTAGACGCGTCATAGGGCACAGGTTCGCACGTCAACGTCACCGTCATATTGTATGTGGCAGAAAAAAGTTGAGTTCTGTTATTGTGAACATGAATCAGAAAAGATGCCTCATTCCTGTGCTGCATGGAAATGTATTCTGGCTGATTTCACTACTTGTATCTGCCTTCTATATATATATATATATATAGAAGGCAGATACAAGATATATATATATATATATATATATATATATATATATATATATATATATATATATATATATATATATATATGTGTGTGTTATGAATATAAGGATCAATTTGTTGAATCTAAACATTGTGGTCTTCATTATTTCATAAAACCGTGTCACATGTGAACCTTTAGGAACAGACTTTTTGGGGGAGTATTAAAGAGGTAAAATTAATAATAAGAGAAAAAAAGTCCTAGGTCATTAAAGTAAAAAAAAACAAACACAAAAGTGATAATGTTATGAGAAAAACGTCATATTATGAGAATTAAGGGGGAACATTTCCAGAATAGTCACAGTTTGCAGAATTATTTCACTCCTGGAGTAATAGGGCCAGGTTAGATTATGTTAAATATTTTTATTCTTTAGGAGAATAAATTCAGGAGAATGAAGCTAAAGGGATACGAAAATAAACTTTTAATATTACAAAAACAAAAATACTACGAATACAAAGTATATTCAGAGATTAAAGTCCCTCTGATACTGTTTAAGTGACTGAGTAACTGCAGATTTGCCACATTTAAGATGGCGGACGCTCTGACGCATCGCAGCATAGGCAGAACCCGCCCAATGACGCGTCTACTCTTATATTATGTCTATGCCATGGGGACACGATAGATAAATCCTGCTAAATGAGACAACAGCACCATCTGCTGTTTAGTCTGTATCTGCAGTCAGTTGTATGAGTATGAAGGGATTAAGGTAACTGCATTAATGTATTGAAGCTGTCTTAAGGTGACAGCTTCAATACATTAAGAGAGAAAACAGTGAAAGTTATTTTTTTTTACCCATTTTGTTGGAATGAGGTGTCTGAATTTTTTTTCATTCTTCAAAGGGAAGTACAACCCAAAACATTTCAGAAACATTTTGGTAAATTTTAATCTGATAGCCGGTGCCAAAGCCAATACTTAAAAACCCCATAAAGGAATTCATCAAAGTCTGACGTGTGAAATCTAAAAAAAAACTCAAAAATTACCCTTTGACCAAAGATGGCCAACTACCTGTTGGTTTTAGGACATACATAAAAGAGAAATTTTTCTTCTTTTCCAGGGTTCTCTATGTACTAAATTTCAAATTATACCAGTTGGTTTAAGTAAGTTTAGGGGTTGCTTTAAAGCCATTTGGCCGCAACCCTTTTTTATCCAATTCAAATCCCCCCGAACACTCAGTAAGGTCAATAACTAGTCCAGGACTCTGGGTTTCAGCAAACGGCCAGAACGGCTGAACTTCGAGCCCGGAACATCCTGCCCAAGGACAAGGTTGAGGGCAGCTAGGAGGGGCCTCCGGGAGGGAAGACAGCATTCCATGAATACCGTGGAGGGAGGTCTTCCTCTGCGAGGAGACTGGCCTGTTACCACCTGATCATCCGTCAGGACATGAGCGGGTTTGAGCCTGTCAATACAGACCGTCTCTTTACAGACGTAAAGAGACGGTCTGAGTCCCCCTGAGGTAAAATATGTTGCACAGGTGGACTGACCTGTGGTGAAGGGACCTCAGGTAAAAATTCCCCAGAGACACGCACAGGCTGACCAAAAAAACAGCTCAGCAGGGGATGACCCATGGAAAACAGTCAACTCAGTTGCCATCAGTCAAAGTAGCCCGGAGTACAGCTTCTAATGACCTGTGAAACCGCTCGCACAACCCATTAGCCTGCGGATTGTACATACTAGTGCGGTGGATCTTGACCCCCAGACCTTTGGCCATGGTGGACCAAAGCTCTGAAACAAACTGTGGGCCTCTGTCAGAAGTAATGTCTGAAGGGGGGGCAAAATGCCCAACCCAGCTTGACAAAAAAGCTCAGGCCGATGTTATGTATGATAGAGGGACCACTTCAATCATGGTCAGGAGATGTGTGAAACCTTGTGATGGAGGCAGAGGACCCACCAGGTCTATGTGCACATGATCAAACTGCTGACTCGGAATGGGAAACGGTTCTAAGGGTGCTTTAGTGTGTCTGTGGACCTTAGCACGGGACACATGCTGCAGCCCATTCCCTAACTGTTTTGAGCAGTCCAGTCCAAACAAATTTAGAACCGACCAGTTTCACAGAGGCCCTAATGCTGGCATGCGAAAAGGAATGTAAAGAGTCAAAAACTGGCAGCGACGTGAGGGAACCAGAGGGCGGGGACAGTCAGTAGAAACATCACAGAGCAGAAGGGGACCACCTTCCTGCACCTGTCTTTCCTCCAACTGGAGGCCCGTGGACCCAGACTGTAGCGTGAGAATGTCTGCATCACTACGTTGTAGCCATAGCAGAAAAATCAATGCCGACATAAACTGGGGAGATCAGTGCACGTAACAGACAGTAAGCTACCGAGTTGGACTTGCCAGCTACATGTTGAATGTGAGTTGTAAATTCAGAAATGGCGGCAAGGTGGCGTTACTGTCATGCATTGAGCATTGCAAAGATAAGGGGCTTGTGGTCCACATAAGGAGTAAATAAGCGGCCCTCCAGAAAATATCTGAAATGGCATGTAGCCAGGTAGAGAGCAAGCAACTCTCTATCAAAAACACTGTATTTATCCTTATTATCCCGCAATGTACAGCTGAAAATGGCCAGCGGTTGCCAAACCCCAGAGACACGCTGCTCTATCACCACCCTCACTGCTACGTCAGATGCGTCAGTTGTCAAGGTAATTTGTCAAGGTAAAATTAACCATTTTCAACTCCTGCAGGGCCTTAACTGTCTGTGGGCGTGGAAAATCTGACACCGCCTGAACTTTTTGGAGTAATGGCACAGCACCACTGGCAGAAATGCGGTGGCTCAAAAAGTTTATGACTGGCAACCCAAATTAGCATTTTGCTAGGTTGACAATCAGACCATGTGCTGCTAGGCATTGAAAAACCTGACTTAGGTGGGACATTTGGCAGAGCTGCTGGCCACAAGGATGTCATCCAAATATACAAAGATGAATGGCAACCTGCGCAGGACTGAATCCATTAACTGCTGAAAGGTTTGAGCAATGCCTTTAAGCCCGAACGGCATGCGTGAAAACTCAAACAAGTCAAATGGAGTAATCACAGTGGTTTTAGGAACATCCTCAGCTCGCACCGAGACGTGATGATAACCCTACACCAAATCCACTTTAAAAAAAATAGAGGTCCCGGCGAGATGGACAAAGGAATCCTGGATGTGGGGGATTGGATAATGGTCATTCTCTGTGACGTTATTAAGAAGACGGAAATGCAGTGGAAAGGACGCCACTGGCCGTGTGACTTGGCACCATATGCAACAATATGTAGTGTAATAAATGTAGTGTTTTTGTGGCTTTGGAGGCGAGGTTGTAAGAATTGGAGGCCAGGATTGGTACAGTTGATCACAATATTCTCCAAGAAAGACTTGAACATACTGTAGGGATTAAGGGAAAGCATTAGGTTGGTTTAAATCTAATCTGTCTGAGAGATTCCAGTTTGTTCATGTTAACAGTAAATCTTCTTCAAACTCTTGGGTCAATTGTGGAGTACCACAGGGAACAGTCCTTGGGCCAATTCTCTTTATATTATATATGCTTCCAATTGGTAAAATTGTCAGACAGCATGGGATTAATTTCCACTGTTATGCTGATTACACTCAGCTATGTATATCCATATATCCTGGTGAATCCAATTACTTACTTCGACAACAGGCATGTCTTGATGACATCAAAACTTGGATGACTCTAAATTTCCTGCTTTTAAATTCTGACAAGACAGAAGTTGTAATCTTTGGAGTCCTCAAAAAAATAACTTCTTAATCAATCATTTGATCTGGATGCCATTAAATTGGCCTCTGGTAATAAAGTAAAAAATCTTGGTGTTATTTTTGACCAAGACATGTCATTTAAATCGCATATTAAACAGGTTTACAGGGTTTCCTATTTTCACCTCCAGAATATTGCCAAAATTAGAAACATTCTGTCCAGGCGTGACGCTAAAAAACTAGTTCACGCATTTGTTATTTCAAGGCTGGACTATTGTAATTCTTTACTATCAGGAAGTCCACCAAATGCAGTACAAAGTCTTCAGATGATCCAAAATGCTGCAGCAAAAGTTCAGATGAAAATCAACAAGAGGGATCATTTTTCTCCCATTTTAGCTTCCCTTCTTCGACTTCCTGTTAAATCAAGAATATAATTTAAAATTTTACTTCTCACATATAAAGCCCTTAGTAATCAAACTCCATCATATATCAGAGCTCTGATTACCCCGTATGTTTGTAACAGAGCACTTCGCTCTCAGACTGCAGGTCTACTGGTGGTAGACAAACTGGGGGTTAGAGAATACAGAGCAGAGACACAAAAAGAGACAAAAAGCACAGAAGCACACATTGATCCAGGAATCCTTTCTGTTTTGTATGGTAATAGCAGATGATCTGTCTTCCCTGGATGATGTCACAGCTAACAGAAAGCCAGACCTGGTGTACCTACTATGAAGAAAAAATGACAGAGAACAAAAAGTTAAAACCTGAAATGACAACAAGCAATGCAAATTGAAGAACAGTAGGAGAACTCAGCAGAGTGAGAAAAATAGACCCTGATATCCTCCAACAGCCTAAGCTTATAGCAATAAGGTTGCTGTGGTAAAAGCCATTAGAAAACGAAAGTAAAAGTTGCTAAATATTTAGTTAAAGACTTTAAACATTAAAATACCTTACCATTAACCTTACCCAAAACATTTGACTAAAAACACAGAGGTCTGAATGGCATTATGAATGACTACATGATTAGTGTTTCAGTTATAAATATGATAATGTGTTGTATGACATGGTTTTACATTGAATTGGAAATATCTATAACAATGTCCTTTTGTATCTTTCCTTTCAGCCTATGATCACAGAATGGATGACGTAATTTGCTGATAAATCACAGTATTTAAAAAAATAAATACTTTTTTTAAACATACGTGTCTTGCAATATTATCTAATTAAGAGGAAAAAATAATTATAGTAATTAGATGCAATTCTGTTGGTATGTTTATCCATCCATCTTCTTCCGTTTATCCGGGGTCGGGTCGCGGGGGTAGCAGCTTCAGTAGGGAGGCCCAGACGTCCCTCTCCCCGGCCACTTGGGCCAGCTCCTCCGGGGGAATCCCAAGGCGTTCCCAGGCCAGCCGGGAGACATAGTCCCTCCAGCGTGTCCTGGGTCTTCCCCTGGGCCTCCTCCTGGTATGTTTATAATTTTTATAATTTTTAAACTAATCATATTTTACTGTCCTCATTTAGACCAGTGTCATCCAGCTGATGACAGTTGAAGAGTTAAAGAGTTACCTTCCATCATAGGATGACCGCCTTTCACTGTTAGGATATTGTAAAAGAAGGGAAAATGGCACCCCAAACAGTTGCAAATCAAAGCTGTTTGAGTGCTTGAAATCAAAACTGGGTAAAAGAAGAGCTGCTGATGAAGATGGTTGCAGTACGGGACAAGGACTGCAATCTGAAAGCACTGTAAAGAAAAACAGTCTGATGTCAAACAGAAGAATTGAAATAGGCTAGATGATTTATGATGGAAAAAAAGCAGGCTTTTAAACAAGCGAGAGAAAAAAGAGGTGGTGGAACAAGGAGAGTTGATGTACCAAAGGATGCAAAAAAAAGTGACACAACTCAGATGGCAGTTGATTTATTCTTTCCAAATGGAAGAAATAGAGAAGGGTCCATATCAGATTTTGAGGTAGATCTTAGATTATCAGGAAGTGGTAGTTGATGATCAAATCACAGTTGGACAAATGTATAATGATACAAAACTCGGTCTGACCACATGTAAAAAATCAAACAGTGAAGATGAGTTTTTTTCTTCAACATTTTCTCAGGACCAATAGAGTTTTCATAGTCAGCTCTCTTCTTGATCAGCTTTAAATGTATAAACCTGACACTCTTCAATATCTGAAACAGTTCTTTCTGACTTGATATTTATTGGAAGCATCCCAAATCATGACAAAATTGACTTTACACTTCATAACACAGAACTTAGGGAAGAGGTTTTGGAGAACAGTAACAATGTGTTTGTGGGAGAGTTTTCTGAAAATGAGCCACAGATTTTGGATGTTACTCTGCCAATGACCCCACAAACCATATCATCATCTGAGGACAGGAAGAAGATACTGGGTGTTCACAGAGGAAATTTATTTACATAGATTCTAGAATAACCATAATTGTGTTTATTAAATTACCCATAGCCATTGACAGAAAACTCTACTCAAAAACAAGTGGTGTCTTGCTTATTTATTAGAAATCTAATATCTTTGATTAATCAGCATGGAAACCCTTGCTTACAGGTTTTGTGTAAACCACTGTTGGCATAAAGGACAGTTTATTAAGCATGCACTAGAAAATTCTCTGTGAACCAAGCATCGATTCTCTTTGGGATTCTTGTATATTCTTGCCAGAAAAACCCTTAAAGTTCAGTAAGACTGAAAGGACTTTGTTTCTGGGTTTACCTGTATTATACTCTATTATACAAAATACTATCCCTATCCCCCTGACATAGGTTCTTTTGGAAAATACGTCGATAACGGTTAATAAATAATTATAACCATAATTTTCCTTGGACAAGGTCTGCATGTCACAAAGATCTGCTTGGAACTGCTTTAAAGGCCTGGTGACAAAAACTCTATTTCTTGGGCTTTGTCCCGGTCCTTGAGCAGGGACCGCTCTGTGCTGTCTACCCATGTTTTCTGGTTAGGAAACACTCTGATTGTCTAGGTTGGTAGGGCAGTGTCAGTGCAGAAGTGTGTCAGGGTGGAATTCTGCCTGCTGCACCCTGAACCTTTCTAGCACCTTCCATCTTCCACCCAGCTCTGTCTCCACTCTACTAATCATCCACACCTGTTCAGCCTTCAATCAGCCCGGACTCTTTCCACCTGCCAGCCTCCCTATAAAAGCTTCCTTTGGTCTGCTCTTCCCCGCTGGTCCGTCTTCAATCATCTGATGTCCTCTGTCAGAGAATCTCCCACGTCCAGCTGCCAGAGTCTCCGACGCCAGCGCCTGTCTGCACCCCCAAGTGATCTCTCAACTGTGCTGCCGGTTTCCCCTGTTACTCCAGCGTTCCAGTGCTCCAAGTAAGCTCTCTGCTGCCCTGCTGAATCTGCTGCAGCCCCGTGTCTCAAGAACTCTCTCTCTGCTGCGCTGCTGGATTACCGCAGCCCCAAGAACTCTCTCAGCTGCCCAGCTGGATTTACTGCTGCCCCCGCGTTCCACGAACTCTCACCTGCTCTGAAGGCTTCCTGGCTCAGCAGCGCAGCACCCGCAGCTCTACAGCTCCCTCTGGGTCTCCAGCTCTCTCCAGTCCTCCAGCTTCTGCTCCCACCTCTCATCAGCTCCATCCATGTATAGACTCTGGTTCTCTTCCTTCGCAACAACCAAACCTTCAATAAACTCTCCTAACAAAGCTCCGTGTGTGGCGTGTGTGTGTTCAGGTTCATCAGGACAAATCCTGACAAAGTCAAAATAGGAAGGCTATAGCTCCGATGACGTGTAATGCTCTAGATCAACGCCCTGTTTAAACGCTTCCCAGTCTGTGGTCAAAACAGTCCTGTAAAGCTGAGCTGGCCTCTTGAGTCCAAACCTTAATGCTTTTAACGAAGAAAAGATTTTTATGACTCTTGATTAAGAAAAGATCCAAAGAAAAATTGGACATCTGTCTTAAATTATCGGAAGAATAATTAGCATAAATTAAATAGAGAATAATGGCCTGACATTTTAGCTGCTCCTTTGTAGAAATATTTCAGGGTTTTGTTTTTTTAACTAGAGTGTTTTTTCTTACATTGTTACTGCATTTAAGATACAAAATTAGAGATAAGTGAGAAAAACTGATTTATTGATTACACACACATTGGAATCCTGAGCAAAAGAGGGCAATATTTAGAAACGTAGTGGGTAAACAGTACAATTAGTCAAGATTTGACGAAATAGAACCATGTTGCTACCTTATTACTTGTTGGGCAATTATACACTATTTAATGTTTCATAAATAACCCTCTGTTAAGCATTGTCTGGTGATGATCAGCTCTTAAGCTGATATCAAGACAATGGTTGAAAGGGATGGATTCGAGCACTAGCGATCTTTTAACAGCAAAACCTGCACACACATAGAATAAAGAGTGACAACTTCTTTTCAAGTCCAAGAATTTAATAACAGAAATAAAATGAACATCCAGAGAACATCACTATGTAATGCTGTTTATCTGAATTAACACAATATTTCGATTAACAAATCCTCTCTAATAGGCTAGTGAAACTTAACTAAACTACAAAGCAAAATGAAGATAAAAAGAAGCTAAGCTAAGGAACTATTTACATGCAAAACAAACAAAAGACAAAACAAAAGTGGTTGATCATAATCAGATTAATTCAGTGAATCCTTGTTCACTGAAGATCTGACTCCACAAAGCTTGGAATGGAGTTAGGAAAACATGTGGCATGTATTTCAATCCATTCACAATGCAAAGCCCAAGTTAAACAAAACATTATTTGATGAAATAATAATTTGTTTAAGTTAAAGAACCGAAGTTCACCTTAAAGAATGTGAATTGTGGTTATTTAGCTTAACTAATTCAGAACAACATTTGAAATGTGTTTCAACCCATTCACAATGCAAAGCACAAGTTAACCAGAACATTATTTTGAGAAAATAACATCCTGGTTACTGGTTTGCCCAGTAAAATCATTTAAACCCTTACGACCGAGTTTGTTAATGCGATTCTCCCTCCGGGCGTCTGGGGTCGCTGTGGCAAACTCGGTGGCTAAGAGGTTACAACATAAAGTTATCAAAATTGCCTTTACACCAACATTAATATTCAATAGTAATGCGGGGATAAGGCTCATAGCCCCATCGAAGGATGGCGGAGCCGAACGATTAAGCTTTGTGCTTTAAACGAACTCCTTTTGAATTGTCCGAAACCGGATGTTAGCAAGGCTAATAGCATGTTGGCTAGCGGACATTCGGCGCTAACACATAACAGCTTTAGCTTTATTTTTAGTCATAATGAATGGGCTGGATAACGTAAACATTAATGTCCCATCAATGTATGAAACCCTTGTGGAGGTAACCTTGTTATAACCAAAGAAAAACACACTCAAATGATGTTAGCAGCACCATGAAACGAAGACTAGCGTGAGCTATTTCGTTTCATGGTGTCCTTTGTTCAAAGACCCATGTACAAACGATTTACAAATCGTTTCCCAATAAACCTTTTTACTTGTCCCTCAGCTCCCTGTCCAAGCCTGTCTCTTGCCCGTGTCAGTTCTGTCCACTTTGGCCATTCCAAAGGACGTAAAAGGAGGGAGAACCGTTGGTTTCTTCTTGGCAGGCTAGTGTTTAGCCCTGCAGCATGAGCTAACAGCGTGGTCGGGGTCGGAGGCCTGGTCTGAGCACGTTCTCTGACTTGGATGCAGTCCGATTTGAGCAGAAGAGGTCGGCAGAAGAGAGCTGAAGAGAAGAGAGAGGAGATCTGCAGAAGTGGGGACCCTTTGTCTGTGGGAGGAAAGTTTTATCACCAGCAGCAGGACCCCTGGTGAGAAGAAGGAGGGGCCGTCCTCTGTGCCTGTGTATCCTTTACAGCAGGAGTTGGGTTCCTTTGTCAAAACTCTTCCACTGTTCAGAATCCAATCCGAGATCAATTATTTATCATGCCGTTATTATGGCATAACATACTTTTGTTTGTTTTTAATTAAACGCAGTGAATTTTAGTTATCCATTTAATTATAATGCATTGAAGTAAAGTTTAAATAAATATTTTGTCTGTATAGGGAAGGATTAGTTATTGAGAAAAAAGAGCACAAGGTAAAGTAGATTTATATAATAAAAATATTTGCTGTTTTTAAAGCCACACAAGTTTCTTTAAATTAGGTTTAACCTGTGGTTCATGATTTCTGTTAAATAATTATTTAAATAATTATTTTCTGTCTGATAATGTGTGGTTATTCGTGGGCTGAATCCCGTAGCACATCGCTGTGTGTGTGTGTGTGTGTGTGTGTGTGTGTGTGTGTGTGTGCTGAGTGTCGGTGTTGTGACAGATGAAATGAGCAAAAAGCTCCTTTATTTTCAAGGAAAACCTGAAAGAAAAACAGGGATTGGCATTCAAAGTTACTGCTCACTTTGCAAGATTGATGATGCATTTTCTATCACAGTAAACTGATCAGTCTAATGTCATAGAACCTGTGTCTTTCCTTTTCACGGCTACCCTATCAGGTATATTACTGACCCACTCAGTAATGCTTTTAGCTAAGAAAAGTCCTTTATAACTGTTTAGAGGGAGAAAAGACCAGAAATGAAATAAAATCTGTAAGAGACTATGGGTTTACCAACATACATAAACAGATGTAAGCTATTGAAAAAAAACCTTTTAGTTGTAATAGTGAGATGTAGATTTATATTTGTCTTAAATGATCAGAATAAAAATGTCTTGCTATTGTGTGGTTATTAGCGGAACAGGATTTGATCAGTTTGGAGATGGGAAAAAACAGATGTCCTGACATGTCGTAAAACCCTAACTAAACTTGCCTGATTGGATAAGCCGTTGTCTTAACAGACACCTACCAATACTTGAATCTGACCATTTGATTGTATGTAAACAGTGAAAACCCCCCACGATTATGTTAACTGAAACGGGGGGAGATGCTATTGCATGCTAAACTGGTCTGAATGCTAAACTCGTCTGAGTGATTAAGCTGTATTTTAACAGACACCTAGCCGTAATTGAATCTGACCATTTGGGATCATCAATCAAATTTTGAAAGAAGGATTCTCATTATCTCTCTTACTTGTTACTTGCATTCATATTCATATACAAAGACTTTTCTGAAATGTATTATTTTGTTTTTTGAGGCTGGTCTATACATAGTATCTTTTTTGTTAAGTTTTACTTGGCCCAACTTCTTTTGATTTATCATGTTAATGTTATGTAATATGTGCACACTGTAATGGTTGTAGGTGTGAACCCGAAATTCAGCCGAACACAGGGTTACGTTTAAAAGGTTTATTGGAAAAGTTCAATGTAGATAGGCCAGGAGTTGCTGACAGGACCAGACTTGAGCAGATGAAGGTGGAACCAGACCCGGACCGATGCAGGTGGAACCAGATCTGAACAGAAAAACACCACGGCAGCAGAGCACATGTGAGGTGATGCGACAATGTGGCAGTGAATGGGTGAGTGAGGCAGGAAAATGAAGGCAGGTGAACAGCTGACCAGAGTTGACTATTTATTGGCAGCAGGTGGAGCTGATCTGAGCTGACTGGAGACTGGGGACTCAGGTGTGGACAGAGCAGATTCTAAATCATGACACA
Organism: Fundulus diaphanus; assembly: GCA_037039145.1. Classification (NCBI taxonomy): domain Eukaryota; kingdom Metazoa; phylum Chordata; class Actinopteri; order Cyprinodontiformes; family Fundulidae; genus Fundulus; species Fundulus diaphanus. The sequence continues at coordinate 6,827,972 of CM073130.1, read as the reverse complement.
CACTAAGACAACTATTTTTAAGCACTTGTGATTCATTTTTGGGAAAGTTAAAATATTGTTTTGTTTTCTTTGTTGCTAGAATACAAAATAAGCATGGTATTTTTCGGACTATAAGGCGCACCGCACCGTCAATTGACATATCTACGCATGTCTTTGTCCACATGTAAAATACACTGGATTATAAGGTGCATTACATATTGTTGTGTAATATCACTCCGCCCATCCGGTAGGATGACTTGATGCCCCCGATTTCCGGGGACAGACCCTGTTTTGGATGACTTGTCCCCGGCAAAAGCTGTCCCTGGAAATGTCCCCGATTTCAGTGTATCATGATGGAGTAAAAAAGTTTAGCGCAACAAAAGGTATTTACCTGGTCCTGCCGCTGTCCCAATGTAGTAGAATTTTGCCGAACGCACCTTCCCTGCCCCGTCAGCATTGCAGTTCAGAAAAAACAAACCAACCTCCAGGCAGAGATTTTGTGCTTAACAAAATCAGTGACATCCCCAGTTTTCAATAGAGAAATCAAATCTGGTCACCTTAAGGAGGAAATACACTGCCCGCGTAACTTAAGCGGTACGGCTTATGGGCGTGTTTTTGAAAGTGTAAATTTATGCCAGATGCTGCAAAGTACGCAGCTGCGTGATTCTGCGGAGAGAGCGACTTTCGTCATGGCTAAGTAATTAAAGAAAGACAAATTATCAGTAATATATGGATAAGGTATTACATTATTGGTAATATATCCTATGTTCTGCGATACACTAGCGACCTGTCCAGGGTGTACCCCGCCTCTCGCCCATGGACAGCTTGAGATAAGCACCAGCACCCCTGGCAACCCCACAAAGGATAGACGTGTTAGAAAATGGATGGATGGATGGAGATCCTATGTTTTGAGTCCATGTCTTGACCATATCTGATTAGATAACAGATATTTTAGTTTGTTAGCTTGTCACAACCAGTGTTGTATAGTAACGAAGTAAAAATACTTCACTACTGTACTTAAGTATACTTTGGAGTACTTTATCGAGTATAAAATTTTTTGATAACTTTTACTTTTACTTCACTATATTTCCGAACATAAATGCATACTTTTACTCCGATACATTTTCAATGTTTGGTTTAGTTACTCGTTACAAAAAAAAAGAGAGAAAGAGAGACGTGCCAGACGCGCTGCTGTGGGCCAGCGGGGGCGGGGCCTGGCGCTCCACGCAGCCGATCACTAACGCGCCTGGCCTTTGATTGACAAGGTAGACACCCCCATTTAACTCCACTCTCATTGGTTGTGCTGCCTTAAATCCCGCCTTCCCTCTTCCTGATTGGCTGTTTTCTATTACGTGTGTGGGTGTGTGTGTGTGTGTGTGCGTGCTTTGAGCGCGAGAGATTCAGTTTTGATTCAGTTTTGAATGAACTGACACTGAAATGACACTGCCGTTACCACAATTAAAACAAGACTACGAAACTAGTCCCAGTTAAGAAACTAAATATTATCTGCAAGGCTGCTGAGTGCAGTTCTTAACAGAAGCAACAGAAGCAGGAGAGACTTTTGATTTGTTGAACTTGAGAAATGTAAGTAACCAACGCTAATATCTCAAAATAGCACTTAATTCTGAACACATTTTATCAACAAAAACCTAATCTCTTTTATAAAACTAAATATTCTGTGCCAGGCAGGAGTTCTGATGACTGCTGGAAAGATGGAAAAGCAAAGACTGCAGGTTATTAAAAATTCAGATTCTTAGCCACAGCCATCTGAAAAAGAAAAGGTAAGGGTTTCCCTTTTACCAATATTGCATTGTTATTATTGCTTTCATTTATTGTCGACCCTTCGAGGCAGTTCAGGTATGAATAGCAGGTGTAATTTCTTTTGCATAATATACAGTATAAGAACACTAAATGCCACCTAAACAACTGCTATTCTTGTTTAGACCTTTACGTAGTTATAATATTATGATCAGGGTTCCACAAAATAATAGTGCTATTTATTTGACTATTTCTACTTCTAGAATTAGGATAAAGACTAATAAAACAGAGGAACACTAGTTACATTTGTTTTATTGTATATAGATTTCCACACTGTCCATTAGTAAATTAGTACAAACCAGAAGCAGAGGTAGACATTCTCAACATGGGCTTAGCCCATAAAATATTACATCACTACAAGAGTAATTTGGTACATCAAAAAGTAAGCAATTATTTAATCTGTTAATTTGGTCGCAAAATGAATTTAATATAGGCCTTTACATATCTTAAAGTTTAATCTGCTGTTCTTTAATCGCCGTACTAGTATATTCCAATAGTATATTAATATGTTCTCATTTCAGTGATGAAATGGACAACCACTTATGTAACAATTCAGTTTTGGTGTGACCATCTTACTCAATGTACATTATTGGGTCCTCCATGCTCCTTATGTATTAAGATTTACTGCACATTTAAACATTGACAACTCACTATTGTTAGGGAAATAACTAGTTGTCTTAGAGGATGTAGGTAAGGAGAAGCTGTTATCTACATTTCAAATATATGATATAAGAAATGTGTTTGGAATGTTAAGATAAATTACATGAAATGGGCTACACAGAGCAACTACAACCCAATTGTATATTTGTTGAAATTTGAATTTAATATTTGAAATGCTGTTAGTATCAGTTACACTTCTACTTCCAGTGCAGAGTAAATACAATAAATGTATCTGTCAAATGTAAAATTGAATGTATAATTTTGCAGTTTTATAATTCAGACAGAGTATCTTAGATAAAAAATGAGGGTGGGGTTTATCTCTGTGCATTTCTATATATTCTAAAGAAAATACAGGATAAATCTAGACAACAGACATATTTTGACTATATTTGGTTTAATAGGCACATATTTGCCGTCTGTCTCTGTTGCTGGTTGTTCAAATGGAAAAAAGTCCCAATTCGACATTCACCAGATCCTGTGATGCTTTAAACACGCCCGCCGACAGGTGGGGACAAACGGGTCAGTTGTCCCGGGCCCAGGACAGAGGGGGGGCCCAAAACTGACAGTCTGACTGAACATTTTAATGGTCAGTATGACTGTCAGTCAGCGAGCGCGCGCTGTCTGCAGCAGCAGTCTGTGTGTCACGCACTCTGCTGCTCCCCCTCCCCTCTCGTACATGGCTCAGCGGCGCCAGCCAATCAGCACGCAGGCTCAGCCTGGCCCGCCCACTCAACAGTTTCTCACAAACAACCGCGCTGCTGCTGCTGATCAGACTCGGAGAGAGAGAGACTGCAGGAGCAGAAACGCCGTTTGGCTCTATTTTAATACCTTAAATGAAATCAAGCTGTATGTTTTGTAAAAAGCCGGTTAAATTCAGTGGAAACACAACAAAGTTATCTAAGCACGTGAAAAACCATGAGCAAGAAAACGTCGAGCGACAGAAACGGAGAGGAGACGAAACTTCTCTCATTGCCCCAACAGACCCACAGACTGACGTCACTGACTGAGGCGTTTCAGTCCTCCAGAAAACATCCAGGTAGATCAGTGTTCATCTTCAGCAGCACTTCATGTTAACTTTCAAAGTAGATATTATATATCATATGTTACTGGAGCCCATACAGAACATGTAATTAAGACCTTGAAAGAATCCAGTACATATATCCTATTAAAAAGTGTTATTTAAGATAACATTAGCTAATTCTTTATTTTTCCCACGACGGGGAAATAAATAGGATTAAAGCAACAGGCAGGTGCACACAACACAGACAAAATTACATAAGGATTGAAAGATATAAAAGGTGGATTAGGAAAAAAACACTATGAACATAACATTATTATTATTTAATTGTAATAATAAAATAAAAATCACAAAACCCGAAAGGTCAACAGTTTCATGATACATCATGCTTAAGGACTGGCTGATATACAGCAGGTCAAAAAAGGACATATTTTGGCTGCAGTGCTTGCTGTTCTCTTATGAAGAAAAGATCAAACAGTGCACTAAATTCAATAGATGGGTTGAAAATATCCAGTATAAAGTACAGAGATTTTCAGGGCATGAAGTATACAGTTAAGTTGACTTTTTTTTGGTGTGTGTGTGTGTGTGTGTGTGTGTGTGTGTGTGTGTGTGTGTGTGTGTGTGTGTGTGTGTGTTCCGGGAGGTATAGAGGGGGGGCCCAAAAAGACCACGTTGTCCCGGGCCCTAGCAAAGCTGTCAGCTGGCCTGGCTTTAAACATTAACAAACAGCATCTAGTGTGTGTCGTGGTTATAAAATTTTGCAGGAAATGTTGATTTTCTCTTTAGACGAAACGCACCCTGACCCCCAAGTCAATCATCAAAAACTAGGAGCATGCATATTGCGTAGGACCAATGACATCAGACCAGGGAAGGTTTGTTTGTAGGTGTCCCTACCAAAGTTCAAATCAAACCTACGCCCTTGCATCTTTGTTTCACTTCGTATACACCCCCTTTGCCTGCACTTGGTTGTGTACAATTTTGTGTACAATTTTAAAGTGCATAGCACTGACCTTACTTGAAGAAGGAAAACTGAAAGCTTACAAAAAGGTTGTATTTTCTGTCTAAACTTGGTCTAAATTTCTCCTGCACTTGGTTGTTTATATTATTTTAAGGGAATTTGACTTTTAAAGTTTACCAACATCCAGGGGCGTTTCCAGCTTTGAAGGACATCCGGGGCTTAGCCAAGACCATTTTATGTAAATACAGGATCACTCGAAGTGTTTTTTTTTATTATTATTAAAGTAACAATTTACTTTCAGTCAAAATACATCTTTAACATTATGCACATATTCTCTCTCTCTCTCTCTCTCTCTCTCTCTCTCTCTCTCTCTCAATACTCACACACACAGTCAACATGCACTATTCACCTCTTGCTGTCTATCTGATGTGTCCTTATATATTTGTTATATTACTCTCATCACTTGCTGGGTATCATTAAAGGGTATTTTCTTGGTTTGAGCATTGCAAATCGGTTCATGACACTATTATGGTCTGTGACACCCACAATTCCCCTCTCAATGGACGTCTGCTGCGCATGTTCAGTGTTTTCTTATTACATTTTTTTAGAATTGTAATTTAAAGGACGATTAAATAAAATTATGCAGACAAAATTAAAATATGGCACACTGCTTATGACTTGCGTGACAACAAAGCTTCACATTCTTCACAGCTTCACAAAATGCGGGACAGGTGGTCCCCGTTTGATCATATTTAGCGGGTTTTGGATTTACACACTGTTTAATGTTTGATGATGATCATGTTATTTTATATTTGAGTGAGTGAGCAATCTTCTATCACTTGTCTCAGCTTTTTCTTCTCCTGTGTTTTTATCCGGAGGAGATTCTGTACTAGAAGATGCCAGTACAAGTGCTAACGTATAACGTTAGCCTGTATGGTAATAATAACTAGCTAGTTAAAGAAATAGGCCTACAGTGAATGATGATGATGATCTTCAGACTTTAAGGATATAAAAAATGAATTCTTGACTTAGCCACTGACTTCTTTCCAAAAAATCCCCAAAGTCTCGTTTGCTTCATTTTCTATATTTCTTTCTTTCCTGCTCGCTCTGTCTCCGTTGTTAACTCACACTCATTCATACATCTATTGTTAGCTGTAGCAGCAGCTCACACTGTAGCGCTTGACTGTGCTAGCTCCTCCCCTACCTGCTGCTGCTGCATATTTAACAGAGTGGAAGAAACGGAGTAGCCCATAGGCTACCAACAGCAAATAAATGTATTCTTTAGGCTAGATTATTTTTAAGATCTATTTTTACAGGCTGTATGCAGTATATGCAAAGCCAAAGCGCAATGAAATAAAGCAACTTATAATTTCTGGGGTTTACATAGGCTATTGTCTAGAGGTGTGCGATACCGGGAATTTTTAATCGATCCGATACCAAGTAAATACAGGGGCAGTATCGCCGACATCGATCCGATACCGATACTTTTAACATTTAAGCTTGATGTATCATGAAACTGTTGACCTTCGAAGTTTTGTGATTTTTATTTTATTATTACAATTAAATAACAATAATAATGTTATGTTCAGTGTTTTTTTCCTAATCCACCTCTTATATCTTTCAATCCTTATGTAATTTTGTCTGTGTTGTGTGCACCTGCCTGTTGCTATAATTTTCCCAGTCGTGGGACAAATAAAGGATTAGCTAATGTTATCTTAAATAACACTTTTTAATATATGTACCGGGTTCTTTCAAGGTCTCAATTACATTTTCTGTGTGGGCTCCAGTAACATATGATAGATAATATCTACTTTGAAAGTTAACATGAACTGCTGCTGAAGATGACCAATTTTATCTACCTGGATGTTCTCTGGAGGATTGAAACGCCTCAGTCAGTGACGTCAGTCTGTGGGTCTGGTTTGTCGGGGCAATGAGAGAAGTTTCCTGTCGCTCGACGTTATCTTGCTCATGGTTTTTCACGTGCTTAGATGAATTTGTTGTGTTTTCCACTGAATTTAACCGGCTTTTTACAAACCATGCAGCTTAATTTCATTTACGGTATTAAAATAGAGCCAAACGGGGCTTATTTCTCTCTTTATGTTTTTCCGCTCTGGCGGTCTCTCTCTCCGTGTCTGAACAGGAGCCGCGCGCGGCGGTTGTTTGTGTGTGTGTTTAGTGGAAAGAGTAGAGTGGGCGGGCCAGGCTGAGGGGAGGGGGAGCAGCAGAGTGCCGTGACACAGAAGGGGAGACTGGTGAATCTCTGCTGCAGTCAGCGCGCTGGAGAGAATAAAAAGGATCGATCCTGTTAAAAGAATATTGTTCAATGTCAATCGATAGTATCTATCCTAGGATCGATCCGCCCACCTCTACTATTGTCCAGTTTCATATTTGCTCAGTGACAGTCATTAGATTCGGGGCTTGACTCAAAACATTCGGGGCTGAAGCCCCGGCAAAATCGGCTGGCGACGCCTTTGCCAACATCCAAAAAATGTAATTCAAACTGCATTTGCTTTGATTTACTTTTTAATTATACTTTTTATTACATTACTTGAGTACATCTATTTTTACAGTAATTTTCATACAAGACATTTCAGATACTTTAAGTAGGGCTGGGCAAGTTAACGCGTTCATTTCGCGTTAATTCATTAGACTATTAACGGCGATATTTACTTTAACGCGGGTTAACGCATGTTGCTCACATGCTTTTATTTTGTGATGGTCTGTTGCTGCGGTGTAGGGGTTTGAATCAGAACAGTAGGTGGCGATAATGGGCCAATAACCTCTCTGTCAGCCCAGCCTCGGATTCAAAGAGGAAGAAAGGTGCTGGCCGGAAAAAAACAAAGCCGACATGCAAGGCGGTGTTTCCCGCAGGAATTTGCTTAGGCGAGGCGGTGAGTTGGAGAACGGAACAAGTTTTATGCGGAGCGGAGCGGGGTCTGCATCGACGCCGTCAGTGAAGTCGCTTCTCGTTTCAAAGTATCCATGTGTTTTTGCCTGTTTTTCCCTGCCATTCACTATATGCACACGAGAAAGCAACAACAAAAAACCGCTTGTTAACGTCAAATAAACATGCAAGCATATGGAGTTAGCAAGCATTTCAGTTTAAAGTTCTTCCAGCATCGAATATGACAGAAACAAGTTAGTTGTAACCACTGCCAAGTTAAACTTTGGTATTGAACATAAAATGGTAATGCTGCTCCCTGCGGTTACCTCAGAAATTGCCTGTTTTTGGTAGATTTTTTCCCCATAAAGAGAATTCCCTGTCAGTGGCAATAAGCTTTAATTTATTATTATTGCTATTTTTTGTTTTACATGTTTAAGTTGAGCTTTACACTAAATATGTGTTACTGATAAGTGCTACAAATGTTACAACACTATTGTTCATATGGCAACAGAACATTAAAATAAAAGTGCTCTTTACACTACTTTTGAATTCATTCTTGGAGTTTGTAAATACAATGCGATTAATCATGATTAATCAGGCAAATTATGCGATTAATCGCGATTAAATATTTTAATCGTTGCCCAGCCCTAACTTTAAGACTTTTACTCAAGTAACATTTCAGTCAGTGACTTGGACTTTTACCAAATTTTGGAGAGGTACTTATACTTTTACTTGACTCTGAGATTTCAGTACTTTATACAACACTGGTCACAACTACATCATCTATGGCGCTTTACTGTTGACGACTCTTATTTTGGGATACTTCCAGAAGTGAACAGGATGTTTTCCCATTTATTCCCTGCCAAACAGGGGCGTATACATATCTGAAATTAGAACTTCAATCTAATTTAGCCGTCGCGTAGAATAATGCTTGTAGTGTACATTTATTGACTGATCAAAATGAAAAGCTAACCTAAGCGTAGGACGCGCATATGTTGCTTTGCAACACGTCCGGTGCGTTTCCTCCTTAACACCACTCTCTCCTAATAAGGAGAGCTATTCGCCTCTTCCAGGAGGACAGAGAAGTTGGACTACACTGTCCTGTTTCTAACATAAGGCCAAAATAAACTGAACTTTCATATTGAGTTAACTTACTAGGTTTATTGGGCTGCCTTACATGAATGCACTTCTAGTTTCGACATTACAGTCAGGCAGTCTTGTAGACAGCTTAGGGGTCTGATCAGGTAGTGACAGTACCGTAATGCTCCGAATGTCCATTGAGCAGCGCGGCTTCTTTGCTTACCAAACTCGTACTTACACATTTTAACAGATTTTTGAGCAAATTGTACCACATACAATCGGTCAGTCAGCACAATTTTAATCGTATATAGTGCTCCAGATTATAAGGCGCATCTTTATATAACAAAAAATAAGAAAAAAAGTAAGAAAAAAAATAAGAAAACAATTCTATTTTTTAACTGATTTCAGACTTACATGCTGAATGCAATAAATACAGCTGTGTTACTTGTATTTTTTGTCAGAAGCAAAACTTAATCAGTGATTTGTCCAGAAAACTGTCATCAAAGTAGCCTTCGGCTTTCAGCTGGTCAAAATGGTCCATCCAAAACTGGGCGCATTCACTTCTTAATGTGCACCACCATCGTTCTATCCTTTGATTTCCAGTGCTCGGACCGAGGTCTACCTAGAGACCTCGGTCCGAGACATATAACAGAGTCAAAACCATTTTCCTCCTCAGTGTTGTGATTCTTTGCATTGCTGCTACATGAGTGTTCTCTGTGCCATGATCCAGTCTGACCTTTTGTGGACATCCATTACATTCCATCACAACATCAATGAAACAGCCAGCAATAATACAAGGATCACTGTTAGTTTTATTGGCTTCTAACTAGATCATTTTCCTCGAGAAGCCATCTATGCATCCATTAATACATATACCATAAGGCTTTAGTTTGTGATACCCATCAATGTGCCACACATAGTTTGGTCCATGACTGACATATGAGCATCGTCTCAAACAATTCTGTGCCTGCAGGTCAACTCCATTTGGATCCATTAGTTGCAGTAGCAGACGTACTGTTTCTCTGTCTGTGACTACCCCAGCCATCTGACATGTCTGGTGCATCCACCTGTATCCATGCTGTCTACCAGATCGTTGGAATTGTTCTACAATAAAAGCTGCCACCTCTGCCTCATCCGTCTTATTTATTCTCCTCCATAGCCGCTGCTTTCGTAGTCTTCGCTCTAATATCCGGAGGCTTAATTTGTCATTATAAGATTTTCCAAAATGCGCACGATTTCAGTGTTTGTAAAACCACTCCTAAAGTATCGCTCAAGGAGGTTAGTGTAACCGCTCCCAAAGGTTTTTCGTCTGGTTCAGATTAAAGCCACGCTCCAACTGATGTTTAACCAGCTTTCATTTTCTTAGCCACACAGCAAATCTTCTTTTTTGCCAGCAAACAACAAAATTATAATGAATGAACATTATAAACACAGATGTTAGCTTAATAGCAGTTACAACAAAATAAACCTTACAGAATAAAATACATAAACATACCGTGTGCGCCTTCTGACCAAACATTTAGGAGAAGTTTTTCAACCATATGTCCGTGTTTTGAATCAAAATGTCCAACTACCCGTCTTTGTCTTCTTTCCGTATACGTAGCAAGTCTCTTCATTGAACATGTGCTCCGTACAAGTTCAGCTCTGGGCACAGTACTCAAATCCACCAATAGATGTCAGTAACATGACAAATCTTGTAGTCTTAGTATACACAAAACACACAACAAAATAAAACACCCTTTTTCTGCATCAACTACAGTTAGTAACATCCATTCCTGTCTGTCAAGTCAAACATCTCTGTTAGAACTCTAGGTAGACAATTACAGCTATTACAGCTATTTCATAATTATGACTTAGCTATCTCATAATTATGAGATACTATCTCATAATTATGGTGTGGCTATCTCATAATTATGAGATAAAACTTTTTTTTTAGAGTAGAGCCGCTGCTCCTCCACGTCGAGAGGAGCCAGTTGAGGTGGCTCGGGCATCTGGTCAGGATGCCTCCTGGACGCCTCCCTGGAGAGGTGTTCCGGGCACGTCCCACCGGGAGGAGGCCCAGGGGAAGACCCAGGACACGCTGGAGGGACTATGTCTCCCGGCTGGCCTCGGAACGCCTTGGGATTCCTCCTGAGGAGCTGGCCCAAGTGGCTGGGGAGAGGGACGTCTGGGCCTCCCTACTGAAGCTGCTACCCCCACGACCCGACCCCGGATAAGCGGAAGAAGACAGACGGACGGAACTTTTTTTTTATCAGAGTGGCAGAAATGGGCTTCCATAAAATGGGTTTCCATAGCTCACCCCCACAATTGTACCCGTTCCTTTTCCTAGTATAACTAGGTGGCTTTCTTGGATTCTTTAGTTTTCTGTTGCATAAAATAACATTAATACCACTTGTCTCCCACACGTCTTCTTTTGACCTGTCTAGGGTGTACTCTGCCTCTCACTCATTGACCACTGGAGACAACAACCAGCCCCCCGCAACCCTGCACGAATACAGGGGTTGGACAATGAAACTGAAACACCTGGTTTTAGACCACAATAATTTATTAGTATGGTGTAGGGCCTCCTTTTGCGGCCAATACAGCGTCAATTCGTCTTGGGAATGACATATACAAGTCCTGCACAGTGGTCAGAGGAATTCTAAGCCATTCTTCTTGCAGGATAGTGGCCAGGTCACGACGTGATGCTGGTGGAGGAAAATGTTTCCTGACTCGCTCCTCCAAAACACCCCAAAGTGGCTCAATAATATTTAGATCTGGTGACTGTGCAGGCCATGGGAGATGTTCAACTTCACTTTCATGTTCATCAAACCAATCTTTCACCAGTCTTGCTGTGTGTATTGGTGCATTGTCATCCTGATACACGGCACCTCCTTCAGGATGCAATGTTTGAACCATTGGATGCACATGGTCCTCCAGAATGGTTCGGTAGTCCTTGGCAGTGACGCGCCCATCTAGCACAAGTATGGGGCCAAGGAAATGCCATGATATGGCAGCCCAAACCATCACTGATCCACCCCCATGCTTCACTCTGGGCATGCAACAGTCTGGGTGGTACGCTTCTTTGGGGCTTCTCCACACCGTAACTCTCCCGGATGTGGGGAAAACAGTAAAGGTGGACTCATCAGAGAACAATACATGTTTCAAATTGTCCACAGCCCAAGATTTGCGCTCCTTGCACCATTGAAACCGACGTTTGGCATTGGCACGAGTGACCAAAGGTTTGGCTATAGCAGCCCGGCCGTGGATATTGACCCTGTGGAGCTCCCGACGGACAGTTTTGGTGGAAACAGGAGAGTTGAGGTGCACATTTCATTCTGCCATGATTTGGGGAGCCGTGGTTTTATGTTTTTTGGATACAATCCGGGTTAGCACCCGAACATCCCTTTCAGACAGCTTCCTCTTGCGTCCACAGTTAATCCTGTTGGATGTGGTTCTTGGTGGTATGCTGACATTACCCTGGATACCGTGGCTCTTGATACATCACAAAGACTTGCTGTCTTGGTCACAGATGCGCCAACAATTTGTCCTCTTTTGAACTCTGGTATGTCACCCATAATGTTGTGTGCATTGCAATATTTTGAGCAAAACTGTTCTCTTACCCTGCTAATTGGACCTTCACACTCTGCTCTTATTGGTTCAATGTGCAATTAATGAAGATTGGCCACCAGGCTGGTCCAATTTAGCCATGAAACCTCCCACACTAAAATGAGAGGTGTTTCAGTTTCATTGTCCAACCCCTGTAAGTGCTTATAGAAAATGGTTGGATTGACGAATAGACGTTCTCTCTTTGACTCTTAAAAGTGTGCCACCAAATCTTTAGCCATCAGGTTGCTTTTAAGTTATAACCTATTCCCCAGAATGCCCTTTTCCAAACCATTAACAAACCTTATTTGCATGGCTAAAAGCCTCTGTCTAACATCGTTTATGTTGCAACAACAAATTCCTCACAACTAGCTCAAAGCCAGTGGTGAAATCAGAAATGGATCTTAAATTGAAATTGAGTTTTTCATTATGGCTTCATATACTCATACAGATGGAAAGAGGTTACAGGAGCAAATGTCACTTATTGTTACCACCACATTGTTTTTTTTCCTCTAACACACTTCATTAAAGCTTTATTTGTTTGGGCGAAGCAATATTTGTGTTTTGAGCACTGTTTTCTCAGTCTATGGAATAGTGGCTCTGGGGGCCTCCACCAGCCGCTCACAATAAATGAGATGTGGCATAGCAATCTGTGGTAAAAGACTTGGGTCATAATAAGTGCCCTCATACATAAATTACCTAGTTAAGGCACAGCTAATCACAGAGACACAAGGCAGAACCCGCTGATGATAAGATGTGCATTTCTGTTGCAATAAACAAGATTGACATCCACAACAAGTCTTTATTGATGAAGCCTCCGTTTGCCTCTATAAAGAACACCTTCAATTAGGTTCTTAAAGGAAAACAAAAGCTTTGTTAGAGTGTTTAGATTTTAAAACGTGCAAAAACAAACAAAGTATCTACTTAAGTGTATTTTAAGTAAATTCCTCATTACATGTCTTGAACTATGTTTGTTCTTTTTACATTGAAATAGGAAACATTTTCTAACACTAGACGCTTTTTCGGTGTTCTTTTCCTAAACATGTTTCCCAAAGAACAGTTAGTTTTGAGCATGTAAGAGGAAAATAATTGAAAAGTTGCAACCTTTGTAAAATAGAAAGGGTATTCCCATTTTTGCATCTTAAAATGCATCTTTGTGTCGAAATATTGCAACCAAAAACTGATAAGCAACAGTTCACACTTCCTCCAAACAGGTGCACACCAAATACATCCTCTTTTGTTTCTAAAGATGTAACTAGCAGAAACAAAAAGTAATAATATGGTTCTCGTTAAACCTGAAAATTGCATCTGTTGGATACAAAATCATTAGATATGTACTAGTACATGAAAAAAGCAGTTGCTTTCTTACTTGCAATACATAATCCTCTTGGTTCCTTCATTTACTGTGAATCCAGATAAGTCATCAGTCCTGGAGATTGAAGCTAAAGAGAGTAGTAAACACCAAAGCAGACTTTTACTTTGTTAAAACATCTCCAATATCAAAAAACTGAAAGCAGTTTATACATACCTCAAATCCATCCTCCTATTTCCATTGAGTAGTTGTTTACACAGAATGTAATGAATAATTATGTAGAAAATAGAAGTAGGTACTCCAGGATGGTTATGTGTGAAACATGAGAATGAAACATATTAATAATTTCTGTAACTACCTCATGGAGAATTCAAGCACTATAAAGACACTTGTTTGAAAACAAGACCTGAAACCTGTCAGGTTTCAGGTCTCATTTTACCACTGAAACAGCTCTGATGAAAGTCACTAATAATATTTTCATGGCTTCAGATAATGGACTTGTGTCAGTACTTTACCTGTTAGATTTTATTTGTCTGACAAATTCCAGTTTGTTCATGAAAATGAAAAATCTTCAATCTTCAAACTCCAGGGTCACTTGTGGAGTACCACAGGGAGTGGTGCTTGGGCCAATTCTTTTTACTGCAAATATGGTTCCAATTGGTAAATTATCAGACAGTATGGGATTAATTTCCACTGTTATGCTGAGGATACTTGGCTATATTTATCCATAAATCCTGATGAATCCAGTCAGTTACGTAGACTGCAGGGATGTTTTGTTGAGATAAAAACCTAGATGAACTCAAGTTTTCTGACAAGACAAAACAGATGTGGTCATCTTTGGAACAGAGCCTTTAAAAAGGAAACTGCTTAGTCAATCACCTAATCTGGATGCCATTAAATTGGCCTCTGGTAATAAAATAAAAAAACTATGGTGTTATTTTTGACCAGGACATGTCTTTTAAATCCAACATTAAACAGGCTTCTAGAATTTATTTTTTTCACCTCTGTGATATTGCCAAAAATATAAATATCCCTTCCAGAAGTGACATTGAAAAACTAGATCATGTATTTGTTTCTTTAAAGATGGATTATTGTAATTATTTACTATCAGGAACTCATTATAATCCTTCAGTTGATCCAAAATGCTGCAGCAACAGTTCTGATGAAAATATATATTTTATGGAGGGCCTAACTGGCATAATTAAAAATAAATTAATGCTCAATAAATATGATTAATTGGATAGTTTATTTAACAATTTCTTTATATATTTATTAATTTGTGCATTCATTCATTTTTTATTCATTCGTTCATTCGTTAATTGATTTATTCCTCCATTCTTTTATTCATTCATTCCTGCTTTCATTCATTCATTAATTAATTTCAACATTTCTGTATGCATTTCTGCCTCATTATGCAAATGTGGAGGGACGGCATCTTCAGGCTTCAACTTCTACCTATTGGTTGGTTAGATGTCACTGCATCCTTCGAGTCACCATGACGACATCAGTCACATCAAAGATGGCTACCCATGAGATCTATCAGCAGCTTCCCTTAAAAGCTCTGACACCGAACGTCTGAGGATCAAGATAGCGATACTAACATGAAAAAAAAACTGGAGGGAAAGTCATAGAGAAAAGGTAGAAGTAAAAAAAGAAGAAGAGGTATACAGGCTGTGTTTTACCACAAGGCAATAGGAAACCCTCAAATGTTTATGGGTGTTAATTACAGCAGAAAACGTAGGTGGAATAACAGTCATGTGAGAATGTCTGATGGGAATCGTTGTCAAATAGTCAGTTTTGTAAAAAAAATTGTTGTCCTGATGGCGCAAAGCATGCAGTTATTTTGTAAAAAGATGTTTCAGAATCTATTTTTTCATGGACAGTGCTGATTCTAGACGAAAGATCAAACCTATAATATCCATCACATGTAAATTTACTGATTTTACTGTTGTGGAAATAGGTCAGTTGTTAGAAAAATTAAGTTGTGTACATAAAAAGCAATGATAGCTATATACTTTATGTATTGCCAAACAATTTGGAGCGAGACAAATGTTCATGGATCTGCTCAGTCATTTTGTAAGTATCATTTTCGATGAGTTAAATGTAAAAACAAATAATGTAAAAGTAAAAAACTGGATGAAATTGCAAATTGGTGTTTACTTTTCATTCAATCCAATTCCTTATTCCTTATTGAATTCTTTATTCACTTAAATTTACTTATTTGTATATATATATAATTTATATCAATAAAGTATATTATTGGATGCTTAAACACAGACTGTATGTACCTTTTTGGTATAAAGTTTACATGGTAATGGATGCACCAAATACTTTCACGTTTTGACACATTTGTATGACACATTGAGCGCAATCATATGATGTTTACATGGAAATCTGATCATATCTAATGTACATGTGAGAGATACATGATCACATGTGGAACACAAGTTTACTACACAAGTTGGGGGGGGGTGTTGGCCTAGTGGTTAGAGCAGCACGCTTGCACTCAGAGAAGGATGCAAGTACCCAGTTCGATCCCCAGCGCCTGCACTCTGCGTCCCTGAGCAAGACCCTTAACCCCAGATTGCTCCCCGGGCGCCGCACATGGCAGCCCACTGCTCCCCGAGGGTGATGGGTTAAAAGCAGAGAACAAATTTTGTTGTAATGTATGTTTCAATGTATGTTTCAATGACAATAAAAATTATATTACTATTACATGTGGAAGACAAAAAAATACTTGATCACTTGTGGAAAGTGGGAACCACAGACAATTTTTTTTGACATTTTAAGTTTGCTTAAAATTCCCATGACAATTGGATGTAAACAAAGATATTGATGGCTTCAATTCTGACTTCCAGAATCTGCAGCTAAAATCTTAGACACAGAAACAACAAGTAGCGTCTCATGTTCGTGTACAGTTCATGTACTGGCAGAGTAGAACTGCCTTTATAACACTTTATAACTCCTTTATAAGACAGAAGTATTTTACTGCATCTTCTCTCCTTAATGCATAAATATACAGTGGCTGAACATTTCCACATTTTGTCACATTACAACCACAAACATAAATACATTTTATTGAAATCTTATGTGAAAGACCAACATAAAGTGGTATACAATTGTAAAGTAGAAAGAAAATTATACATGATTTGTCAGGAACGGTTCTATAGATGGACCCAGGTGCAGATAGGCAGCAGAAGCAGCAAGGTGAATTGAAAAATTCAATGCAAAAACTTACTGAAGACAGCAGTGAAACAAAAACCAGCATGAATACAAATTGTCTTGGCTTGGTGTGACATGGACAAAACAAACTCGGTAAAGCAAACAGTATAATCCAGCAGGGAGTTACTGAAAAATTGGAGTATAAAGAGCAAAGGAAACAAGTGGCAAGCATGACTGTGATGGCAATGCAACATGTGAACTAAATAAGCTTAATTGGTTGGGGCTAAAGCAGAAGCTGACAAACTGAAAATAAGATGAATGAAGCTGAATAGATATACAAGGACATAATGACTGAAAACACAAATGCAAGACTTTAAGAAAAAATGAATGCAAGAAACAACTAGAAGGCAAAAAGAAGAAAAACATCTAACAAATCTAAAACATGGAGTGAATTATACGGCAAAACCCACACAGCAAAACTACTAACTCTATATGGGAAGACCTGAAGAACATAAATAAATGACAAGAAAAAACATGAATCTAAGTCAAAACCATAACACCTCCAAATCATGACATGATTTTTTTTTTTTTTTTTACAAATAAAAAACTGAAAAGTGCGGTGTGCAAAAGGATTCAGCAGCCCTTTCTAAAGTGCAACTAAATGCCTTCAGAAGATGTCTGTTGATTGCTAATGACTGAATAGAGGTTATCTGTGTGTAATACAATCACAGTACAAATACATCTGCTCTGTGACGGCCTCAGTGGTTGGTGAAGAAAATATTGGGGAGCAAAAAGCATCATGAAGTCCAAGAAACACACCAGACAGGTCAGGGATAAAAGTGTGGAGCGGTTTAAAACAGGCTTAGGCTATAAAATAAAATCCCAAGCTTTGAACATCTAATAGAGCCCTATTCAACCCATCATCCGTAAATGACACAACTGTACATCTACCAAGGCTAGGCTTGACCACCTAGGCTTACAGACCGAATAAAGGAGAGTACTGATCAAAGATGAAGCCAAGAGGCCAACGGTGACTCTGAATGAACTGCAGAGTTCCACGGCCAAGTCCAGACCAAAACCCAATCAAGGATCTGTGTCAGGATCTGAAAACTGCTGTTCACAAATCTGACTGAGCTTGAACTGTTCAGCAAAAAAGAATTGGCAAAAATTTGAGTCACTAGATATGCAAAGCTAGTAGAGACATACCCTAAAAGACTTGCAGCCGGAATTGCAGGAAAAGGTGGGTCCACAAAGTATTGACCAGGGGGGCTGAATACTTTTGTACAATGCCCTTTTCAGTTTTTTATTGTTAAACAAAATAAATCATATATAACTTTCTTGCTACTTCACAATTGTATACCACTTTGTTTTAGTCTTTCACATAAAATTCCAATAAAATATATTGATGTTTGTGGTTGTAATGTGACAATATGTGGAAAGGATCAAGGGGTATGGCAGGTCACTGTACATGTGCGCACCCCAAAGAGCTGCTCTTCAACTCCAGTCAAATTTTGCTCACATCACAATACTGGAACCGCTCCTATAAAAATAACCAGTGATCTTCTGATACCAGCTGACTCAAGTTCACTTCCCATTCTCATCCTGTCAAAAGTTGGCATTGACGTGGACCCAAAGTGTGACAGGAGTGATGCAAAGCCATAATGAAAAATTATTCTTATTACTCTTGTTTAGACCTTTGCGTAGTTATAATAGTATGATTAGGGTTCCACAAAATAATAGTGTTATTCATTTGACTATTTCTACTTCTAGAATTAGGATAAAGACAAATAAAACAAAGGAACACAATTTACATTGGTTTTATTGTTCATACATATGTTTCACACTGTCCATTAATAAATTAGAATAAACCAGGGCCGGAGCTAGCAGATTCAGAGGGCAGAGAATTCCCAAAGTATCTAACATATTCTACCTCCTACAATGGAAGGGAAAAATTGTTATGGACTGGCTGATATACAGCAGGTCAAAAAATGCCATATTTTGGCTGCAGTGCTTGCTGTTCTCTTATGAAGAAAAGATCATCTAGTGCACTAAATTCAATAGCTGGGTTGAAAATATCCAGTATAAAATACAGAGATCTGTGTGTGTGGTGTGTTGGCGGTAGGTGTAGAGGGGGGGCCCAAAAAGACTGTGTTGTCCCGGGCCCTAGCAAAGCTGTCAGCTGGCCGGCCTGCAGGTGTATCTATTAGCAGGTTTACCACTTCCTGTAGGTTAACTAAGCCTGGTTTATCACTTCACCATGTTCTTAGTATACACCCCTTTGCCTGCACTTGGTTGTGTGTCGGTTGCTTAGCACTGACCTTACTTGAAGAAGGAAAACTGAAAGCTTACAAAAAGGTTGTATTTTCTAAACTTGATTGTTTATATTATTTTAAGTGAATTTGACTTTCAAAGTTTACCAAAATCTAAAAAATGTCATTCAAACTGCATATGCTTTGTTTTACTTTTTACTTATACTTTTCATTACATTACTTGAGTACATCTATTTTTACAGTAATTTTCATACTTAAGTACAAGACATTTCAGATACTTAAGACTTTTACTCAAGTAACATTTCAGTCAGTTACTTGGACTTTTACCAAAGTCATATTTTGGAGAGGTACTTATACTTTTACTTGACTCCGAGATTTCAGTACTTTATACAACACTGTTATTATTATACCTGTATATTTGTTCAACAGTGTAATATGTCATCTTTATTGATTTCTTTAAATTGTCCAAAATCAAAGATCAAATGAAATAAAGCTACAGCTTTGAAAACAATTGGGCCTTTTGTGCTGTACATGGACTACTGCATAAATTTAATCAGAATTTAGCACTCAGTCACCCCCAGACCAGCATCTGGGTATTTAGAGCTCTATGGGCATCATATTTTGCTTTCCTCCCAATCTGTATTTTACTTTTGAATTTCTCCATGTTCACACTCTGCTGAATTCTGCATTTTATTATGGATTTAGCAGCTGAGGTTCTTAAACCTCCTAAATTTGCTCAAGCTGCCACACTCATACATACACACAGACAGTATTCCCAAAAAGAGGAACAGTACGAGAGCCTTCTCACCACAGCCTAATCACATGCATTGATATTAAAATCTGTGGCTTTATTACGCAGGCTGACGAGTGCTGCAGATTTAATGTGAGCGGGTATGGTGTATGCAGAGTAAGGAAGGTAATTTGAGTACAGGCTGCAAGAGCAGCCTGACAGTGCAGTAAAAGGGATAAGGTTTAGAGCGAGCCCCGGGGTGCCTGGCAGCTCCTCAATAGAAGTGTCAGACTGGCTTATGAGGGAGGTTTTACCTCCACTCTGACTCAGTCAATGTCTACACTCTATCAAGGAAGTGCAAAACGCACAGATGTACTTAAGTCTGCCAAGTGTGACAGAGACAATGACATTTTCTCTCTGGTGCACAAAAATCACTGCTTTTCTATTCTTATGAGACATTTTTTATCCATGGTAGCCATAAATCATGCAACAATGAAAACTTACTAGATATCCATCCAGATTAAGCATAACTATAAAAACAGATCTCCCAGTCTGCATTGGAAATATCCTTCAGGTAAGCACACACTGTATCTTTCAAAATGCTATATTGAATTAACTTACCTTGACCACTGAGCTCAAAATAAA
Organism: Fundulus diaphanus; assembly: GCA_037039145.1. NCBI lineage: Eukaryota > Metazoa > Chordata > Actinopteri > Cyprinodontiformes > Fundulidae > Fundulus > Fundulus diaphanus. The sequence continues at coordinate 6,807,871 of CM073130.1, read as the reverse complement.
CTCAGACCTGCAGAAATGTTTTCTTGCCTAATTTTTATTTTATTTTATTTATTTTTTCTGCTACAGCTTTCGATTGCTGCAAAGGAATGGAATCAAAAAGAAAAAAAAGCCATTTTGAAGCATTTGTGCTTGCCTCTTTTGTGAATCACACATTTTATTCAGACAATAGCAGCAAACGTACCTTAAAAGGGGTTATTAATTATTTGGCATAAAATAGTTTAGTTCAGTGGTTCTCAAATGTTTTCTGTTGCACCTCCCTTTGAAGACTAAAAAAAAAATTTCAGGCCGTCTCATCCCAACAAAATGGGAAAAAATGTTTTTCAAAAATTTCATTTCATGCTGTTACTCACCTCTCTGGAGGAGAAAAGCTAGCTCCGAGTCAAACCGAAGAAGCTTCTGCTCTCAAACTGGAAACGCGAGGCCAATGTTAATTGAATCCACTATGGATGAAAAGATGGACAATGTTTAATTTTCAGAGTCTACATATTGTGTTGTTTTCTTTTAGGTGGTCTCTAGGGGCAGAGTAGAGCAGCTGTTGGCGCTGGCTGCCAATCGTGTTCTCTTCTGTGGTACCTCTCGCCCTGAATCATTCACATGGTTCATGCTATGCCAAGTTGTGTCAGTATTCTAACCTGCTCTCCATGTTCCTTCTTCAGGGTTTCTTCCTGGAGGAAGTTTGGGAGTTCTCCAAAAGACTCATGTGGCTCCTCACCTGCAGTTTGCTGACAACAACCTTCCTTAAATGCAGTTCCACGTTTGTCAGCAAAACGTCTCCTGAATCAGAACCTATCTGCCCTCTGGTTCCGCCTGAGATCTCAAGCTCACACCCTGGACTTGGCTCGCTCCTCCCCAGCACTCAAACTTCCACAAACAGTAAGCCTACTGTGAGTAACTTGCTGCTTCTTATTGGTTGCCCCATTACTCACCTTTGCTCCTTCTCTCCAGTATGTTCCTGTTTGGCCCGGACCCGTTCCTGTGGATCCAGACCAGTTCATTTAATATTCAAATTCAACCGTTAAACGTTCTCCCTTCTCCTGAGAGTGTTCCGTGCATGTGGGTCACCAGCTTAAAACCAACATCACAATTGGGGGACATTACGTCCTCCAGTCTGGTTATCTGTATGGAGAACATGTAGTTTTTGGATGTGTATAAGCACCAACAATATATGAAGCCTCCTTTATCCCACATCTTATTTCAGACTTGGCAACATTTTTCTCTTCATACTTATTGCTATGTGATGCCTTGAATTGCTTGCCTAACTCGAATATCGATACTTCTCCCTCCCATACTTACACGCAGCAAGAAAAGTGAAAAAATTAAAGAATTTTGTAAAGATTTGGATTTTTATTACATTTGGAGGGTGCTTCATCCCTCCCAGATAAAGATTACATTGGAACTTTTTCCAGAATAGACTGTTTTTATCTTCCTAGTTGCATCTTTGTTACTCCTGCTGCAAGTCAGCCGATACCAGGAATTTTTAATCGATCCGATACCAAGTTAACGCAGGGTCAGTATCGCCGATACCAATACCGATACTTTTTTATATTTCAGCTTGATGTATCATGAAATGGTTGACCTTTTGGTGTTTTTGTGATTTTTACTTTACTATTACAATTGGATATTAATAATAATGTTGTGTTATGATATATCTTTCAATCCTTATGCAATTTTGTTTGTGTTGTGTGCACTTGCTTGTTGCTTTAATTCTATAAATTTCCCCGTCGTGGGATAAATAACGGATTATCTAATGTTAGCTTATCTTAGATAACACTTTTTAATGGGATAAATTTACTGGGTTCTTTCAAGGTCTTAATTACACTTTTTGAGTGGCCTCCAGTAAATTCCTTTGTAATCGTTCTTTTTATCATCCACTTATTTCCTTATTTAATATAATGTGAGTAACTTTCAGTACATCTCTGTGAGGAGACTTTCCTCTCACCCGTCATTGAAAGAGAAAGTACACCCTGCATCAGTTTTATGGCAAAGTGCTTTCTGTTTACAAAGACTGCCCTGGATAGTGGTCCTGATATACACTGGAACGTCCACAAAGTGTGCGGTCTCAGGGTGAAATTATCCTTGAATTCTGAGAAGGTTAAAATCTGATAATAATATGAAAAAAGCCTGATATTTTATTCATAAACAGCTTAAATGCAGCAGCCTGAGCTGCTGCACATATGCGCACACAGCCAAACAAGATGGAGGTCACCTTGGGCTGGTGACACATTGTACCTCACTGCAGGATTATCAGAATTCACATGGAATCCCTTGAGTTACTATCAGAGCAGAGGTGTCCTGCTGTTCTATTAGTAAATGTGTTATAACAAACCTGTCTTCCTATATTGGTCTGGGGAATTTTCTAACACAGAGAAAAATAAATAAGTCACTGTATTCCATAAACTATATTTTGAAATGTAGGTTATTGTTGATTCAGCATAGTATACTGTATTAGGCTATACATTGCTTGTATGATCCGTTCATAGAACTTTTTTTCTCTCTTTTCAGTAACCTTATTCTTTATCCATACCCTAATTTTCAAACTACTGGACTTACAGCTGTGCAGTGATGAGTGAATGTCTAAAGATATCCGGGAATCCGGATCGTTATTTAAAGCAAGTATTTACTTTGTGAGTACCACTATTTGAGCATCCTCCGTTGGCTGTTCACCAGGGTCCTGGTTTCTTCATGCATTAAGCAGCTCAGTGAGATGGCTGACCCTCTGGAACCTGTTAGGTCAGGCTGATACTGAGCACAGTAAAAAGAAAAAGCTGTGGCGGGGTCGCACATGTTGCAAATCACTGTGGGGAATAGCTATTCTCTGGAGATGAAACAATTCAGCTGTCATGCATTTCCCAGTCAAAGATTTGGTAGCAACTGTTTTAATACTTGCGACTCTGCTCTTTATGCGTTTATCCTTGCAGCTACCGAATGCTGTATAAAAACTATTTGCCCCCTTATAGAGTACTTGAGTTTTTGCTTTTTAGTCAAACTTGTTTTAGATCTTCCGAGTTTTAATATCAGACAATGATAACAGTAAATACAAAGTGTGGTTTTATAATTATATTTATCAAGGAAAAATAGCTACCCACACCAGGCTCTGTGAAAAATGTATTGCTTAAATGACTCTTCACAGAAAACTGCCACAAGGATGTTACAATAACCGCCAATAGGTGTTTAAGTTCAGACTTTGACGAGGCTTTTCCAAAAACTTTATTTAGTTTTTTGAGTTCTAGAGTTTGACTCACTGCTGTGCTTTGTAGCATTGTCCTGCTGCAAAACACGTGTGTTCAAGCTCATAGTCACAAACTTATAGCAGGCCATTTTTTACAGAGCAGAATTTACAATAATAATCCCTGACATTATCTCTCCAGACACCCAGGACACACACAACCAGTTTTAATGAATGGGGAACTTCTGCTATTAAACTTTTTCTTAGAGACAATAATAATTACTGTTAAAAAATGTAAAGATAAAGGTTGTTTTGTCAGTTCTGCAAAACGGAAGAAAAAAACGTTTATGTTTGAAGTTAATCAGTAATATAATACAGCTGACAAATCACTGGAGAGAACACAGGAAACACGGATTAGATCCAAGACGGGGATCGAAAAACTCACGGGTCTGAAGCTCAGGTGGAGATCTTTGGCCTTAGGCATACCGCGACAAGGTAACACTCTGGCATCCTCCCTCTGTTCGAGCACGGTTCTTATAGTGCGGCCTGGTGCTGCTGGAGTGTCTGCAGGTGTGTGCACTCCGCCCACCCGTTAACCACGAACACCTGTGGAGAGAGTGGAGGCAGCAGAGCCAGCAGCAAGCTGCACGGCCCTGCTGACTGAGTCCTGACACAGACTTACATCATTCATCTCTAAAGAGCTGGATTTACCTCCACCAACACTTCACAACAGCCACCTAATATTGTAACCCAAGGTAACCCCAAAACCAGGTTAATTTTACATCATTATGTTCCACTTTGATCAAATGTGTTCACAGAATATTTTCCTAAAACTTTTGATCATCAAGAGGTTTTTCTTAGGCGAATTTGAAAAGTCTTTTGTGTTCTTTTTGATCAGCAGTGAATTTGACCATGAAACTCTCACATGGAGGCTATTTTTGCTCACTCTTTTTTTATTGTCAAATCATGACCACTGTCCTTAGCTGAGGCTAGTGGCAGAGCTTTAGATGCTGTTCTGCGTTTTTTGTGACTCCAGAATTAGCCATCAAGGATCTCTTGTAGTAATTTCAGTAGGCTGGCCACTCCTGGGCAGTGTTGTATAAAGTACTGAAATCTCGGAGTCAAGTAAAAGTATAGGTACCTCTCCAAAATATGACTTGGTTAAAAGTCCAAGTCACTGACTAAGATGTTACTTGAGTAAAAGTCTTAAAGCATCTGAAATGTCTTGTACTTAAGTATGAAAATTACTGTAAAAATAGATGTACTCAAGTAATGTAATAAAAAACGATGGCCACTCCGAGGCAAAAAAAATAAATCCGCTTCCAGTCCAGGGCGGGCACGGCTGGCTCAGCGGGCGGACACGCCCATGCCTCGCTTTTTTTGTAACGAGTAACTAAACCAAACATTGAAAATGTATAGGAGTAAAAGTATGCAATTAAGTTTGGAAATATAGTGAAGTAAAAGTAAAAGTTATCAAAAAAATGTATACTCGAGAAAAGTATAAAGTACTCCAAAATATACTTAAGTACAGTAGTGAAGTATTTTTACTTCGTTACTATACAACACTGCTCCTAGGAAGGTTGTCCACCATTCTGTGTTTTCTCCACTTGTAAATAATAGCTCTCACTGCAGTTCACTGTTGTCCCAAAGTATTAGAAGGGTCTTTGTAATCTACTCGAGACTCATAGATGTCAATAGCTGAATGTCTTCAGATTGGAGAATGATTTGGTGCTGTTTGAGTCTTTTGGCTGACTTCATGTTGTCAGACAGGCTCTATTACAGTGGTTTCTTGATACTATGGGTCAGACAATAATCAAGCCTGGGTGTAGCTAGTAATATTTTACCAAAAATGGCGGTTAATCACAGCTAATTCATTAACTGAAATGGTGATCACTTTTTCACATGGAGTCATGCTGATTTGGATGGCTTTTTGTTTATAAATGAAATCATCATTTGAAAACTGCTTTATGTATTTATTCAGGTTAGATTTGTCTAATATTAACATGTAAATAACTCAGGTGGGACAAAAAAGGAAAAGCTTTAAAGGGGAAGATACTGAAACAATACTTAAGCATGTATTACTTTTTAAAATGACTGATCTATGTGTTTATATTCTGTTCTGTAGCATTGTTATGCATGTGATTATCCTGCCTGCCTAAGCAGCCAGATGCCTCTTTCACTTTCCTTCAGCAGCTAACTTTGTACCAGGCTCCACACCTTGGTGTGAATAACAAGCGCATCTCCTGCAGGGCTCAGAGTAGGACATGACAGGGGAATTTCATTTAGACAAAAGGTACATGTAGAGCCTAATAGCTTGCTTTCCTCAGAAGGCTGCATCTATGGCTAGGCTGTCTTTTGAATGAAACAGCTCCTGATATGGGACACAGCTCAAACTCACTCTTATGAGTCTCTGCCAGACTTCCCCTTGCAACCTCACAAAAAATAAAAGAAAATGAGGCGGCCATGTTTGAAAGAAACTTACCAATGAGGATAAAAAGGTTCAGAGAAGAGGGTGTTTCATTGCACAAAGATTAAGATTTCTTGGTCTGCAGATTTACCTCCAAGTTCCACTGATCAACCTATCAGAATGAAGAAGATGAGAGGGTAGATACCCATAAAGCAAAGCCACGCAGAATAATCACCCCCACAGAATGTAGCAGCGGACTGGTGCTGTAGCCAGGTTCTAAATGGTTCTATAAAATTACAGCAGAGTGCCGCCTTGGTGCTTACTCATTCCATCTGTCGATAAATGATTCTCTATTGTATTCAGAAGTTGGAAGAACAGTTTATACACACAGATTGCTGTTTATTATGTCCCTAAAAACAATGTCTGAATTTTAACTCTATTAATGCATGTTGTTTTTAAACCCAGAAAGTGTTTTTGAGTGCTTTTAACAATCCCTAAGGCAATTCCAAGCTCTTGTTGAGGTTTATAAACATCCCTCCAAACTGAAGTTATATGCCCTGCTTAAAGCTGAACTTATAAACACAATCTGAATTTGATAAAAGATCAGTGTCTATGACCAGAATCACAAACAACATTATCAGGTTCAGCTGAAAAACACATCGTGTTTGCTCTGGTACACCTACAGTACCTTGCAAAATCATTAAACTTCTTCACATTTTTGTCATGGTACAATTCAAACCTTTAACTGATCTTTTTGAGATCTCTCAGAAGCCTAAAAAAGACGTTTTGTTGCCTGATTTTGATCATAATCTTTGCTTTAATCTGGAAAATGATGTCATAGTTGTTTGTGTCTGAGTGTTTTCCTGTGCCCATATTCACAAAAAATCCTTAGTTTTTAGTGACGTAATTTTAGAAAAAATGTTCAAATTTCTTGAATTCTAAAAATTTTCTTCGAATTTTAGATACGTAACATAAAAGTTATTCAAAAAGTATTCAAAGATTCAAATATTCAAAGATTCTTTATTGTCACAGTGTGTTACCGTGGTGAAATTTCTTTTTGGCCACTCCAGCTAAGAGTACACAAAAGACAAACAAACAGGCAATGAACAAGGATTACAGTGCCCCCCCCCCCCCCCATTATAGCATTCAAATGATAAAAAAATTGAAAAGATAAAGATTCAAAAGTTTGTATGAACTAGTTGTCCTTCATGAGTCAAAGATTACAAATAATGAGGTAATAAGGTGCTTTTGTGCAATGATTCGAGGCTTCAGTATCTACTAATTATCTTAGTCCTTAAAGGTGCATAGCCACGTTATTTGACTTTTTTATTTATTTATGCATCAGTAGCTTTGCATACAAACTTTTTATGAAAGATTATCACATCCTGATGGTGTATTGAATTGAATTGAATTGAATTAAATTGAATTGCTTTATTGTACCCCCGCGAGGGAAATTATATTCCAGTACAACCCATCAAGAGAAAGACATTCATGGGAGACAGGTTCATGGAGGCCATGCTGTCTTTTCCAAGGCTCTGCCTTTTACATGGTATAGAAAAGGATTACATTGGGATGGTTGAGGGGAAAATGGAGTGGATTTGTCTCTTAGGGGGGACAGTAGGAGAATGCAGATTAAAACCCTCACCACAAAAAAAGCAACATACACATGATGTCATAAAAGCATGATGTACACAGCGATGGCAGTGAGTCATGGGAGGGTATATTTATCTCGGTGTTCATGTGTATATGTGCGTCAGTCAGTGTAAGCCTATGACTGCCATGTCAAGTAACCCATGTCCAGCCACAGTTCTAGATGTTATGTTATCAGCAGTTCAGTAGAGCGCTGTTGCAGGTCACGTGTGTCTTGAACGGGTATGGGCGGGGGGTAGAGCATCTTGTTTGCATAACATCCAGGAGATTCAGATGATTTGCAGAAAAAAGAGAGAGTTGCGGCATACAGACAAGCCTTCACAAAGACCGGGGAGAAGGTGGTAGTATTAGTTTTTATTTTGGTGTTTTATGCTTTGTTTTTGCTTAGTTTGTTAGTAAATAAAGCCTTTCGTGTTTATTTATAATAATAACGGAAGTACGACACTGCACATGTGCAGCAGGGGATAAAACATGGAAGCGGCTAACGCTTCTTTTGAACACATTGAGCTGGAACAAAAATAGCTTATGGGCAGGTTGTAAAAATTTGGGAAGCTTTTCACATTTGTTGGGCTTTTAGAAAAAATTACCAACAAAACATATCAAAATAGTTGTCAATGTCTAGCAGAAAACTAAAACCATTTTAATAAAACGCCATCTCCTTGAACTCATTTTACTGGTCAATTTATTTTTTAAATGAGTCCAATCTGTCGATCCTGACATTATCAATGAATAATGGTTATAATTTACAGACCTCTCAATTTTTAGCAAAAGTTAAGAGTGAAATTATGCTAATTTTCGGGGGCAGAGCGGGGCTGGGGGCGTGGCTGGGGGCGGAGCTGACTGGACCCAAGAAGAGAGGGTCCAGTCAGCTCAGTCTCATTTTTATCTCACCAGACATGGAAGTAGACATGCATTACTTTTGTTAAAAAGTGAAAGAGAAGTGTTAACATGTTATTGTTCAGTTAGTGGGTTAAAACTGAAAAAAAACACACAATTGTTTAAATAATACTGAATAAAATAAAGTAGTTTTAAGTTATTGACCTATTTATTACACTGTTACACATTACTCTATGGGTTTGGTTAGTGTAGATCTATAACCTCATTGGTGAATCAGGCTGAGTTTCATCAAGCCTATATGGTCCGACATTTTCCCCGCACACAGGGGTTCACGCTGCGTCTTTATGCATGATCCAGCTGCTGATGTTTTCCCTCTTTTCAGCTCTATGCACCACTAGCCTGTTACAGTTTCTAACCATCATCGTCACCTTTTACAGCGACAGGTTTCCCATCTCAGTCTCCGTGCTGACCAGACAAATCTCCTCTATGGCGCAGTGCGCTCTGGTGCGTAATTACCAGTGTTGTAGTCAAGTCACTATGCCTCGAGTCCGAGTCCAGGTTCGAGTCACCAGTGTTCAAGTCCAAGTCATTAAAAAAAAAATCAGAGTTGAGTCCGAGTCGAATCCACTACTCATCCGAGTCGAGTCCGAGTCGAGTCACTATTGATCCAAGTCGAGTCCTTATTGATCAAGTCGAGTCCAAGTTCTGCACTAAAGTAAGCATAGCCTACATGTTTTTAAAGTAAAAAAAAAAATCCACATAGCTGTGGTGTCGCAGCTCATAGGCACATCCTAAAGGCGCCCGCTATGGACTTTTATATACAATTTACCTTCTGAACTCACTCTAGCGGTGCTCATCATGACTACACTCCTGTCCTCTTAACTCACAGAAATGCAAAACTTAAATGTGCTTTATTTGAACTGCACATAACCGTCTGTCATAAATAGCCTATGTACAAAAAGACTGGCAGCACCAATGTTAAGCACTCACAGAAATGCAAAACTATAGGGCCTACACTGCAAATTCTGGTCAACTGTTCATATAATAATAATAATAATAATTAATAATAAATAATAATAGAAACCTTGGTGCAGGGCCAAGGAACAGGCCTAACAATATATGTCAAAGAAGTCTGCCACACCAGTATTTGCTTCCAATTAGCTTTTACTTATTTTGTTAACTTCAAAAAACATAACATACAAAACTATTCTCTATAACTCGATAACTCTCTAATTCGCAAGCATAATCATGTTACACAGACATGTTGCATTTCAAGAACATTAGGTCCGACACCATGCTACTACCCAACCTTGCCCGATGAGGCCTCATTAAAATGCCGCCTTGACTGAATACTCTTTCAATGGGCGCACTGGAGGCAGGGATGGAGAACACCTTTGTTGCAATCTGAAAGAGGGCAGGGAATTTGGATTTGTTTTGTTGCCAAAACTTGAGGCATGAGATTGAAGTAACGTTCTCCTCTGCTATCAAGTGGAGGTATGCAGTCAGTTGAGCCTGCACAGAAGGCTTCTCGGCAGAAGGGAGAGTCTTCCTGTAGTGGGAGAACAGTCTTGGCTGCTTTTCAGGAGGAGACTCTGTCACTGTTGCATCACTTTCCTCTGGTCCAGTGTCTGCATCTGTTGGTGGCACTTGGTCGTCCCACTCTGCCTTTATGTACTCTGAAATGAAAAGGGCAGAACACTTTTTACAAGTATGTTACTGAATAGACCTAAAAATATCATGGGCTTCATTGTAACACCTTAAGTTATAATTAAAATTAATGGCTGTTGTGAACTGCTAACAAAAAAACAATCTCACCTTTGATCTCATTCTTCAAACGTTCTTTGCTGAGACAGTCCAGTTGCACATCATGTTCCAGCCACTGGAAACCGAAAGCAGGGTCTAGCACAGATGCTACAAAGAAAGCATTTGTGAAAGGAAACTTTGTAGGGCATGTTCCCTGGGAGGGCTCACATCCTGGCATCTCAACTGCTTGGAATATCTCGACAAATCTAGTTTTCAAGGACTTCTCTAGAGCTTTCACTAGGGGTCCACAGAACTTGACTTTTCCTTTCTTTTCTTGCAGGTGAGTGCACAGACTGAGAATGCAGGGCACAATTACACTGACAGTCACTATTTTCTCACCCTGAGTGAGGTTGGTGGCCTCTAAAAATGGATCAAGAATTTCTGTCAACTCTTTAAGCTGACCATACTCCCGTGGCGACAAGAGGAGGTTTTGGTGGCCCTCTGAATGCAACACATCAGACAGCATCTAATTGCACATAACCCTTCACCTGTTTTAGAGTAGAGTTCCAACGTGTTGCGTTTGCTGAGGGGATGGTGATGACATCTCCAAACCACGCTTCGAAGCGGTCTTTGAACGTGGTGCTTGTGTGGAGGAGGGTGGCTGTGCGGGACACCTTTCCCAGGGTGCTTGAGAGCCCACACGCCTCTTTCAGGCCGTCCTTTATCACAAGCTGCAGTGAATGAGTGAAGCAAGACAGTCTTTGCATCTTACAGTTGTCATCTAATGTATCATTCACTAGCTGCTGATCTTCTGGTGTCAGGTCTTCCCAGATGTCATCCTCCTCCTCACATGTGATGGGATCTTCAACTTCAGCATCACAGGGATCCTCTCGGGGAAAGCTGGTCTGGAAGGCTTTCCTCATGTTTGATGCATTATCTGTTATTACAAACTTTATCTTGCCTTTAATCGGGTACTCCTCAACACAGGATTCAAACAGCATGGCAATATTTTCGCCTGAGTGTTTCCCATGCACTCGCTCACAGGTGAGAAGATAGGATTGAAGGCAAATTTCATGGGTTGTTTCATCTGTTGTTACTGTGTGAGCGGTCACCCCAAGAAATGACCTCATCTTCCTGTCACTCCATATGTCTGTAGTTACAGAGACACTGGAAACTTCTGCCAGCCGGCTCTTAATTAGCGCCTTTTTGGCTTTCACCATGCCTGGAAGGGTCACAGAGGTAACAGTGGACCTTGCTACTGGCATATACAGAGGGTCAATGACATGAAGAAAGTGCCTGAAGTCCTGATTGTCAACGATGGAGAGGGGCAAGCCACAGTTAATTATTAGGTCTTTGACAAGGGCATCACTTATAGCCTTTTGACGTGGATGTTTCAGGTCGTAGGTCTTCTGCTGTCCAAAGAATGATTTAATGGTAGATGAGGTAGCAGGTTGTGACACAGTGGGGGAAGTCTGGTATTCTTGGAACCTATATGGCGAGATAGGATAAACATTTAGCTCCTGATGCCAAACAGCTTTAGAATTTCATATCAACAAGAATATTATAGACCTATTATTAATGTATTTATTTGCCCACATTAGTAATATGTAGCTCAGCTGGACAATGGGGAAAATGTGACAAGAGCCCAATTTAGGATTTAGGCTTTGACCAACAGACATAACCATAGCCAGAGTTGGTTCATTTAATCTAAAAATTCAAACCTAAAGTTCAGTTCATACAGATTAAATTGAATAAATTCACAATCATAGTTACTAATTTCGAATTTAAACTAGTTCATGTACAGTTCATTTAATATTTTAACAACAACAATAACCTCTTCAAGTAACTGTTAGCCACGAATTAAAATGATATCCCCAGTAAAATGATGTGCTGCAAATAAAACAGAAACCATCTAATCAAGGACTGTTAGCATTATAATAACCTACTGGACTCCTTGCTAAGCACATTGTGTTGAAAAAAACAGACGCTAACGTTATCCCACCTTAACGTGAACTTCTATGCTCCTTGAATGCACCCTCAAAATAGCCAATACAAATAACGGAATAATATGCTATAAGGCTATAACACTGTAATATTATGAATCTACCATACCATGCATATACTGTAGACATCAGCAGGCACTAGTAAAATCCTATTGATGGGCACACTCTCTACTGTAGGTGGCGGCATTAGCTAGCCAACCATCATAGCAGTTAACGTTAACTTAACGTAGCATGTCACTTACTTTTCTGGATGCAGTCTTGACAGATGTCAATTGAAATTTGAGGTAGTCCCCAATGTCTCCTCAATTATTCTGTTGCATATGGAGCATTTTGCACTCCATTTTCTGCCAATGCAGGTGAAATCCTTAAACCCGAAACGGACAATCTTCGGGGCACTCATCTCTCCAGTCATGACGCAGTGAAAATGCCGTTCCGCGAGCGAGCTATTTTTAGAACGTGACGTCATATCACGTGGTACGTGCCGCGGTTGGGCAAACTTGCGTTGTCCTCCGCACTTTCGCTGTAAAAGAGCTGTACGTTACCCTTGGTTTTACTCGGTAAAACGACGGCGCTGGCCGTCCGTTTCCGTACGCCTCTGCTCGCGGGGGGTGCGGGCCGGGCGGTCTGCCGTGCGGCGTAACGTCTTTCCTCTCTCCCCTCCGTTCCCTCGACGCCCGGTACCTCCTGTGGGCCTCGCCTGAGCCGGGCTCGACCCCCTGGTCTGGGTCCCTGTCACCCACCGTAGGCGCCTCTGCCGTCGCTCGCCTGCCTCTGCCACCAAAACGCGCGGTCCCGCCGGACTGCTCCCGTCAGGTATGTAAACAGTTATTTTGTAGCTACCGATTGGCAAAATATAACGATTCCTGGACGGTGATTACAAACAGAAAAAACGGCAGATTATAGCCTAATAAAAAAAGTCGATTCTTTTTCTCAATTTCCGAGTCAGAATGATCTGAATGTAGGAGTCCGAGTCCAAGTTCGAGTCATCAGTGCTCAAGTCCAAGTCAAGTCACGAGTCTCTAAATTTAGCTAAAGACTCGGACTCGAGTTCGAGTCTCGGACTCGAGTTCGAGTCTCGGACTCGAGTACTACAACACTGGTAATTACGCAAGCCGAAGGCTGAGTTTGAAGTTGTCCTCTGTGCGCGTTTTGTTTGTGGTTGGAGCGGACTGAATAATGACTTTCTGCTTCACTTTTAGCCCAGTCTTAAATGGGGAATCCTATAGGAAATATAGCACTTTTTATGCATTGCAACCCCAGAATTGATGAGTACAGGCGCAGCTTTTCAAGCTCTGCGTCTCACTGGTTCCTAAGTGACGGTAGAAAAAACCCCGACTTTTTTTGATAATTTATACGTAATGATATTGGTTTGAGGCTTTGGGGTAGGCGGATCTTACCCCCATTGGTGCGCTGCACGCGAGGAATAAACAAATAATAAATAAATAAATAAAAGTGGGAAAGATGCAGAAATAAAGACTGTAAAGGGCTCCTTTCGAGGGAATAGGAGGAATGACAGGTCTGAGAAAAAACCGCTGATGTTACAAGTTCCTTAAAATGACCCTTAAAAGTGCGCACCTAAATTACATGTAACGTAATTATGCACACCTGAATTGAAGTGCAAGGCAGCACGCCCACCGAAGCACCACTGGTTCTGTGTCGTTAAAAACAAAAGAGCATGAAACACAGCTACTAACTCTCCTGTTGACTTTAACTGGCACATTTTGCTACGGGCGTGAGGACATAAACGTAGTGATTCACGTTTTGAATGGTGACCGCTGATAAAAGCACCTGGGTCCGAGGGAGGGGAGGGGATGGGAGAGGAGCAGTAAGAGCGTTGAGGCACAGAGACATGGCACATGTAGTTAAAAAATGCAGAATTAATAAAAACAGACTAAATGGCGTTTAGACTGCATCTAGTGAGCAGAACTGTTTTCTGATCCAGCATGCAGCCATGACTGGTTCTGAATGAAGGCTTTATCTGGCAGCTGCTCTCCCCTCTTGTCTCCTGCGTACGCAGTACCAGACAGTACCGGCTTACTTTCACCACTGGTTAAGACCAAAATTATTTATAACTCTGATTGCTCTGTTAACACGAACTGCAGCAGGAATAATTACTGATGGCCACAAGCTGTGAAAGAAGCTGAAACAGCTCCGTAGAAGGCGGGTTTAGACTGAGCTCTGGATGGACAGAGCTGTGAACGGATCATCCGCGGCACATATGGGCTTTGTTATTTTTAATGCATGAGAAATGCCATGTGAAGTCAGTGAAATGCATGTGTCACACGGTCAATGCGTGAGAGTTGAGAGCCCTAGATAATGAATAATATTGATTAATAGTTATAATAAAACTGAAGGCTGCATCCTGAACATTTCCTGCCTCCTCCCTTTCCTGTGCAGTCCTGATTGGCAGCACCTGTCAGGCTGCAATTCAATTCAATTCAATTCAATTCAATTCAATTTCATTTATATAGCGCCAATTCATGAAACATGTCATCTCAAGGCACTTTACAAAGTCAAATTCAATCATATTATACAGATTGGGTCAGATTATACAGATTGGTCAAAAAAATTCCTATATAAGGGAACCAGTTGATTGCATCAAAGTTCCGACAAGCAGCATTCACTCCTGGAGAAGCGTAGAGCCACAGGGAGAGTCGTCTGCATTGTCCATGGCTTTGCAGCAATCCCTCATACCGAGCAAGCATGAAGCGACAGTGGAAAGAAAAACCACCCATTAATGGGAAGGAAAAACCTCCAGCAGAACCGGGCTCAGTATGAATTGTCATCTGCCTCGACCGACTGGGGGTTACAGAAGACAGAGCAGAGACACAACAGGAGAGACAAACAAGCACAGAAGCACACATTGATCCAGTAATCTCTTCTACATTAGATATAGCCGGTGATCTGTCTTCTCTGGATGATGCCACAGTTAACAGAACGTCAGACCAGGTGTACCTACTATGAAGAAAAAAGAGAGAGAACAAAAAGTTAAAGCAGAAATGATGACAAGCAATGCTTAATTGAAGAACAGTAGAGCTCAATAGAGTGAGAAAAATAAATTCTGATGTCCTCCAGTAGCCTAAGCCTATAGAAGCAGAACTATAGAGGTAGCTCAGGGTAACATAAGCCACTCTAGTTATAAGCTTTGTCAAAAAGGAAAGTTTTAAGATTAGTCTTAAAAGTTCCACAGGAGAGGAGCCTGATAGCTAAAGGATCTGCCTCCCATTCTACTTTTAGAGACTCTAGGAACCACCAGCAGACCTGCAGTCTGAGAGCGAAGTGCTCTGTTAGGAACATACGGGGTAATCAGAGCTCTGATATATGATGGAGCTTGATTATTAAGGGCTTTATACGTTAGAAGAAGAATTTTAAATTCTTCTTCTAACGTATAATTAGAACCAAAAAATTATGTGTTTTGGTTCAATCACCCCAGAACTGTTTCCACCTGCTCACACCTCTTTATAAACTCACCTTTGTCTGTTCTTTTTCGCAGGCTCGTAAACTATCAGTCTATCCAATATCATGTCTGTCTGCTCCTGTCCTCCCGTCTTGGTTCCCGTTTGTCCTGGTTCTGTTTGTTGCGCTGCTGGATTCTGTACCTCTGTTCCCGTCTTAATGGACTCTGGATTTACTCCCGGTTCTGTAGCAGCGCAGCTTCCCCGCCTTATGGTCAGTCCTCCGCTCTGTTCCTGTCAGCCAGCTCCTGCATCCTTCATCTCCGCCTGGTAACAGACTCTGGTTCTTCATGTCATCATCATCCACTACCAGCAATAAACTCTCTTAATACCAGCTCTGTGTGTCCGTGCTGTGTCCGGGTTCATCCAAGACTAAATCATGATAGTACGAGCCGGTAAAAGGATGAACCCGAGCACACACAGAGCTTGATGCAGGAGCTGGCAGGATCCGCTCCACCTCAGCCCGAGGTCTCCGTGGGTGCATTCGCCTCAGGTTCTGCTCCGCCGGAAGGATTCGCTCCGCTTCAGCCCAAGATCTCCGTGGGTGCCTTAGCCTCTGGTTCTGCTCTGCCGGGAGGAGTCGCTCCGCTTCTGCCCAAGATCTCCGTGGGTGCCTTCGCCTCTGGTTCGTCTCGCCGGGATCGCTGTCCACGATGCCCCGCCTCTGGTTCGTCTCGCAAAGGTCACTGTTCTGCGACGCCTGTTTGTGGTTCGTCTCGCCAGGATCGCTGTTCGCGATCCCCGCCTCTGGTCCGTCTGCCGGGGTCGCATCCGCGGCGCCCCACCTCAGGCTCTGTTCCCCGGGATCGCCCTCCGCGGGGTCCGCCTCCAACGCTGCCCAGCGTTAAAAGACCGCGTTAACTGTCGCCGCTGCCCAGCATGTCAAGGACGTTGCTGCCCAGCACACTCTTGTTTTGCTTTGGTTTTCTAGTTTAGCTTTAATTTTCTAATTCTGCTTTAGTTTTTTAGTTTGCTCTAGCTTTCCAGTTCTGCTTTAGTTTCTAGTTCTTGTATTAGTATTCTAGTTACAGCCCTTGTTTTCTAGTTTTGTTTTTATTTTCTAGTGTCACTTAAATTTTCTAGTTCTGCTTAATTTTCTAGTTCTTGAGTTTTCTAGTGTTGTTTTAAATCTTGTAGTTCCTTTCTTAGCCTTGTAGTTCTCGTCTTTGTGTTGTAGTTTCCGTCTCAGTCTTGTAGTTCCTGTCTTTGTTCTGTAGTTCTTGCCTTTGTTTTCTAGTTCTGACCTTTGTTTTCTAATTCCTGCTTTAATTTTCTAGTTCTAGCTTTAGTTTTCCAGTTTTTGCTTTAGTTTTCCAGTTTTCGCTTTAGTTTTCTAGTTTTTTGCTTTAGTTTTCTAGTTTTTTGCTTTAGTTTTCTAGTTTTTGTTTTAATTTTCTAGTTTTTACCTTGGTTTTCTATTCCTGGCTTGGTTCTTCATTTTCTGTCTTGTCCTCTCGTCCCTGCGCTCTATGGGTCCCTGCGCTCTATGGGTTCCTGCGCTTTCCCGGTGCTCATTAAAGGTTCCGGCGCTCATTAAAGGTCCCGGCGCTCGTAAGGTTTCTGAGCTCCCTAGTTGTGAGCTGTGTTACGCTGCTTTATTTTGTCGTGATCCTGGTGTTCCTTATTCTGTCGGTTCTAGTGTCCCTTGAGTTTTGTCTGGTTCTAGCTCTCCTTAGTTTCTGTTTTTGGCTTCCCCTAGTTTCTCCGTTGTTCTAGTTCCCCTGAGTTATTCTAGTGTTTTTTAGTTTTGATGTTATTGTAGTGTTTTTTAGTTCTCCTAGTGGGTTCGCCCTCTGTTCCCCGGAATGTTAGGACGCCCTCTGGTTCCTGTTGTTTAGATGTTCCCGTTTCCCTCACGCCCCGGCATTTTTCCCCTGGCGTTTCTGTACGCTAGTTGTGCTCCAGCGTTTCCGTACGCTTGTTGAGCCCTAGCTATTCTGTACGCCTGTCCTTCCCTCTGGCGTTGTCGTACGCCTGTCTTTCCCTCTGGTGTTGTCGTACGCCTGTCCTTCCCTCTGGTGTTGTCGTACGCCTGTCCTTCCCTCTGGTGATGTTGTACGCCTGTACTTCCCTCTGGCGTTGTCGTACGCCTGTTCTTCCCTCTGGCGTTGTCGTATGCCTGTTCTTCCCTCTGGCGTTGTCGTACGCCTGTTCTTCCCTCTGGCGTTTCCGTACGCCTGTTCTTCCCTCTGGCGTTTCCGTACGCCTGTTATTCCCTCTGGCGTTTCCGTACGCCTGTCCCTCTGGCGTTTCCTTACGCCTGTCCCTCTGGCGTTTCCTTACACCTGTCCCTCTGGCGTTTCCTTACGCCCTCCTCGTCCCCTGGCGTTTCCTTACGCCCTCCTTGGTCCCCTGGCGTTTCCGTACGCTCTCTTTGGTTCCCTGACATTTCCTTGTGCTCTCTTTGGTTCCCCTGTGTCTCCTGGGCCTTTTGGTTCCCCTGTGTTTCCTAGGCTCTCTGGTTCCCCTGTATTCTCTAGCCTCTGTAGTCTCCCAGTGTTCTCTAGCCTCTGTAGTCTCCCAGTGTTCTCTAGCCTCTGTAGTCTCCCAGTATTCTCTAGCCTCTGTAGTCTCCCAGTATTCTCTAGCCTCTGTAGTCTCCCAGTGTTTGCTAGGTTCTGTAGTCTCCCAGTGTTTGCTAGGTTCTTTGGTTCCCCTTGTATGTTCTGGTTTTGTTTGACCATGAGTGTCCCCGTCTCATGGTCAGTCTCTCCACTCTGTTCCCGTCAGCCAGCTCCTGCATCCGTCATCTCCGCCTGGTAACAGACTCTGGTTCTTCATGTCATCATCATCCACTACTAGCAATAAACTCTCTTAAAACCAGCTCTGTGTGTGCGTGCTGTGTCCGGGTAACCTGACAACAGCCAGCTGTATGTCACTCCACCTAGCTCCACTCACATACATTTGGGACACCGCCATACGAATTGCCTTTACTAAAGGCTGGGCCTTATCAAAACTCCTTGCATATGATTGGATAAGCCACTTGTCTGTCATCTTTATCGACGTGCTATTTCAACCACTCACACCGAAGCTAACCCGTGATGAGAGCGACACAGGAATAAAAAAACTTTTTTTTTTTTTTTTATGTGTTTGCGGCTCTAGTGGCACGTGTTTTATTGACAGCGAGCTGACAGGAAGAGGGGGAAAGACAGGCGGCAAAGCGCCGCGGGTCGGAGTCGATCCCGGGCCGACCGCGTTGAGGACTAAAGGCCTCCTAACATGGTTCGCGCTAACCGCTAACCGCTCCGGGGCGCGTCCGCGTCCGCAGCGGACGCGCCCCGGAAAACAAAACTTGCCAAATCCGGTCGGGAGAAAGGCGAAAACATGGTTTCCACCAACAAAAGCCTTCAGAGCCGTCCTCTGATGTTCTTTTAATGAAACCATATTAGGTAGATTGGACAACACGGAAGAAATAGCAGCATCAATGCTAACGCTTGCTTCCTCGACGAGCCAACACTGCTATCAAAACAGTCTCACGTCATGGTCGCGTCTCCACTACGTCACATCTATGAAACTTCAGCCCTGCGTCCTGATTGGCCAGACCATAAAATTGGTTTGAGAAATCACTTTCTATCGGCGGTGTCCCAGATGTATGTGAGTGGAGCTAGGCGGAGCGACATACAGCTGGCTGTTGTCAGGTTAGTGTCCGGGTTCATCCAAGACTAAATCATGACAAAAACAAGAAAAGAATAATGGTTAATCAAGTGTCACTATGAAATTGTATTGGTCAATGTAAACCCAACAAGAGGGGTTGAGTTCTACTGATCAACTTAAAAATATTTCATGGCCGTGTGAAAGAGAAATGTTTGATTGAGCTATACTCTGTAAGAGAAATTTAGTTTATATTAAGGTAGATTTACAACTCATGTTGGGAAGCTACTGATAAAAGTTTTTTTTCCTGGTTGATATATCATGATTGTTAAAGTGATCTTGTGTGTTATTTGGTTGTCTGATTGTACATTTTGTGCGGAGCCCGTATGCGCAAAGTTTTTTTCTTTGCTTCAGCGCAGTTGTGCGCTAATGGCATGTTCTGATGTGTTTAATAGTTCTATGCTTTTAACATGAGAGAGTTTGAGATTTGGGCTTGTTTTTTTTCTTTTAAGTTGGGCAGGTTTTATCCTGGGTTTGGGCTGGAAACTAACAGTGAGATACAGTGAGATATGCTGTGTCTTGACTCAAAAGTCAAGCATAAGCTACACGCTGATAAACATGAGCGCTGGTGTCAGGCTGAACACTGACTAAAGTAAAAATTCATACTAGAAGAGGTTCTGTAATTACAGCAGCTAGGAAGCACATGGATCAGAACAAAGCAGAGTCCCTTCTGCCTAAAAGTAACCCAAGTTTCTTCATTTTGGCAGTTTTACTTCTTGGTTCTGCTCCTTGTGCTCCTAGCTGTCTAGCTAACCCTCCTCCGTGAATGTTTACTCCAGTGTTGACTTCAATGCTGACGTTTCAAACTGAAATTATTAGCGCTGCTTCCAGCTCGCTCTCGTTTGCTTCGTTGTCACTTCTTGTAATTGTTTGGTAGTCAGACCGAATATCCAGTGACCACAGCCAAGCCGTGGCGTCTCTGAAGGCTATGAATGTCTGACCCAGTGACCAGCCCCTCTCCAGCTGTAATTGGCTAGCATGTTGCCTTCAGTCGTTGATTTGATTGGTTGAATTGTATGATTGACAAATCAAAGATAGTACTATTAGAACGTTGACCACGCCGAGGTAAAAAAAAAAAAACAGCTTCAAGTCCAGTGAGGGCACAGCTGGCTCCAATGCCCGCCATGCCACCGGGTTTGGGCTAACGGTTATTAGCATCTCCCAGCGAAACAGTATGCGTTCAGTAAGCCCGAGCATGTGGGAGATTTAAAAGTTTCTGGTGGAAGAGATGGTGGAAACAGAGAGAGCTGATTGGCTGATTCAACACCTAAACAGGGGAGGAAATGAGCACATAAACTTCTATAGCAATTATACAATTATTAATATATAGATAAGATAAACTTTGTCATCCCCATAGAGAAAAATAATTTGTTTAAGCAGGAGGATGGGTTAAAGTGCAAAGCTTTGGTCTGAAATCCTTGTTATTGTTGCCCCACAGCCGCTCTCTTGCCCCTGTTGTATGGTGCATGTGAGAGCAACTTCTTTTGGTACAGGCAAAAGGAGGGACTCCACACCCCACCACCCTCCACGCCGGAGAGCAGTCCTCTCCACCCTGTTTCTGTAGTATGCTGCGGGATGGTGTAATAAAATGTCTGGGTTAATACACCCAACACCCAAACATTTTCACGTATCCACTTGTAGCTTCGCCATCCTTCAGCTTGGGCTGCAAAATCTGTGCAAGAAACTTAAAAATGGCGGATTTGCAAAACTGGTTAGCCAGAAGTCCATGACCTTGTTTAGCAGCTCTGCAGCAAATACTGTTAAAAACAAAAAAACATAATAGAGAACAGAGAAAGACTGAAAGGCTTGAAAAATATGACCCAACCACAATATAAAGATATCCACGCAGCACCAGGACAGACTACATTCAGATTTTCTGCACTCCTAGAGACTCCAAGTACACAACAAAATGGATTCAAGGACTACAAAATGGATTTTGCATGATATGTCTTTAAAGAACAATCAAACCTACTGAAAGTATCTGTAGCTGGACACCTGCAGTGAATCCACTGAGGCTTGTCCTAATTTAAATTACACTTTGCCACAGCATATCTGCAACCACAAAGGTATTTTTTACATCACAAAGAGGAAGTTAAAAAGCTCCTTCCTCTTGTCAAAACAGCTGTTTCACGGCTCTTGATGCGCAGTTACAGAGAGAAGTAAAAAGAAGAACAAGGACTCTCCTCTACTACAGAGAGCACAACTGTCACATTTCTCTCCGTTTTTGGTCTTCAAACAGAGGTGAGTGGTTACAGAACATGTGGTGGGCAAATGTAGCTTGAATAGTGGGATTTGGATCAAAATTTTATTTGTGGTTCTTTTTGCAGATGGCACAAGGCAAAGAGAGGTACTTCTTGTTTCATTTCACCCTTGCATTGTCGCTGGTCCTTGTATCAGCTCTGGTAACTCTTGACTCAGAACAACAGCTGCAAGACAGTGGCTTTGGGCAACCCCCGCCCCGTCACGGCCTCAAGCTTCTGGTGTGGTATGTCCAGAACTGCTTGGACAACAACATGAGGGCTTTGTGTGATCCTAAGAAAGGAGAATATGGATTTCACGAGTTTAGGAATTATGGTAGACCTCCTCTGCTTCCAAAGATTCGTGACAGAAGGCAGTACGGATATTTTACCATTGGGAACCTCCACTCCCCTCATGCTCAGGACCTGCCTTACGATGTCAGAAAGGACTACAACCCCAGGAATCCGGAAAGTAACAAGGACAGAGTTCTGGTGAAATACAACAAGAACAATAGACGCATTGAGGAGATATATGCATCTGCACATTACGATGCAAAAGAGACATACAAAATTGGACCAAATCTTCTTGCTACTCTTCGACAGAAAGAAAAAATTTCTTTCTGTCGAAAAGTCAGATATGATGGGATATGAGACGTTCTACTGATGTGGAATCCCTCCTGTTGCAGCCATAACACCTTTGATACCAAAAGAATCCCATAAGAAATGTAAGCTTCTTTGAAACTATCTAGAGTAAAATGTTTCCAGAAAATGTGCTTCTCTCAATTTAGGAAATGTTTGTAACCTTTGAATGCTACCTGCTTGTAGAACATATAGAATGATGTGTGAAAAATCAATGAAACATTAAATAAGGTGGGTTTACTTTGTGTTGAATTACTTGTGTGTGTGTTATTGTCACAAAAGCTGTAACAGAAATAAGTCTGTAACTGATGTTTTTGCCACACACATGTCTATTACACTGACACTCTCCCCAGTCTTACATCACAAAACAGACTTCAGGGTGAGGTAATTATAAAATGTAACTCAAAAAAGTTAGTACACCCCTCACTTTTGTTTCCAGCCATTTAGACATTAATTATTGTGTAGTGAGTAATGATGAGGGCAAAGCAAATTTACACTGTAATACAAGCCGTACACTGACCACATTATGCCGTATCAAAGTGTTGTCCCATGAGCAGATTTAATAAATATTTACAAAATTGTGAGGGGTGTACTTACTTTTTGCTAAATTCTATACTTTAATATATTTTTCAATTATTGCTGAAAACCATGAAGTTCTGGTTAAATATTGTACCAGACATGACATAACAGAGCCGTCAGTTATTGGTTGGAAAGAGTTTAAGATTGTTTCAATATTTAGGTTTAGACGACAGTGGTGCAAGAGTTAGGGAGGTTGTCCTGTAACCATTGGGTTGCCACTTTGATCCCTCCCTTTGACCGTCTCAGTCATTGCGTCCTTGGGCAAGAAACTTTACCTGCATTGCCTGCTGGCGGCGGTCAGAGGCTCCGGTGGTGCCGATTTATGGCAGCCTCGCTTCTGTCTGCCCCAGGGAAGCTGTGGCTACTAACATAGCTCACCACCAGTGTTCCCTCTAAGCTGCCCGCGTGCGCAATCGCGCACGGCATCGGGATTCAGCGCGCACAGCAAATCTATGCTGCGCAGAAAATAAAATCCAAGCTGAACTGTAAACAAAATAATAATAAACCAAGTTATTTTGTACCATTTTGCAACTCTGGTGAGATGGTGTTCCACGGTCCCGCTGATTGATGGGTGGGGCAGACGCCTTTATAGTTGGGCAGGTTGCGGTGTGCGTCTTTGTTGTGGGACCGTTACAAAGAAAATTACCGATCTACCCTGAGTAGAAAGCTGCTGCTCTGAGTAGTTCTTCCTCCCTCTGTCATACTCGGGTTTTCGGTTTCAGAACAGGTGATATCAGTCAGGTAACTAAACTTAGCGTCCAACCAACCATGACTTCAACGCGAGCAGGAGCATGAAAAAAGCTCTGATCAATGGAACGCAGATAACGTGCTTCATCATGGCAACGACAGGAAATAAGCCTTAAAGTGCGCATTTCCCGCAAGTGGAATTAGAATTTTTTAATGAAGGCATATGGAGAATATTTAACCATAAGAAATAATTCTGTTGCTGCTGAAAAAGCGAGTTGGCTTGCTATGAGAGTTATTTGATGGAGAATTAAAGCTGTTTTTCTCACACTTCAGTAATTCAACACAAAAGGGGGAAGTGGGGAGGGTGCATTGATTACAAAAAGCATTGAAAGGACATGGCAGCCAATCTTGATGAAGTTTAATCAGGTATGGTGAAGTTCTAAGTTTTCTTATGTTTAAACATACTCAACTAAATCATTAATTGGCTATATTCAACATATGCAATTAATATTGGGATGGTGTGAGTTATTGAAATAACTGATATGTTCATTTTTTTGCCAGCATTGTTCACCCATCCTTCTAAAATTAGTTGACACTAATTGTCTTGAAGGCGTTTAAATTGTGCCAACCTCACTTTATATTAATCATATAGGCTATATGTATATTTTCAGCTGAAGTAAAGGTGGTGCTATGTAAGTGAAGAAATCTGCCGTAGCCCTCTGACTATGGAACAACTTTAAACATGCAACAGTAACATTCCTGATAGTACGACATACAGCTGCCTCTGAAAGATTTTCTGCATCTCCTATGTTATTAAAAAGCTGTCGTTGGTATGTAAAAAAAGGAGCAGCACAAAGAAATTGTTCAGAATTGAGAGCGTTCCCTCGTGTTAGGAAAGCGATGTGCGGCTGAGAATATTGAAATAAATCATCTGATGACCCCAAAGTGCTTTACATTGGTCAATCATTCACCCATTCACACCCTGACGGTGGTGAGCTATGTTAGTAGCCACAGCTGCCCTGGAGCAGACTGACAGAAGAGAGGCTGCACAACACCACATGTTTGAGCTAAATAAAGCTGCAGAAAATGTAATAATTTAATGGAAATAAGATTGGAACTCTTCCTTAGTAGGACCCCTACTTGTAAATAAAAATATGCTAAACAGCTCTTTAAAAAATCCAAGAATTTTGTCTTTTTCATGTAATCGGGCTAAATCAGTTTTATCTAAACTTAATAACCTAAAAGAAATTATTGCCGTAACTTGATTCTTTAATTAAGCCACGTAACTTGATATAACCTCAGGTTTTGGACAGGCGTAATGTACCCTCAGTGTGCTCGTGTGATGTTGCTCACAGAGGTCAAGTGAACGCTCAGGGAGTTTGTGTGTTTGCTCAGACACATGAAAAATTAGGGGGAACATTGCACACCACCGTCAGGGCATGAATGTGTGCATGAAAGCGCTTTGGGGTTGTCTGACTTGATAAAGTTCTATACAAGTACAAGCCATTTATACTGATCTAGCTTAACTATTTTTGTTGATTGCTGTGAAATATATGGGCAATATGAGCCCTGACATTTAGGCGTTGATATTAGAACCAGTTGGATTAGGTCAAAAAAAGGGTTAGGGTTCAAATGCTTTCACCTTCTGCGTCACTGAGATGTTAATCCACAGCTATCCCAGAAAACTTCCCAAAAAATAAATGCAAAATGGAACATTATCATATTTCAATTTGAGTGCAAAACCCGAGCAGTGAAAGCGCTGCGAAGGCCTATTGTAATTCTGTTCTTTATTATTGTTATTCTTTTTCTCCTCGGAAAAGGAGTGCCTGTTTGGAGGCATAAACATATTCAAAAACTCAACCAACTTTGCCCAAAATTGTCCCCCGTGAAATGTTAGTATTTTAATGGGATTCAAACTGAACATGGCCAAACGCCTCCACAGCACCTGCTAACGTGAGATAGGGAAACCGGTAAGTCCAAGAGGCACCTGGCTGCAGACCTCCACTGTCAGGCCCTGGGTCCTCTTGGTAAGTCCTACAGATTTGAAATTCGGTATGAAGGTAGATCTCCCCGATTCAAGAAAAAAAGTCTCTTGGAGGTATGGCCTAAAGCTAACAGGATGTCAGCCATTTTGGGTTAACGTGTAATTTTCAGCTATTTTTAATTTTCATACATGTCGAACTTTAACTCCTCCTCCTAGGGATTTTGAGCTATCGGCTTCAAATTTAGTCAGTATGTAGTCCAGGAATGGGAGATTAAAAATGATCAAAATCATGAGTTTTTGTGCATGATGAATGGGCGAGGTCAGGCCTCAAAGTTGACCTTCTCGCCAGAAAATTCCAAATGCTGTAACTTTTTTATGGAAGGGCCAAATTGAACAAAAATTGGGATTATTGATCGCCTCAGGTATCCCTCTAGGACACTTAAAAGGCTGTATCTCCCTGATACATGAATGGATGACTATTTCAGAGGTTGATTTGGTCAGCTGATTACATTACTTTAGCCATGCCCAATGAGGACTAAGTGAATGACTTCTTTGCTTATTTCTCCTCATTGACGGTGTTTATCTGTTTCAAACATTAACTAACATCAGATAATTATTTAAGGCAAAATTTTTAAAACACAACAGGAAGTCTTTATTAATCCTTCGCCACCCAACAGGAAGTGACTGCAGCTTCCAACAGGAACACTGTATTTCGCCCAAATTTTCAACACCTTTCACCGGAGCACATCTAAGCCTGGTCGAGGGCAATGTGGACACTTGCTCGTGGTACCCATTGGTGGCAACCTGCGGAACGGCGTGCAAGTACTGAGGAGGTCGCGCAGGCAGGGATGCTGTTCTCCTGCGGTTGTGACACAGGTCAGAGCGGAGCTGAGCTGCGAGGTCCACATCGCCGTATGTGGCTTTAATCGTTATTGCAAGTCCTAGACTGGGTTATTTACATTCGTGTTTTTTTTGGGTGTTTATCTTTGCAGATATTGTATACCTATTTTTTATTTAGCCTTTTTATTTGATAATGCACAATATGAAAAGCAACATTTCACTTGTAAAATTTAGGTTATACATTTCCCATTTATTTCCATCTGGATATGTAGTTTTAGTTATAATTTGTAAACTGCTTGCAAAATTCTTTTAGGACAAAGCTAATTTTTCAACTCTATATTACCACCTTGGCCCTTAATGTGCAGCTGTTTCAGAACCATTAAAGGTCAGTTTATGTTAAAATGGTATTTTGTAAAATCTGTATTTTTCTGAATTTATTTGCAATAAATGAAGAAAACAGAATGTAACTTCATTAAAATGAAACAAAAATTATTAGGGTCGTTTGAAAATGGATTTGGGTTGATATTTACTTTACTGCTGAGGTGAAAATGCACCATCAGAAGGGAAACTTTAAATCTTGCGGTGGAATGCAAAAAAAACTCAGTACATTCTCATTCTCAGTACAAAAGTTTCGCAGCACATTCATAAATATGTGTGAACTCCAATATTAGCTTCAATAGTAGGTAGTCAATCAAAATGTTGACTCTAATGAGTTGTGAAACAAGGCGGCACATACCTTCATGGCCAAAAGGCATAAACTCTTGGAAAACTCACTTTCAATATTATGATGACAAAGCACCCTCCCGCCTACAGTCCTCAAAACCTACTGAAAGGTCTCATTCATCTTCGGCTCTCCTCTCTTGCCAAAGGGAGGACATCATTTGGACCTCTGTATGATCACTGGCTGAATTCAGATTTGGTTTGATGCACCCACTGAAAATGTTACTGGCATTTCTCAGCAGAAAATAAAGATTTATTGAGTGCTTGTACCAGACCAAATCTGTGGAACACTAAAGATACAGAACAAGACTTGTTGTCAAAGGGCCCAAGGGCATTTCATAAATTCGCATATATTCCAGATTAGCATTGGGAAATTAAAACTCAACACTGAAGCAATAAAAGAGCCGCCAGTGTTTGTCTTACCTACATCCCACATCATACATCCGCATTACGGACATAGACATGTTGAGCACATACATAAAATTATTACGTTTTTATCAAAAAGATATCTTGATTAGCATATTGTTATTGTAAGAATAAAGGAATTCCACACTATACCCCTTGAAATTTTCTGACCACAATCTTTGTGTAGAGGGTTCAGAGGAACTAAATGTTATGATGTGTTGAAGTGGAAGGTCCCAATTGCAAGCTGTAACGAAGCAGCAAGCAGGACCAAAAGTAAAAAGTCATGACCCCTGCATTAGTTACCCTCATTCCTTGTTCACACAAATAGCAAATTGTCCAACCACATGGCAGAAAGTCAATGCTTTTAGGCATCTGGAAGTGCAGAAGATGTTTTGCCGATGTTCAAACTGAGCATCTGAATAGGGAAGAAAGGAGATTTAAGTGGCTAAACATGGCTCGGTTGCTGGTGCCAGAGAAACAACCGTAAGTATTTCCCAAACTGCTGATCTGCTGGGATTCTCACACATTCTGTAAGCATCTCTCAGGCATACAGGGAAGAATTGGAAAAAAATAAAATATGCAGCGAGCAGCACAGTTGTGCTGACAAAAATATCTTGTTTTTGTCAGGGTTCAGGCAGAGAATGGTAGGCTGGTTTGAGATGGTAGAAAGGCCACTCTAGATCAAAATAGCACTCTGTCCAACATCCAACCTTAAAGCAGATGGACTCCAGGAGCAGGGGACCACACCAGATGCCACTTTTGTCAGCTAAGAACAGAATACAGAGGCTACAATTCAACAGACTGGTAAAAACATCACCACTTTCGGTAATGTCCGACTTTGATATAATTACAATGAAAACATGGATCCACACTGCCTTGTATAACTGGTTCAGGCTGCTGCTGGTGGTGGTGTAATGGTGTTGGGAATATTTTCTTTACACAGAACAATATTTCGCATCTTTTAAACACTATAGTCTGCCTCGGTATTATAAGGATTTCATCTGATAAAATCCAGCAACTACAAGATGCTATCACGTCAATAAGAAGCAAAATGTCAGGAATGTGTCCGGTACCTTGCTGAATCTATTTCTAAGAACTATAACAGTTTTAAAGGCAAATGACATTTCAACTGATTTTTGCATGGTATAACCAACAAAGTGGCCAATAAGCATTGTCACTCTGTGAAAAAATTATATTTTCAATACATTGAAAATTATTGATTTCATGTGGCATACCTAAATGTCCACAACCAATTTATCTTGAGAACCAGCAAAACTGTCCCATAACTCTGAACTTAACCAAACATGCACATAAACCGTCTACCCTTTTTGAGCAGCATTTCCTACATGTTGTTCAGGTTATACTCAAACAGAATTTTTTTCAATTCAGTTCAATTTTATTTATATAGTGCCAATTCACAACACATGTCATCTCAAGGCACTTTACAAAGTCAAATTAAATCAAATCATACAGATTGATCAAAGGTTTCCTATCTAAGGAAACCCAGCAGATTGCATCTAGTCTTGACAAGCAGCATTCGCCCCTTATGAAAGAGCATAGAGCCACAGTGGACACTCATCTGCATTATTGATGGCTTTGCAGCAATCCCTCATACTGAGCATGCATGAAGTGACAGTGGAGAGGAAAACTCTCTTTTAACAGCCTTCATTTGCATCACATTAGCCAAACCTGTCTAATGCATGTTTCCACTGGTATATTGGAGCACTTGTCTTTTTCAGCAAGCACTAAGCCTTTGAGGTTGGAAGACCTCCTTACTGTCACCCTTATCTTTAGCTCCTTCACAGATTGTCTGCCAGTCTCCTCCATAACACAAATTTTACTCCCAGTCAGAAGAGATGTGTTGGTCAAATCAGAACTAGCTTCTGTTTTGCTGAATATGATTCTCCATCTGTGGTCGAAGGCAACATATGACCACAGACATTTCAGGTAAGTCAGTGCAATCAGTTATGGTAAAAGAAACATATTTTAATCTGGAAGACTAATGAGAATTTAGGCAACATATCATGTGCATCCTTCATATGTCTTTATGCAAACATTTTAAAGCTAAACAGCACTGAAAAGATGAGATTGAATTAATTAGTTTGGAGTCTTGAAAAATATTCATGCTCTCGTTCACTTTTAAAAGGCTCAAACACATTTTATATCAAATAAAGTCAGTCTAACCCCCAGTTGGTTGAGGCAGATGACCGTTCACACTGAGCCTGGTTCTACCGGAGGTTTTCCTTCCTGTTAAAAGAGAGTTTTCCTCTCCACTGTCATTTCATCCATGCTCAGTAAGAGGGATTGCTGCAAAGCCATCAATAATGCAGATGAGTGTCCACTGTGGCTCTATGCTCTTTCATAAGGGGCGAATGCTGCTTGTCAAGACTAGATGCAATCTGGTGGGTTTCCTTAGAAAGGAAACTTTTTGACCAATCTGTCTGGATGATTTGATTGAATTTGACTTTGTAAAGTACCTTGAGATGTCGTGTTGTGAATTGGCACTATATAAACAAAATTGAATTGAATTGAATTAATTGTGTTAATCATCCAAAAATAAAACAGTTATGGGGCTTTTCATCAGTCCTGGGATCAGTTCAGAGTTATCAAAAGGTTTGGTATAAGACAAGCAACTGGAATCAAGAGTGAAGATACTGCAGGATCCCCTAATGTGACAAACACCTGTGTTGTCATATACACATGCACAGCAGGTTGCTTCATGACATACTCATCTGGGGCTCCCTGCAAGCTGGCATTTTGCAGATAATAGCACTGATTTGCACACCAACATCCTGTCACGGTCCCTGTGTTTTCTTCTGTCTTAAATGAGTTGAAATGGAAATCAAATTGAAGGTGGCGCTAAGCGAAGCCTCACTGTGATGTTTCACTCTGTCTGTCCAAGCTTAACGGAGGACAGGTTCTTTTCTGAGTAGATGGACGGGGCGGGGGGTGGGCTGGGGCAGTCTGAGCTCTTTGACAGAATTGTAAAGCGGCAGAATGAACAGATGTCTCCCAATGATTAATGTTCCTCCCTGCCTTGCCTCGGAGGGGCTGCGTGCTCATGCATCTCTAACCCTCCGCCTCTTCCCTGGAACTCTATAAAGCTAATTTCCTTAACTCATAGCTGTCTCTTTCTTTTCTCTGACTTCATCTTGCTTCATCCTATATTTCCTTCCTTCAAAGCAGCATCTTTTCGTAAGTACTTCTGGGTAAATCTGAAACAGACGGTTAGCTTTGCATAGTGAAGAATTGGACATGCATCACATAAAGAACAGTTCCCGTCTCATTTGTACATACAGCAGAGCAAAGGTATAAACTTCAGTCCCATAGCAATGTCACGTGGCAGGACAGCAGGCAGTAGAAGTCAGTCTCCCAGGGATCAATCAAAGACACAAACAGAGACCGTCAGGCCATGTTCGCTCTTCTTACTGCATCTTTTACAGCACCTAAAATAACTCAATTAAGTGGCATTAGCCTGACCCCGAGTGACAAAAACGTAACATTAATCTGTGATGTTATGATATTTCTGTGATGTTTAGCAAAGCATTTACCAAAGAATTACTTGATGAATGTTTTGGTCTGTCATGCGCTGTCTTTACCTGTTTTGTCTCTGAAAAGTAGAACAATTCTTGTGTGCTGCATTCATGAATCCGTGTTCATTAACCTCCTCTACTGAACTCCCTCGACAACAGAAATACATGTTTTAAACAGCACCCTGAAATACAGAATAAGAATGGTCCTAATTCACTAAGAAGAACCTGCATCTTTTGTTTTCTCAGTAGTAGTCTGGACGTGCTTTTTAAGTAACCTGAGTGAGTTCAGTAATTCAGCACAGAGCAACAGCGTCCCCTGCTGCCTCTGACGCACACAGAGAACCCTCACACTCGGGTCTCAGGGGGGGATAATTGCCCATTAAAATCCAGCACTGCATCATAATGAACACCAGGCCTATGGTAAAGGACTCACATTAAATATTTACACTCTTGCTTAATATTTCATATGGTAATTTTGTATTTAAATTGGATTTAAAATTTAATATAAATACAGAGCTAAGTGGGGTATACTGTTCTCAAACACCAATCCAGACACCTTCCATATGGCTCAGCGGAGTAAATATGACACAGGCTGCATACATATGTAGATCTGCAGAGTGAACACACACACACACACACACACACACACACACGCACAGACTGCTTTGAACCATAGTTAGATATTTTATCCCCTTGGAACGCAAAGGGCACGAGAACCATTCACCTTGTAACATGTTTATAGTTATGAATTATCTTTATGTCACATCTTACCTGATGAAAAGATGGCCGGGGATTCCAATTTCCATAAATCGGATATAAGAGGAAAAACATGCACAATACAAGATCCATATGTAGAGAAGACATGATCCCTTGTTACTAGAAGAACAACCTTAAGACGAGCTTGAAGTTGAATAACAATATCTTTTAAAGTATTAATACTGAAAAGTAGTATAGAAGTGAAAATTGTTATTTATTATTGTATTTGTCTATTTAGGTTTAGAGTATAATAACCTCAAATACTTTTTAAATGACGGATAAATCTAGTCATCATAGTTATAACAAGATATGTATTAACCACATTTAACAGCTCATAACCTTCTAGAATAGCGGAAAAATTATAGGTAACTGCATGTTTAAAATGTAATTATTGTATAATAATGACATTCTCCAATGTTACTGCCAAGATAAACCGTTTCTCACATTGTGTGATATTGTGAAGGCAAACATCTTAATAAGTCTTCCTACCAAACGTCAGTCTCATTCATCTGACTGAAAAAACTAAGAGGAAATAAGGATGAAAGTCTTCTAGCATTGTTACTGTTCTGCTCTGTTACTTTGGTCTGAGGACTTTTTTGGGTGGAACTAAATGTAAACGCTTGGATAATAAAACTGCAAGGTTAGGAATGAAGCTGTTCCCATTGGTGAGTTGTCCAGATTTTCAAACTGAGTTTTAAATGTTTCTCTGCTTCGCAGGGCCTAGCCCCCCGTGACTTGGTCAGGGCCCACGCCGGGGGGCAGGGCGCCCCTGGGGCTTCGGGTCCCTGAGGCTCATGGCTGATTCCTCTCCAGCGTAGCTGGCTGCCGGCGGAGCCCACAGGCTCGTCCCCACGGCTCCCAGGGGCTGGACATTGACCAATTCATTGTTATTGTTTTGACCCGGGTTTTTTGCGCATGCACGCCGGACTGGTAGGCAAAGTGCGAACACAATGGCGGACGAAAACAAAGGACGCGAGGAGTTCTTGAAGTATTTTTCTTCTTTAGATAACGTATCACAAGATCGTTATAAGAGTAAGTTGGTGGCTGATGGTATCAGATTGCCAGATTCATACAGCAAAAGCCTGAAGGGATGGAGCAAGTCTGTGAAATGCTGGCCAAGTGTTCTGTACGGCGACATATACAGCTACCTTATGAACACGCCAGGCCAGTACACACGAGAGAGCATGAAAGCCATGAAATCACTTGGCGGCTACAATTATTTTATATCGGGACATGTTCAGACATGTTTGTGTAACATACGAAAGCGGAGTCGGGCACAGACAGCGCCTCAGCAAAGAGGAAGACCCGCCACCGGTAGGTTAAAAACATCATTGTTCACAAAGGATTATTTTGGTGTTTTTGTCTTATTAATCCTTTTCACAAACTCATGCCAGAGGGTTTGCATACATTGTACATGTACGTATATTATTACGAAACGAACGTTTACGTCTTAAATTAAGTATATATCCTAATTTTTATTTAGACAATTATTTAAGTAGAACAATGACTAGTGCAAAATTAAGTTGTATTTACCGGAGATGAAGTGTAGACTGCAAATTCTGTCGTGGTATGATGGCTCCCACAGTCGATTGGGATTGTCTGCTTGCGTCCTTTTCATTGAAATTATCCATTTCTTTCTTCGTCCTTCGGTAAACGAAAGAAACGTAGATCCGACGACTTGGAAAGCCTCTGTGTGCAACCAGGAGCACAACAAGTCGTAGGCATTGCTTAAATTCCAAAAATAAACTAACTAAAAGTACGCTCTAATTCACCCGTTTTGTCACGGTGGTAGGCGAGAGCAGTAATGTTTTTGCCTACCAGCGTGACCCGGATGTAGCGCGGATGTAGCTCGTGACGTCACGCGTGAATTGGTCTATTGGAGCTGTTGGGGGGTTTCCTGGGGACTGTCTCTCCTCTTCCCTTAGGTGGGGGAGGCAGATTCCTTCTGTTGGCCCCTCTTAGGCACCTTTGCTCTGAAGGTCCCTTTGGGCATATGGGGTTTTGGTTCCCCTGCCGTCTCCTTCGGTGCTCTGGGGGGCAGGTCTTTGGCTCTTCACAACCATTATTGAGCATTTTTCTCATGGATAAACCTTACATACACAAGCGCACTCTCACAAACACCTACAGGTGGCTGGATCCAGGTACTTACAGATTCACTTCTATACAGAAAACCCCTATTATCTTCAGCTGTCACTTTATACATTCTGTATTAAATAATACTGTATATTCTTCAGCGATGGTATGAAGGTGTTGTTTGTTTGAACCTGTAATACTTTATCGGCTGGTTGTGCTGTTCTTTTTACATCTCTCTTTGCAGGTGAAGAAGCAGATTGAGGATGTATTGTTCTCTCCCTTTTCTCTCCTCTTTCTCTTTAACCTTTTCTCCTTTTCTTCTCTTCTACCTTCTTGTTTCAGTGTCCATTTAACATGAAATATTCCCTGCATAGATTACAATAAAGCTTCTTGCATGTATAAATTAAGTGGAGCAGTATGGCGAAAGCGGTAAGGCTCTGCTTGTGAAAGTAAAATCTGTTGGGCTCTTTTTGGCATTAAGACAACAATTCTTATTGCCACATTACCAGACAAGACACAAGAAAAATCTTCTCTTCATCCTGATGAAACAGATTCATTTTCCGCTATGGTCAAAGTGGAGCCAAGACCAGAGCACATTTCTGCCATGTTAAAGCAACTCCCTCCAAAATATCATTGCAAATGCCATTTTATACGCAACTGCCTTCACAGTAGTGCTAGGTGATGGTTTACACTAAAGTCTAGAAAGCGGTGGTCTTTAACAATTAAATATATGTTGTGAAATTAGACACATTAAGCATACATCCAGCCAGAATAACTTTGAGTGATCATTTATACAGCTTTTATAGAGTTTTCTTTTTACAGGATACACTTAACACGTTACTTTTCAGGGAATGACTTTCACCTGGAAAGATCGTTGTTCAGAACCATAAGCTTCAAAAGTTTTGAGTATAAAAAATGTAATTAGAGATCTAATGCAAACCTTGGGGCAAGTTCAAGTTGCATCAGTATGTACCACTACAATGATAATGAGACAGCTTTAGCTGTTAGCACTAGAGCTAATGTCTGTTTCATTGAGGGAAATACGCTAACAGAGTTATCTAGTGCAGATTAGATCTTTGTTGGTCATAACCTCACAAGATAACCCCTGTTTAAAAAAAGCTGAGCAAAGTTGTGCCTTAAATAAAAGTTTAGCGCAGTTTCTCAATGGACTGGTATGCAATTTCTAGGGACTTACGAGTGGTACTTTAATTGATCGGTCATCAATGATTTCTAAGAGTCAATTACATAATTTTTAGATATATTTTATCAATACATTTAACATATATAGGCAATAAACTGATACATAATTCAGGTCAACATAATACATCAAATTTGAAAACATCTTTCAACTTGTTTGTACCTTTATGCTTATTTACAATGCCATTTTAAATGCTTTCTGTCAATCCAGGCAACTTCGTCTTGGCTCAACATATATATTTCTGTGACGGAAAATCTTTTCACATTCTGCTGTTTTTCTGCACAGGATCAAACTAGGATAAATCTACTTTCATTTCACAGCTGGTTTTTCTCAGTGAAAATAGATCATGACACAGATGAATTCCCTTGCTGCAAATTATTTATATCAGCATATTAAATAAAAGCCGCAAGTGATTAATCACACTGTACCTGCCAGACACTGTTTTATCACCTAATTCCAACCAAGTTCTTTAAGAAAAAATATGAAACCAAGCATTAGTCCATCCTACCGATCCTGATGTAAAGAAAACATTTTCCGGTCAAGTTGGTCAAGTCTTCAAAGATTCAGCAGCTGAAGAAGACTGTGTTCAATATCTCCTGATGCAAACACATATAGTTGTGATTTGGCCAACTATAGATAGAAATCTGATTAAAAGGACTGTTTAATTTAAAGGTGATGGCTACAAGTATAACTCCTCCCAGGCAGTAGGTGGCACACTCGTCCACTCTCGTTCCAACCTTCAGTTGTACTCCAACTGGTTGCCAGGTCCTTTGGTTAGCATTAGCAATATAAAGCAATGTGGCAACCTTCAAGTGGCTTCTGAGCCCCTTTGCTCCCTCAAGTCGGCATCAACGCTCAAAAGCTTGACCGATGTTTACCCTCAGACACCGGAGTAATAAGCCTCTACAGAAACCAGCCATTGTAATTTTTCTCAGTTTTACAGGAAACCTGAGCCAAGACTACACGAGGCAGTTTCACCACGGCTGGATGGTGCCTAAACATTAAGACAGCAGTGCCCACAGCCTCGCAGGAAGCCTAAGGAAACACTTCTGCCGTGCAGGGTTCCCCCATGCTCGACAGGCCGAGCACAGTCCATTGGCGCCAATGTAAACGCATCCCAGACCGGGGTTCACGAGGAGTTTCCCCTGACCTAGCACTTGCTTGCAGCCCTGAACCAGCTTCAGCATTGAGCGTCTTTTTCCAACCAGCAGAGAATAAGCAGAGAAAGCTTAAAATGGTTCACTCTTAATGTGTGTTTCTGTTTTGTTTAAAGGTTTGAGCAAGGTAAAAGATTAAGCTAAGCTACCTGTTAGTGACATTTGAAACAATGCTATGCTGATATGTTTTGAGTGCGTTATTATGGTTATGACAAACTTTATTTCTATAAGGGTTTTATGCACCGATTGGACATTCATATTTTCACGTTCTGGTCTGCTCATTACGACAAAATATGACTTAAAAGTCCTTTTTCATTGAGCGCTTATCTCCTGCTAGCATTAGTCGTTACTACCGTCTGAATAACTTCTACTAACTCTGCTTAGTTTAAACCAGGGCTCTCAACTCTCACGCATTGACCGTGTGACACACGCATTTCACTAACTTCACACGCTCACACGCAACACATGGCATTTCACACGCAAACATGGCATTCCTCACGCATAAAAATCACAAAGCCCATCTGGGCTGCGGACGACAAAACTCCGCCTTCTGCTGAGCTGTTTCGGCTTCTTTCACAACTTGTGGCCATCAGTAATTCCTGCTGCAGTTCGTGTTAACAGAGCAGCAGGAAGAGTGATCAGAGTTATGAATAATTTTAGTCTTAACCAGTGGTGAAAGTAAGCCGGTAAGGTCCTGTATCGCGTATGCAGGAGGGGAGAGGAGGGGGTGGAGCTGCTGCATGGCTGCACGCAGGATCATAAAACAGTTCTGCTATCCAGATGCAGTTTAAAAAGCCACTTAGTCTGTTTATAAGTTTCGTTTTTATTAATTCTGCATTTTTCAACTACATGCACCGTATTTCTGTGCCTCAGCGCTTGCCCCCTCCCCCCTCCTTTTCCCTCGGACCCAGTTGCTTTTCTCACCATTCAAAACGTGAATCACTGCGTTTAATGTCCTCACATCGGTAGCAACGTGTGCCAGTTAAAGTCAATAAGAGAGTTAGTAGCTGTATTTCATGCTCTTGTTTTTAACAACAGAATCAGTGGCGCTTCGGTGGGCGTGTTGCCTTGCGCTTTAATTCAAGTGCGCACTTTTAAGGGTCATTTTAAAGAACTTGTAACATCAGGGGCTTCATCTCAGATCTGTCAGTACCCCTGTTCCCTTTATAGGAGCCCTTTACAGTATTTAGTCATGCATTTTCCCCACTGTTTCAAACAGTGGGAAAATGCGTGCGAGGGATAAAGTTTATCCCTCGCACGCAGCGCACGGGGGTAAAATCTGCCCAACTCACCGCGCACTGACGAGAGCTATAGAGATTTGACTTGTCAGCGCGGCGGCTGACTGAGAAACCTGTCGCTGTGAAAAGTGATGATAATGGTTATAAACTGTAATAGTCTAGAAGTTCATTGAGCTGAAAAGAGGGAGACATCAGCAGCTGGATCATGCTTAAAGACGCAGCGGGAACCTCTGTGTGCTTCAGTGTTGCTACTGAGGGGAAAATGTTGACCATAAAGGCTTGATGAAACTCAGCCTGAATCACCAATCGGGTTATAGATCTACAATGATAAACAAACCCATAGATGAATGTGTAACTAATTCGGTCAATAACTTAAAACTAATTTTTATATTATCTTTTATATTATTTTTTATATTTTATTCAGTATTATTTGAACAATTGTGTATTTTTTTATATTTTAATCCATTAACTGAACAATAAAGTATTAATATGTCTCTTTCTCTTTTTAACAAAAGTAATACATGTCTACTACTTCAATGTCTGGAGGGATAAAAATGAGATGGAGTTGAGAACCACCGGCTCTTCCAGGGTCCAGTTAGCCCCGCCCCCAAATAAGCTCCGCCTCCAAAATTAGCATAATCTCACTCTTAACTTTTGATAAAAGTTGAGAGATCTGGTTTAAACCTAATCGTTTAGTTCCGCCATCATTTGATAGTGATCCAAACATTAATACAGCATGAATAGGGAACGTCGATGTTTATATAATGGAGTTTGTGCAAATTTAGAATTATCAAGCTAATGACCGATTGTCCGCTACAGTGCCCTAGCTTTCTAAATTACCAATTAGTTTTAATTATTTGCTGGAGAAATATTTACATTAATAAAATCAAGTGTCCTAAAGGTTGTTGATTTTTACTGAGCAAATAATTTGTTAAAATGTTATTTCCTCAAATAATGTTTTACCTAACTCAGATTTGCATTGTGAATGGGTTGAAATGCGTACCAAATGTTGTTCTAAATTAGTTTAGCTAATTTAACCTCATCCCATATTCTTTAGCATCAACTTTGATTCTCTAACTTGGATGTGTAGTATATCATTTTAATTTTACTTAGTGGTTTAGTTAATTTTCACTAGAGAGGATAGTGTTAATTCAGATAAACAGAATTCTATAGTGATGTTCTCCGGAGGTTTTTTTCATTTCTGTTAATAAATTATTATACTTGAAGAGAAGTTGTCACTCCTTTATTCTATATGTGAGTAGAGTTTGTTGTTAAAAGAACGCCAGCGCTCGAATCATTCTTTTCAATGAATGTCCCAATATCAGCCCTTGGGCTGATATTCACCGGACAATATGTAACAGACAGAGTTATTTATTAAACATTAAATAACTTAAAACATACATCATGGCACAACAGTAGCAATGACGTTTAATTCAGTTTATTTATATGGCTTATATTTACAACAAATGCTGTCTCAGGGCACTTTGCAAATTAAAGAAAGCATCCAATTTACCTATTCAATCTAATCATGTAGACATATTCAAAGTCACTTACACTCCTGAATGGAAACAGAGCAGACATACACACAAAAAAAACATTAAAAAGACATAAAACCACTTTCTATGCTAAAGAAAATGTAATGAGTTAATGGCAGCAATCACGCCTTTAGTTGATTCATCTAGGAGAGAAACAAGTATCAGGAATCAGGAATGAAATCTAAAGCATAAAGAGTCATACACACAGTTGGTCACAGCAATAGCTCCTTCAACCCTAACCCCTAACCATTGTCTAGGTGAGAGACCTAGTTAAGCAAAGAAAGACGGGGCCTAGTTTATCAGCTATAGCAGGGATGTCCAAACGTTTTGCAAGGAGGGGCAGATTTGGTGAGGTGAAATGTGGGGCCGTATAATAAACTTGACATTTTTTGAACCCTTAAAAACAAATGCAAATGAACAAATGTAGAGATTTTATTAATAAACTAACATTACCACATAAACACATAAAACTACCAAAAATAGGTACCGTTAAGTACCAGTAAGGATTCCCAGGATCAGTACTGTATTGGTTTAAATGTGAAAGATATGCATCCCTGCTGTCCTGTAACTTTGCTTGATTGTTTTATCAAAGTGCTCTAGATTGGTGCTTTTAAATTAAGTGGTACAAAATTTTCTTCTTAGGGCATGCGTCCCAGGAACCCCCTAGATGGGTTTAATCCTTCTCACCTTTTTTGCCCCTGACACATTTTCATGCCTGTAAAAATAACTGAAGAATTGTGAAATTAATTTGAAAATTTATTTACATTAGAAGACTAAACAAATACCTGCCTGCACTAATGTGAAGGGGGATACTGAGATCTTGTCTGCAGTATACAGGCCAGGTCTGGCTCAAAGACAGTAGTTTTGATGCGCAGGATGTCATATAGGTGAAAGTCAGTCTTTTTCTCACCTGGTTCTCATTAAGGTTCATAACCGAGAATGTCTTCTCACACAGATATGTTGAACCAAACTAGCTCAGTGTTTTCTTAGCAAATGTTTGAACCTCTTGGAACCTGCCTTTATCCAACTGCTGGTAAAAGTCGACAAGAGGGAGCTGTTGGTATTGACTGCTGCACTCAGCATCACACTGCAGCTCAATGAGCTCCGATAGAGCTCCGGGAGATAACGTCATGCAACCACCAGGCGCCATATTGGCAGGATAAGCTTGTACACAAACTAAGTGACTAATCGACAGTTTTTCAGTTTCGTGACCCCTGGGTGCACAAACCACTGAGGGAAGTTAAAACACAGAGCATTTAATCTTTCCTAAAGATCCTGTTAGGAGGAAAAAATGAATTTCTGCCCTTAAACAGGCTCGGAGCACGATGAAGAAAACCGCTGGATCCCGTCACTCAATGAATTCCGCTTGTGCAGTGAACTTTTCATATCAGCTAACTTCTGGTGAACGTAATTTGATATTATCTTCATTTTATCTTTTACAAAAGTATTGCTAACTATTGCATTACATTTTTGTGTCCACAGTTTTTATGGTAATGATTTGCCAACGCAGAAAAAAATTATAATTTTCCGCAGCAGTGCAACAGTACTGTAGCCAGAGCTATTTCCTAACACTGGCAGGCAAATGTTTCCGTTAGCAGCAGAAACAGAAAGGCCTGTATAGTTAACCAAAACTTTAGAGATAACTTTTTCTGTATATAATATTGGCTAAAATTTAAAATGAGCAGCCTGCACAGGCCTAATCTAACTTTTACACCATGTATGATCCAATACAGTGCCTGACTGAATAGTCAATCCTACCGCTTCTCATTTGATCATATCGTTATTTTAAGGCATGTTAAGGGAGGGGTCATTTAATCTTTGTGAATGATTCACCTTTAACAAAAATTGCCGTAAAACTCGCTATTTCAGCTACTGGTTGCTGTCTAATGTTATCGTAGCCTATGCTAGCATAATTGGAGGCTACTTACCCTTGTAGTAACAATGAAACAATCCCGTTGTGGTAAATTCCACATCAGAATCTTGGCCACAAATTCCGACTGAGTCCATTCATATCCCTGAAGACTTTTGTAGGCTTTTTTCAGGTATTTCAAAATCGGGACTCCTGCGGCGCAAGCTACCAGATCAATTGTTTTAAAAAGCACACTAGGAGCTAAATATGGATCACTAAATTTTAGTCTATTGAGTTTAGTTGTGTATCGCTATATATCGCTATGAGAAAGTTGACTGCTCCCATCCATTCCTCTCATTAATTTCTATGCTTCCTGATCCTCCCAATATGGCGGCGTAAACCAAATTGGTCATGTGACATCTGGAGCTCTATTGCAGGTGGTTTAGAGCCTGGGGCGATAGTGCGGGTCTGCTGCCCTCTGCTGGCAAATTATATACTTTGTTGGTACAGGTGTTCTGTACATTATTATTCACTTCATCAGAGACCACGGCCGTAGGCCAGTGAAAATATGAAAGTGGGCCACGTACTGTGGACATGTCTGATCTATAGGAATCTATTGGCAACAATAGCTCTATCAATGCCCCCTCCCCCCAGGAAAGTGTCAAAACAAAAACACCAGGCCAGGTGTAACTAGAGAAAAGAAGGAGAGAGAACATAAAGTTCATGGCAGCAACAACTACAGGACAGTATGAAAATTACTGACATGGAACATTGGAGGCCAAGTTGCTCACATTTTCAGCTGTTAACAGGTAGATTACTGGTTTTAAAATAGGGAGGACTAAGACAATCAATATAGTAATTTAAATGCGTGCTCAGGTTAGAACTAGCAGCTAAAAAGTAATAGTTTGAAGAAATATGCAGACAACTGCTATAATAGATATTCCTGTTGGGCAGTAGGTGTTAAGATCCCACTGAGGAACAAAAGGTGTGTGCTTTCCCAATGTTTGAGAAAGAAAAGTGATATGGGACATTCAGTACTATTTTTGCTCATGGAAAATATATGATTTATTTGCTTCATGATTCTCTTATTTAGCTGCTTGT
The DNA here is from genome assembly GCA_037039145.1 of Fundulus diaphanus. Classification (NCBI taxonomy): domain Eukaryota; kingdom Metazoa; phylum Chordata; class Actinopteri; order Cyprinodontiformes; family Fundulidae; genus Fundulus; species Fundulus diaphanus. Next base: position 6,766,428 of record CM073130.1, on the reverse strand, counting down.
TATTTCACCTAAAGATATCAGTGCTGCCCTGCTCGTATTAATCACTCAGTCCCTGTAACAGTTGTCTGTTTTTCCAACCTATCCTTTTAATCAGACCAAGAATAAGAGCTCATTTTATTCGAGTTTCAGCCATCCTTCCACGTCTGTTGATCTTTTACATACATGGTGTAAAGTCAGGATAAAATTTCCTTTGAGATATGAACCGTAGAGAGAAAGATTTACACTTTACATTTTTAAAGCCAAAAAATAAGTTGGTTAGTATTGGCTGAAATGTAACGTTCAGATATTGGATACTTAAACCAGGATCCATGCAGATAGGCAGAAGCAACAAATCAAACTTAGCTGGAAAAGTAACAGTGAATTTATTAATAATTTCATTCCCTGTGAATCAGTTTTCTTCAGGTGCCTCAGTGATTCAGAGACTGTGTGAGTCAGCATAAACCATCCCAAGCCTGTAGACTGAGGCTAAATGGAATTCAGGCAACATTGCTGACATTGTTTATACCTGTGCTCTTCCCCACATCTCAGTGACTATTCTTTGGTGGTAACTGTCCTTGATGCAGTAACTAACATTTACTTTGACCCTCTAAGCATTTATGAAACCTGGCCTGCTTTGACTTTAAGTAATTTCTGGTAAATGGGTGGATGTCTTGCTCGGCACTCTGCAAATATGTAAATAAGAAAAGCAAAGACTGCTAAAATGGTAAATCCCCAAGTTGAAGGATCTGAAGGATTGTGGCTTTAAGTGAATGATTTAAAAAGGCCAATCATTCTATTCCTTGGCTGAACTGGTGTCTGTTCACATCTGGCACATCCATCGTTCAAGTGATTTAATGCATCTGACGTTACAGAAACATGAGCAGGCCTGTTGACTGCTCAGAAGACAGCCTTCTCTGTAGCTTGAATATCTATTTATTTACGGTGATCCAATCACTAGCACAGATTTAAATTCAGTTCAAAAAATACTTTATTAATCCCAAAGAAAAATTAAATCCTGGTGTAACTCATGTGGTTTCTTCAACAAGTTGTTGTAGATGGTGATGGTGGCAGGCAGGAAGGATCTCCTGTGGCTTTCTGTCTTACAGTAGATCTGGAGAAGCCTCTGACTGAAGACACTCTGTTGTTGTACCACAGTCTGATGAAGAGGATGCTCAGGGTTCACCATATTTTTCTTCATTTAATGAAGAATCCTTCTTTGCATAGTCATCTCTAGAGGTTCTAGAAGGGTTCCCAGAACAGTCAGCTCTGTCCCTTCTTGTAGACAGCTTTACAGTTGCATCTCCAGGCCAGTCTGCTGTCCAGGTGACCACCAAGGTATATGTACTCCTTCACCAACTTCACCTCTTCTCTAAGGATGGTAATAGTGTTGGTACTATTCCTATTTCTCCTGAAATCTACAATAATCTCATTTGTTTTATCCACATTCAGAATGAGATGATTGCTTCCACACCATGCCACAAAGCAGTCCACCAGCTCCCTGCACTCAGCTTCCTGTCCATCTATGATTCACCCAACGACTGCAGAATCATCTGAGTATTTCTGCAGATGACAGGAGTCTGTCTTGTATTGGAAGTCTGAGGTATAAAGAGTGAAAAGGAATGGTGAGAATACAGTCCCCTGTGGTGCTCCTGTGCTGCCGACTACCTGGTTAGAACCACAACCTTTCAGTCTCACAAACTGTGGTCTGTTTGTCAGGTAGTCTGTGATCCAGACAATTGTTGAGGCCTCCACCTGAGTCTTCTGGAGTTTCTGACAAAGCAAAGCAGGTTGAATTGTGTTAAGTGCACTGGAGAAATCAAAGCACATGATCCTCACAGTACTGCCTGCCTTGTCTAAATGTCAGTGGGTTTGTTGGAGCAGGTGTATGATGGCATCTTCAACTCCAACTCCATGGTAATAAGCAAACAGCAGGGGGTCCTGATAGTTGCTTGTTTGTTTACTCAGGTGGATCAACAGGAGTCTCTCTAGAACCTTCATGATGTGGCATGTCAGGGCAACAGGTCTAAAGTCATTGAGGACGGATGGGTGAGTTTTCTTTGGTACCGGAACAATGCAGGAGGTCTTTCACAACAATGGAACCTTCTCCTTGGTCAGACAAAGGTTGAAGAGGTGCTGTAGAATCCCAGAGAGCTGATCTACACAGGCTTTCAGGACTCTGGGGTAGACACCATCTGGACCTGCAGCCTTATTCCAATTCAGTCTCTCCAGCTCTGAAAGATTAAAACCTTTGGCTGGTAAGTGTGCAGCCTTGACATTATTGTCAGGGCTTTTAGAAAACAGCCCTGCTGTGTGACGCTGTCTCCACCATGCTTCACCTTTGTAATGGTGTTCTTTGCATTTTTCTTGGAAACCAAAATTTCAGTTCAGGTTTTATTTAAGCATAAACCCTTTAGATAAAAAGGCCAAACATTTGTTCTCTACAAGACAACTCCCCAGAGAATTAATCAGCTTTGCCGAGCTCATAGTTTCAAGGCATTCTATCTAAATATACTACAACCTCTGCGGGGAGTTTGGCTTCGGTCTATTTCCTAGAAATAAATGTCTGTCCAGCTTGTTTGTTTTGTGAACATAAATAGTTTTAAATCAGAAGTCATTAAGATGAACACTCTTTCAAACTTTGCCTATCCAAATCTTTACATTCCTAATAAATAAAAACCCAAGTTCGGATTACAGAACAGTGATAGGACAAACTCTATAAAAATAAAATGATCATTCATGAAAACTTGGCTGTTAAAAAGAAACCTCTCAGCATTAAATGGATTTCACTGGTCAGAGGGATTAGGGAGGAAATGAGTAGAGAAATGAATGAAGAATGTTTATGGCTTCTCCAGATTCTTTGGTAACCCTGACGAATTATTGACATACACTGGATCTGAATTAATTAAAGCCCCAGTGTGTAAGATTTAGGACAGAGTAGTTGCTGGACTACACTGCCCTGTTTCCAACATAACGGCAAAAATAAAATTCAGTTAAACTGAATTAACTACCTGTTCAGCAGAAACCCTGCAACCACGGCATCAGTTTTGAATCTGTGCTCCATCATGAAACGTCTCCACCTGGAAATAATAATTTCTCCCAATTATTACTTCTTTTTCTTTTCTTGTTTACTTTATCTTGCCTCTCGCTGAACAAAGAGTTTGGATGGTCCTCCATTTCAACAGAAAACGGCAAATAGAATGATCTATGGTTGTCTTTGCTTGTTTATACTCCTCCTCCACCGACAACACGTCTTCATATAGGAGACAGATGGGGAAAACGCAGATGGCTGACAAGTTTGTCCCCTTTCAGTTACTGAAATCAGAAATAGTGAGGCAATATGGCGCCTCCCAGTGGGTGCACCAACACCTATGTATTTATAAACTACTAATTCTAAGTTATGAGAACACTTTCATTTTTGATGTGATGTTATTAGACTTTGCCAGAATATGTATTTAGAAAAGCAATACTTGATTTTTGCTAAAAGCCAAATTAGTTACACACTGTCCCTTAAAGTAAAACATTGTGTATTCTCTTCAAAATAATTAAATACATTTATTTTCAAAACATGGTGATGGCGAACTACCCACAATATGAGCATTTTAAACATAGACAACAGTTGGAATGGAAGTCGGACTCTTTTGGTACAGCTATGTCTCTGTGGGCTTGGCACAAACGATGACTGACAGCATCAGTAGGACTTCTCAACATGACAACAAGAGCTGATATGACATACAAGGATATCTAAAGGTACGTCATCCTCCTCAGCCTCCCTGCTGTCATTTCAAACATTCTGCCCAGAGGATGTACAGACAGCACTGCACAGATGTGTCTCCTGGGACGCGTCTCTGCCACTTCCCTGCAGTCATTTTTCTTTCACTCTCAACGGACATTATGTGGTTTGCCCAAGAAGAAAGTGATGAAGTAGATTCTTCAGGCATGGCTCTTCCTTTGCATGGGATCTGTACAAAAAGAAATGATCAGTCACTGGGATGAACTTCAACTTGATGAGGTCTGGAAAGACTGTTAGTATCTCTGCGATGAGACATTTTCTCATCCACTGATCTCTTAGTTGTTTCATTTATCTTCATTTTACCCTCCATTTCAGAGGTCACTATTTTTACCTGACAGAGATAGATGGAAAGTCTTTAACTGAAAAACAGACAGACAACTCACCACTCTCACTTCAAGAAAAAACGTCCATCTGCTGGTCATTACTGTCTGTAGCAACATGTTCAATATAAATTGTAGAGTGAAGCGTTACTTTAAGATTTTCTCACCATGATTTCCCTCACCAGTATGTTGAAGGTAACTCATAAAATTCTATCTCCCTCTATTGTCATACAGTGTGTCAACAGTAGTATGATATCAGAAAAAATAATCTGGAAATAAATGATGAAACACTGAATACATCCAGAGCAAAATGAGAGTGTAATTTTTTAAAGCTGAAGAGATATAATAAAACTGTGGAATGAAACTTGTTCTGATATCATCAGATAGATAGCCACCTTCATAGATTTTTGGACAGAGACATGCAATTTCCTGGGAGTGTGCGCTGCTCAGTACATGGGATTTAAAAAATATACTGTATATTATTGAAATATATTTTCCAATTGGTTCCTAAACATATGCTTGTTACGGTAAAGGCATAAAGAAATGAATTAGTTTACACCTTTAGTCAGGGCAAGTTTCAGTCTTATTTTGTAGGTTTATAGTGTTTATATATGTTCAGGTACAGATCTGAGTCCATGATTTTTCTATTTATTGCATAATAGTTCAAGCAATGTGTCACATCTGTCAGGGATCAGTTCCTCCTGCTTCACCATGGACAGTTCCGGATCATTCCACTCTGCTCAGTCCCACTCCAAGCCTGATCTGTTTCACCTGCTGCTCTAGTAATCCTGGACTCAATACACCTGCCTGCTCTCCTATATAAACTCCCTCAGTCTGTTCCCCACTGCTGGTCCGTCTTCAATCTTCAGATGCCCTCAGTCTACGTGTGTTCCTCGTCCTCCGTCTGCCAAGCATCTGCTCCCTCACCAGCTCCGCCGTCCAGCTCCAGCCATCTTCACACTTCTGCTCCAGTATGGTATAGTTTCCTGGTTTTTTCACCCACTGCTTAAACCCTGCAATAAAGACTCTTTAATTGTCTTTATTGCAGGGTTTATGTCTTTAATTGGAGGCGGTCGTCCTCCACGACGACCGCCCCCAAAGACCCTGCTGATGACTGCGCCTCGCCGGGGTCGTCCTCCGCGACGACCGCCTCCAAAGACCCTGCTGATGACTGCGCCTCGCCGGGGTCGTCCCCCCCGACGACCGCCTCCAAAGACCCTGCTGATGACTGCGCCTCGCCGGGGTCGTCCGCCACAACGACCGCCTCCAAAAACCCTGCTGATGACTGGGCCTCGCCGGGGTCGTCCTCCGCGAAGTCTGCCACAAGAGACCTTGCTGCTTCGCCGCCTGCCACGTCCGGGCTCTGTGTGTGGCTGAATTCGGGTTCAATCCACAAAACCCTGACAGTACGGACCAGCCAAATGAACCCGTCGCCCATACAGAGCCCGGAGCTCACCTCTTTCCTTAGCTCCACAGCGGAGCTCTTCTGTATCCAGCTCCGGGAAGGCCTGGATGCCATCACCGCAGCCAGCCCGCCTTTGGAAACGGCTGAATGCCGTCAACCACGCACGGGACATTTTCAAGGACCAGATCAAGTTCCTCTCAACCGTCGGAATCTCTGGGCTGTTTGAGGAGTTGGAGTGGAACTATCAGGCTGCGCATTCCCAGCTCCTCAACGAGCCACCTCCACCCAGACCACAGCTCACCTGCCTGTCCACTGCTGCTCCTCCCGTCTCGGCTGTCTCCGCCGCTGCTGCAGCTCCCGTCTCGGCTGTCTCCGCCGCTGCTGCAGCTCCTGTCTCCGCCGCTGCTGCAGCTCCTGTCTCCGCCGCTACTGCAGCTCCTGCCGTTGATCCCGCCGTCGCCCCGTCACAAGCGGCAGCCCCTAATTCAGTGCCCTGCTCCTCCCGACGCAGACGAAAGGGTCGCCGGCACAAGAATTCCCCCGGGACCCATCCAGACACCACCACTGATGCTGCTCCTTCTGGGGTCGACGTCACCTCCTCTTCACTGATGAGTCGGCCGGGTGCAGTTACTCCTGCTGCTCTGGAGAGTGTGGACCGGGCTCCTCGCGTCCACAAAGACCAGTGGTGGGACTTTTTCTACGGGGACAGGGACGACCTCCTCCCATTATGGTCCTCCACTGTTCCCGCTGACAACAGTCTTGCAGCCTGTGAGGGTGGGGTCTACACCGAACCACCGGCATCCGAAGCCCCAGCTCCACTGCCGCACGCCACGGTCAAAGCCTGCGTGGGTGCGCGCACCGCTGCTGACCGCACGGATTCGGTGCCTGCCAGAGCGGCGCCCAAGGTGGTTCCTGCTGCGCACGCCACGGCCCAAGCCAGCGTGGGTGCGCACGTTTCTGCTCCGCCAGCCGACGAAAGCCCTCAACCTGCTCCGCCGGCCGACGAAAGCCCTCAACTTGCTCCGCCGGCCGACGAAAGCCCTCAACCTGCTCCGCCGGCCGACGAAAGCCCTCAACCTGCTCCGCCGGCCGTCTTAAAGGGTCCTGCTCCGCCGGCCGTCTTAAAGGGTCCTGCGCCGCCGGCCGTCTTAAAGGGTCCTGCGCCGCCGGCCGTCTTAAAGGGTCCTGCGCCGCCGGCCGTCTTAAAGGGTCCTGCGCCGCCGGCCGTCTTAAAGGGTCCTGCGCCGCCGGCCGTCTTAAAGGGTCCTGCGCCGCCGGCCGTCTTAAAGGGTCCTGCGCCGCCGGCCGTCTTAAAGGGTCCTGCGCCGCCGGCCGTCTTAAAGGGTCCTGCGCCGCCGGCCGACGAAAGCCCTCAACCTGCTCCGCCGGCCGTCTAAAAGGGTCCTGCACCGCTAGCCGCCGAAATCTCTGCTCTGCCGGCCATTGCTGAGGTTCCCACTACGCACGCCACGGCCATAGCCTGCGTGGGTGCGCACGTCCCGCCAGCCGCCGAGGATCCTCAACCTGCGCAGCCGGCTGTCCCAAGGGTTCCTGCGGCACACGCCACGGCCCAAGCCTGCGTGGGTGTGCACATTCCTGCACTGCCGGCCGTCTCAATGGTCTCTGCTCAGGCGGGTACAACAACGGTTCCTGCTGAACCACCGTCAGCGTCTGAGGATCCTGCTGAGCCGCCGCCAGCGTCAGCCTACGCTCCCGAGTCCAGAGAGGGGGTCCAGGCGGACCCGCCTCCAGTCTACGCTCCCGAGTCCAGCGAGGCGGTCCAGGCGGACCCGCCTCCAGTCTACGCTCCCGAGTCCAGCGAGGTGGTCCAGGCGGACCCGCCTCCAGTCTACGCTCCCGAGTCCAGCGAGGCGGTCCAGGCGGACCCGCCTCCAGTCTACGCTCCAGAGTCCAGCGAGATGGTCCAGGTGGACCCGCCTCCAGTCTACGCTCCAGAGTCCTCTGAGGGTCCTGCTCTGGAGTTCCACATCAAGAGGACCCAGATGAAGCTCCATCCCTGGCCGCCTGAGACCCTTCTGCTTCGTCGCCGAAGTCGTCCTCCACGACGACCGCCCCCAAAGACCCTGCTGATGACTGCGCCTCGCCGGGGTCGTCCTCCGCGACGACCGCCTCCAAAGACCCTGCTGATGACTGCGCCTCGCCGGGGTCGTCCGCCGCAACGACCGCCTCCAAAGACCCTGCTGATGACTGGGCCTCGCCGGGGTCGTCCTCCGCGAAGTCTGCCACAAGAGACCTTGCTGCTTCGCCGCCTGCCACGTCCGGGCCGTCCTCCGCTGACCCACCTAGCCACCAGTCATTAGCCAAGCGTCCTCCCGGCACACCGAAGCAAGCCGCCGTCCAAGTACCCCAGCGCTCTCAGTTCTCCTAAGAGCTGCTGCGCTCCAGGACACTAAATAAAATGACAAGGATTTTGATGCTTACAGATTGTTAAGAAAACTACATCAAAAAGATAAAACAAATAAACTGCAGCTACAACATTGACTGGAGAGCGGGTTCTAACTGGGTGAGGCCAGAGAAAGGCAATTCTCACAGAGTTTTTTTATGAAGTTAAAGTGGAGCGAGGACACAGGGTTCATCCTGGACAGGTCTCCAGTCACTGGGCTAAAATATAACCATTTTATTAAACTTCAAAAAAGTTAAATCATGCCTTTTTATAAACTGTAATGATTAATTGGTGAACAATAACGGGCAAAGCAGAGATTGATTATTGTCATGTGCAATCTGTGTCAAATTAAAATGTATTATGTCATGATAGAGTTGGTGATGTGTCCTGCATTTCCAAGGCTGTGTTTGGCCTTGTATGATCATAAAATTGGTTTATATTGAATGTGACAGGGAGCCAGTGGAGTTGATGTACAGGAGTGAAGTAGATGATGTAATGATGAAGCTGCTGTCTTTGTACTAGCTGGAGTTTATGGAGGGTTTCTGGAGGACAGGGAGCTGGGATTATAAAGTGGACTGTGGACCAGTTTGTCAACAGTGTGAAGGAAGAACTTGATGCTGCAGAGATGAAAGTAACCCAGATGATGATGTGGATGTGGAAAGTGATGGAGAGGCTGTCCAGGATGACGCAAAGGGTTTAAAGCTGAAAGGTGGCAGAGATACAGAAATTTTCAATAGATATTTTAAAAGTATCAGATTTAGTTGACTTTGCACACTAAGAAATTGAGCCAACTAACGCGGCATGATGTCCACGGCCCGGGAATATATGGGCTTGCGAGAAATCTTTTTCAGTCAAACATTATTTTTGCTTCAACCTCGTGCTAACTTCACTTGCGCCGCTTCTCTTGTTAATATGACAAAGCCCTCCGGAGCGTTCCCAAACATATCCGCTTGCTCATACATACAGAGAAAATAGCTGATTTAAAGGCGCAGAACGAATGAGCACCTTGATATGTGCTTGAGGTTGGCTTTGTTGCCAATCAAACCCAGGTTTAAAATCCTTCCAGGGCAGCCTAAAGCTCACTTCTATCATTAAGCCATAAAAATGAAATTAAAAAAAGTTCAGTTGTTTTATAAAAGATGTGAAAGTCAAGAAATTGTCTATATACCAAACTGTGAAAGATTGTGGTTCTCTATTTCAAAAAGCACTTTGGATTTTAAAATAGAAAAACGTTCTATTTTTATGTTATTTTTTTGTTTAAAAAGTCAATATATAAGGTGGATGCATAAACATTTTATTTCAGTGTTAAATACTGTTTAAAGTAACGGATTGTAATAAAAAATGTGTCCGGACCTTTACTGGTTTTTGATTTTCTTTATTCGGACCCCGCTGATTTCTAATTAGTGACCCCTGCTTTAGGAGGTTCAGGTCTGAGTCGATCACTACACCCAAGTTTCGGGCCTGGTCAGTGGTTCCTAGCTGAAGCGACTGAAGCTGTGTGCTAACCTTTGATCTCTCCTCTATTGGTCCTAATATTATTACTTCTGTTTTGTTTTTATTCAATTGAAGAAAAGTTTGGCACATCCACGCATTGATTTCTTCAAGACATTTACTCAGTGCCTGAACTGGTCCATAGTCACCTGGTGACATGGTGATGTAGAGCTGTGTGTCGTCTGCATAGTTATGGTAGCTGATGTTGTTGTTTTTTTATGATCTGAGCAAGGGGGAGCATGTAGATGTTGAATAGTAGGGGACCCAGAATGGACCCTTGGGGAACCCCACATGTGATTTTTGTCATCTCTGATGTAAAGTTACCTACTGAAACAAAAAATTCCCTGTCTTTTAAGTAGGATTTAAACCAGTTGAGAGCTGTACCAGAGAAGCCGACCCATTTCTCCAGGCGTTCTAACAGGATGGAGTGATCAACAGTATCGAATGCTGCACTGAGATCCAATAGTACCAGCACGGTGGTTCTTCCACAGTCTGTATTTATATGGATGTCATTAAACACCTTGATAAGGGCGGTCTCTGTACTGTGGTGAGCACGGAAACCTGACTGGAAAACGTCAAAGCGGCTGGTCGTTGTTAAGAAGGTGTTTAATTGTTGAAACACAGCTTTTTCAATACTCTTACTGGTAAAGGGGAGGTTTGAGATGGGCCTGTAGTTCTGGAGTAGTAGTTTGTCTAAATTGTTCTTTTTAAGCAGTGGTTTGATAATTGCTGTTTTTAGGGACTGGGGGAAAACACCTGACAGAAGGGACGTGTTTATTATCTGAGTCAAATCAGACGCTATGACAGGCAAAACTTTCTTAAAGAAAGCTGTGGGGAGAACATCAAGGCAGCATGAGGAGGAACTTAGCTGCTGAATGATCTGCTCTAAGCTTTTGTAGTTTATTTGGCTGAATTGGGACATTTTGTCAAGATCAATTCTAGTTGGAGACAACTTTGGTTCTGAGTATTAAGGGTATTTGGATAGAGCCTGACTATATCAAGGACTGCACCCGGAAAGTTCTAATTGGTAAGGACTCTTGAGTTAAAGCAGAGGTATGTCAGTGTTCGCGATGATGAGAGCTGTCCTAATAGTGCAATCAGTAAGGAAGGAGGTAGGAAAAGGAGCCTGTATGCTCCCTCTCACAGCTAATTTAGCAAAGCAAGCTCACAATGTCCCTCACTGGTTGTTGTGCTTTCAGCCTAGGGGAATATACAATCAGATTGCACATTGTAAACCACAAAGAAATGTGAGACTTTATGATGTTCTTTGGATGTTCATTTTATTTATTTTAATAAATTCTTGAACTTGAAGAGAAGTTGTCACTCATTTATTCCATATGTGTGCAGAGTTTGCTGTTAAAAGAAGGACAGTGCTCAAATCACCCTTTCTACTATTGTCCTGATATTAGCTGTTTGGGCTGATATTCACCGGACAATACCTAACAGACCGAGAGTTATTTATTAAACATTAAATAACTTACAACGGTGCGTAATGGCACAATATGGCACTAAGGAACTATAAGACATCCCACAATTCTTTGCGTGACATGAGGTATTAGCAAAGCCCACCTCACGGAAATTAACAAAAATGTCCAGAGAGAATAGAGTGCACACTTTGTAGTTCTTTTTCTGAAGGTTTTAGGTCCGTATTGGACTAGAATCAACCATGTGCATTTCTGTCACATAATGATATCGGAGTTAAAGGCTGTCCGAAATCAGCACAGCAATCCGGAGCTCCTTTCCTTCCTACAATAGAGTTCTCATTGTTGACCTCATGAAAGGTCAAGGAACAGGAGCTAGGAGCTATAATCAGAATGTTTCAGATGCAGTCAAGTTCTCTGGAGTCCTGCTGATGACCTGCTTATTGACTCGGGTGTGTTGAAGCAGAGACACATAGGAAGATTGGAGCACACCAGCCCTCGAGGACTGGGGTTTGACACCCCTGCTCTAGGATGACAATGATTCACAACACTCCAGCCATTGTGTGAAAAAATTATTTCACTTTTAACATGGTGGACTTTTACTCAAGAAGTTGCAGCAATATTTGGCACTTTTCTTTTTGTAGGCTCTAAATGACATGTATGAAAACTCCATAATGAAATAAACTAATAAATAAATATATAGATAAGTATTGCATGATTATTGAATAAATAAAATATAATTAGGAAAAAAGAAACCAAACTTTTTAATTGGTTAAAAGTCCGATATACTGAGTATTTTTCCGGTTGCAAACCAATCAACTCAAATCAAAATGGCAGACCTATGGTGTCAGATTCGTTTTTAGAAAAATAAATCTTTATTTGTTATTGCGATTGTACATTCCAACTAAATTTGTCTTCTGCATAGCGTGTACCTGGGATCTTGCCTGGTATGGTAGATCTCGGCCTGTATTGCTCTGGTGCTCAAGGCCTGCTCCTGTGCTGCCATGATCAGTGTTTCAATACTGTCCTTCAGTCTGGCCCTCTCTAGCCATTGGTAGGATTAGGTCATATCAGCGACTTCTGCTATCTTTCGGGGGTATACATCATACAGGGGCTTTTCTTCCCATAATGGTTCCTTCAGTTCCTTCTCTTCTAGCTACCATCGTCTGAGACATTCACAGAGCACTTCAATGGTGACTCTGATGCAGTCTAGTGTGACTGTTCTGTCAACCAGCAGCTGGTGTTTTGCTCCTGTGGTGTTTTTACCTATGCCTTTCTGGGCCTCTGTCATGTCATGTATTGATCCATGTGCCCACTTATCTTAGCCGCTATGATGCCTGGGACAGGAGCTTTTATGTTGTGGAGAGACAGGTTATTGGCCGAAAAATTGGTAGGGACTGTCCCCTTCTGGGGGTCTTTCATTATCAGGACTGTTCTGCCCTCTGTCAGCCATTCAGAGTGGTTCCCATTTTTCAGCAGTTGGTTCATTTGTGCCGCTAGGTGTGGAGAGAAGTCAACTTCTTCAGCTAGTCGGCGTGGATCATATCCAGCCCTGGTGCTGTCTAGTTCTTCATACCTGAGAGTCTTTGTTTGATGTCTGCCATTGTGGTGTTCACTGGACTTTGTTTAAGGAGATTATTGTGGTCTGCTCTTAGATCTATTAGCCACTGTGCATCATTGTTATGTGACGCTTCTTTGTTCCATATCTCTTTCCAGTACTGCTTAGTCTCTTGCTTTGGTGGGTTGGCTCGTGTGTTATTACCCTGCCACTGGGAGTACACTTTAGCTGGTTCAGTGGAGAACAGCCTGTCCATTCTTCTGGCTTCTATCTCCTTTGTGTATCTTTGTGTATCTCTTCAGTCTTGCAGCCAAGGCTTGGAGTCTTTGTTTGGCGGTTTCCAGGACCTCAGGTATGGGCATCTGTTTTTATCTCTGTGGGATTCCCTTTCTGGGTGCATCCTTCTGGAGTTCTGACAATTGGGTTACTTCTCTCCGTGTTGCATTGGATTTGGCTTTGAACCTTCTCTTCCATGGTGGACAATGTCCATTATGGCAACTCTTAATATTACCTTTGCCAAGCATCTCAAGGATCACTAGTGCTGTACTGTATATCAGCTCATTGGTCTCTCTCAGGGTCACAGTAGGGATTGTATTTAGTGCTGTATTCACGTCATCTAGGACAGCAGTTCCCAAACTCTCCAAGCTCCACAGACAACTTGAAATGCAGCAGATACTATCCAGGTGGATTCACGGACAAAACTGTTCATGTACCAGCTTCTAAATCTGAGTCTGACTCACAGTTTACGGCGCAAAATAGAAACACGAAGAAGTTTAAATTGATTTGTGTCAGATGATGAGAGAGAGAGAGAGAGAGAGAGAGAGAGAGAGAGAGAGAGAGAGAGAGAGAGAGAGAGAGAGAGAGAGAGAGAGAGAGAGAGAGAGAGAGAGAGAGAGAGAGAGAGAGAGAGAGAGAGAGAGAGAGAGAGAGAGAACTTTAAGCGGTATAGAGTAACAAAAACAGAGCACCAGCCTCGGTGAAGCTGTTACTAATCAGAGAAATATTAACTTATTTCCTGATTATTTCACAGCAGTTACATTTAGCAGGTAAACACGCCCGTGGCAACACACCCCACACCGCCGGTTGTCGGTTTACCTGTTCCGGTCTGAATACGTGATAAAACTGTGTCTTTAAAATGAACTGCACCTATCTGAATCACAATGAAAAGTATTACAGCTCTGTACGTGAGCATAGTCAAGAAATCGCGTCTACCACCAATTTTCCCACCAGCAGCAGTGGTGGCGACAGCGGTGTGGGTATGATATGCGCATCAGTGTTTGTAGACGCTTCAGAGTCACAGCACCATGGGCAGTGCTGTTTGTAGGTGCTACGCTATCGATACAGATACGGAGACCGTGTCATTCAGTTTAATCTTGTAAATAAAACTTTTGGCCCGAATTAAATTTTCCCTCGACTGACATAAAGTGAGGAGAGAGATAGATAGACATTTTCTGATTCCTGCTCATTTTGTTCTCCCGCATCCATTGCAATCTCTCCTCTGTTGCCTCCGATTCCTCACTCTTTCTTGGTTCCTCTCCTCCTTCATCACTAACTTTGACCTTAGATGTCTCACCTGCATAACAGTTTCCCTGATTTTGAGCATATTTGCGAGAATGATTGAAGTTGAGGTCACAAGCTAGGTGCTCATATACAGTACAATGCTTAGAAGATAACTTCTTCTATATTTCATCTTAAAATGAAGCATAAATGACTTCTTCCTTTTTTTATTTATTAAATTTACAGTTTTTGATTTTAATTTTTTACAAAGGAAATGTTTATTTACACGTCTTTATGGTGAGGGGGAAAAAAACACTGTCAGACCGCCATTACATTTTTCATCTTGCGCACCCCCTATCACCACACTTTGGGAATCCCTGCTGTAGGGGAATTGTTTGATTTCTACTCTATTACGCCCAAGACCTCCCCATCCGGCAAAGCTGGTTATAGGTGCATATTGCTGAAAAAGAAAATCAACATATTTAGCTTCACAACTTTATATGTGTGACTTTAGGTCTATGCTCTGCTTTTATTTAAAGTAATATAATGCCTTAATGTAAAGTTTTATGCTTAAACCAGTGATGCCCAAGTCCAGTCCTTCAGAGCCACTAACCCTGACACTTTATCATCCCTTCTCCAACATGCCAAATCAAACGAATGACTCCTTATCCGACAGCATGGGATTAATTTCCACTGTTATGCTTATGACACTCAGCTATATGTGTCCATATATCCTTATGAATCCAATCAATTGCTTTTTTTTTCACCTCCAGAATATTGCGAAAATATTCTGTCCAGGAGTGATGCTGAAAAACTAGTCCATGCATTTGTTTCTTCAAGGCTGGACTATTATAATTCTTTACTATCTAGAAGACCCCAAAATGCAATTCAACGCCTTCAGCTGATCCAAAATTCTGCAGCAAGAGTTCTGATGAAAATCAACAAGAGGGATCATATTTCTCCAATTTTAGCTTCCCTTCATTGGCTTCTTGTTGAAACAAGAATAGGATTTAAAATTCTCCTTCACATGTATAAAGCCCTTAATAATCAAGCTCCGTCATATATCAGAGATATATACCCATATGTTCCTAACAGAGCACTTCGCTCCCAGACTGCAGATTTGCTGGTGGTTCCTAGAGTATCTAAAGGTAGAATGGGAGGCAGATATTTTAGTTATCAGGCTCCTCTCCTGTGGAACCAACTCCTAGATTTGGTCCGTGAGGCAGACATCCCTGTCTACTTTTAAGACTAGGCTTAAGACTTTCCTTTTTTGACAAAGCGTATAGTTAGAATGAGCTATCTCTGTAGTTATGCTGCTAGAGGCTTAGGCTGCCGGAGGACATCAATATCTATTTTTCTCACTCTGCTGAGTTCTTCTACTGTTCTCCAATTTGTCTTTTTGCTCTTCTGGTGTTCTGTTACCTGTGACATCATCCAGATGAGGCAATTCTATTCAATTGAATTGAATAGATCAGTGCTTCCCAAACTTTTTGCATCGCGTACCCCTTGGAGCATTTCATCTCCATCCGCGTACCCCCCCCCCCCCCCCCCCCAAAAAAAAAGAAACATTCAACATAGGGATTAGAGTTTTATTAACTTGACTGCAGATACTAAATACATCTGCATTATAAAAGGGCATAACATAATAACATGTAACAAACAAGAACATATAACGAGCCTGTTCAGAATACAGCCAAAACTGCGGACCTGGAAGCTATTGAAGAAATATCAATTATTTTTATAATAAAAATTCTTTAAAAATAGAAAAAAAGCTTAAAATGGGATATAAATGAGTGTGCCCCATCAAGGTAAAATAGTAGAACAATTTGACATAGATTTGGAGTCAATGGGTCACATGACCCGGAAGCTATTGAAGAAATATCAATTATTTTTATAATACAAATTCTTTAAAAATAGAAAAAAGCTTAAAATGGGATATAAATGAGTGTGCCCCATCAAGGTAAAATAGTAGAACAATTTTACATAGATTTGGAGTCAGTGGGTCACATAACCTGGAAGCTATTGAAGAAATATCACATTTTGCTATAATAACAATTCTTTAAAAATAGACAAAGCCTTAGAATGGAATAAAAATTAGTGTGCCTTACAGATGTTATTTATTGGCATGATTTCCTATTAGTTTTGTCTTAGCTAGTCACTAGATAAGGAATTTATTGATTTTTATTTCTCAAGAGTGCTTGGTTCAAAACTTATTTGACGGTCCCTAACTGCACCACCGCGTGTGGGAGGAGGGAGCAGCTGAGAGACGCTGGCCGAAAACGGAGTCCTTCAACCGGATCAACCGTGAGCTGGATCCCGCTGACTCCGCGGAGCTTGAATGTCCAATATCAAACTAACTTCACCGCAGTCTGTAATGTGAGGGGTGTGCTTGAGAGGACGCGCATAACCCCTGTATGTCTGGCCGAATCGGCGACAGTTTCAGTCTTAAATCGTCTTCCACACATAGTCTGTGTCGGTATTTAGTTTTCAGGCTGGTCAGACATGAAAATCCTCTCTCACATAAATATGTAGTGGCGAATGGCATTAATTTCTTGGACCAGGCTGTGAAGACCGAGGAGGACCTGGAGGGCTGCGCGTATGAAGGCAGATTTGTGTCTTTATTATTCAATCAAAAAAAAGGTTGCTTCAATCAAAAAATATATTTTCAATTAAAAAAAATGCACTTCAATTAAAAAAAAAACTTTTCAATCAAAGAAAAAAAGTATTTGAATCCAAAAATATATTTGAGACTCAAAAAAATACATTTGAACACTGATTTTCTTTGATTGAAAATGTTTTCTTTGATAGAAGTCCGTTTTTTTTTGTTTGAAGCAATGTTTTTAATTGAAGTAGCATTGTTTTTTGATTGGACCATATAATGGGTGGGACATTTGTGTCTTTATCATTCAATCAAAAAATAAGTTGCTTCAAACAAACAAACAAGGGAATCAATAAAAAAAGTCACTTCAATCAAAAGATAAACGTTTTCAATCATAGAAAATAGTTTTGAATGCAAATAAAATATTTGAGACTCCAAAAATTGCATTTGAACACTTTTTTTTTAATTGAAAATGTTTTCTTTGATTGAAGTAATCTTTTTTTGCGTTTGGGGTATACATGGGTAGGACATTTGTGTCTTAATCATTCAATTCCAAAAAAGTTGTTTCAATCAAAAAAAATATTTTCAATTAAAAAAAAAAAATTAAATGCAAAAAAAAATTACACGTCAATAAAAAGGTATTGAAGAGAATGTGTTTTTTCGTTGTTTTTTTTTTTTTTTTTTGAAGAAAAAAAAAATTTGAAGTTCAACATTTTTTGATTAAATAACTTTTTTTTTGAAGAGAAAAAAGTTTTAAAGTTCAATTTTTTTTGATTGAATCATTTTTTTTTTAAGTGAAAAAAGTTTTGAAGTTCAGATTTTTTCGTTTGAATCACTTTTTTTTTGAAGCTCAAAAAGTTTTGAAGTTCAAATTTTTTCGATTGAATCATTTTGGAACAAACGTACCGTGGTGGGCGGGTGCTTCTCTATTGGTCAGACATGTTTGATTGACAAGTGTCTACACCAACGACGTCTTTCTGACAAAGAAGTCTTGTTCGGCACTCCCCAGGCCAGACAGCTTTTTACCAGCAAGAGGGAACAGCGGTGAAGTTGTCGGTAAGTAGATAAAACAGGTTGAAAATAATTGTTGTCATGTTATTAGCCTATTCTGTTGATATTTACAATAAATTGTACGCTTACTAACTTTGTTCACGTTGAGGAATGTTTGTAATGGTGTGAGGTTAGATGTCTAAATATTTTCAGACAGGCAAGCAAAGTGGGCGAACCTATGGCCCCCACGCAGCAGCTTGCTATGTGCTAAAGAGCTACTGTGTTGAGTAGCCACAGCGCTGCCTGTTTAGTAGATGCTTTTATCTTGAGAGCGGGATATAGGTTGCTTAAGCTGCTGTTAGTCGAGGTGCATGCGTCTCTCTCCCCCCTCCCCCCATACATTTACCGCTGGGTCCGGTGTCGGCCAAGTGCCATGTACTGTGCAGGGTATGGCAGGCCGTTTTAACATTTATTAGCTTGACTAAATATGTATACCAGACATCTCAAATACATTCCTTCCTAGTCAAAATTTACATTTCAGACATCTACAATAACATTTGTCCCATCTAAAATGAATATTTCAGATATCTTGAATATAATTCAAAGTAGTACAAATTACGTCACTTTCCCCATTCATGTGTATAGGGCTTTTATTTACAGACATCTACAATAACATTCTTCCAATCTAAAATAAACATTCCGGATGTCTAAAACTGAATTCCGACTAGGATGAAATCTAATTTCAGATCTCCATAATCCAGTCAATACTAGTCATCATCATTTCAGATATAAAAAATAAATAAAACATTCTAGATATCCAGATATATAATTCTTGACATCAAAAATATATTTCTACTAGTAGAAATGACATTACATATATCCACTACTGATTATATGACGAATTAAATTGGAATTTCAGATATCTAAAATTTAAATATGCCTATACAAGGTTGTGTTGTGAATTGGCACTATATAAATAACATTTAAATAAATTGAATTGAACTTCTGGTCACAAAAAACCAAAACTTTTAAAATAAGATTATAGAATTGTTACATTACAGTTAATCTTTCTCCTCTTCCCATCTCTCAGAGTTACCCTAAAAGCCATTTTGTCTTAGCTGATCAGTGGAGTGGACATGAGTATTTCTCCAGCCAGCCATCAAATAAACGTCACATAGTGCTAGGGTATTTTGTATGTCAGGGTTCGTTTTTAATCATGCCTTCCTCATTCTAGTGAATTCAGTCTATTTTAAGCAGAGGAATTTAGTCTTGGGTAGTCATTTAACTAACCATCCTTTTATGTTTCTTCTGCAGCATTGGAAGCAAAGTTGTACTACTTTGTAGCAAGTAGTCTGTGTTGTCCGTGGAGGAGTTGCCCACCATTTTTTCTCAGAAGGGCTGTTTCAGCAATTTGCGGGCTTCCAAAGGCCCCTTTCAGACCAGAAGTTCTGCATGATCACAAACTCCGGGAGCAGCTAATCAAGGTATGAGTATAAACTGTCATTTGTCACCTTCAATACTTTTTAAAATGCTTAGTCCTGGATAATGTGGGCCTACCACAGATGAGGCTTAAAAGCCTCTGTGTGAAGTTTGCATGTTCTCCCTGTGTATATGTGGCCCCCTTCAGGCACACCGGTTTCCTTCCATTGTCCAAAGACATGCACTTAGTATGAGTTTATTGGTGGGACTCATGTGTCCGTCCATCCATTTTCAGACCCGCCTAATCCCTGATGGGGTGGCGGGGGTTGCTGGTGCCTATCTCCAGCGGTCACTGGGGGAGAGGCTGGGTGGACTCATGTGTATTCATCTTTATTCAGACAAAAGAAAGTGAAATCACCAATGAGGCTAATTTTGCCATTGAAGAAGCTGCAGACAGCATTAGCATCAAGGGTTGCCTTAGGCATGTCCCAAACTGGAGAAAAAAGGACTCCCTAGTTCGCTCCGCTGTCAAGTTTATTGTCAACGGACCTATGAGAGTTGCCCACGACCAGTAAAATATTCACACCCTCTTATCTTAACAAAGGTGTTGATGTTGTCATAAGATCTGAGGGGAAAAAATGGGTTCCTCCATGTTTCTGTTAGCATTCTTGTGTTGTGGTGCCTTTATCAGTAAGATTGATGGACAGGGATATTAATCTATACTTCTAAAAACCACCAACCAGGCCAGAAATCTGGATTTAGTGACAGATTCAGACCTAAATTTTAAGAAACAAGTTAAGGCAATTACAAAATCAGCCTTAAGAATATCAGATGAGATGTGTGATTACTTTGCAGGACCTGAAGAAACTAGTCCTTCATTCATCTGCAGTCAGCCTAATTATTGTAACAGCATGTTTACAGATTTACCATTTAAATATACAGGGGTTGGACAATCAAACTGAAACACCTGGTTTTAGACCACAATAATTTATTAGTATGGTGTAGGGCCTCCTTTTGCGGCCAATACAGCGTCAATTCGTCTTGGGAATGACATATACAAGTCCTGCACAGTGGTCAGAGGGATTATAAGCCATTCTTCTTACAGGATAGTGGCCAGATCACGACGTGATGCTGGTGGAGGACAATGTTTCCTGACTCGCTCCTCCAAAACACCCCAAAGTGGCTCAATAATATTTAGATCTGGTGACTGCAGGCCATGGGAGATGTTCAACTTCACTTCCGTGTTCATCAAACCAATCTTTCACCAGTCTTGCTGTGTGTATTGGTGCATTTTCATCCTGATACACGGCACCTCCTTCAGGATACAATGTTTGAACTAGTGATGGGTCGATGAGGCGTCATGAAGCGTTTCAACACATTGCCAAACTGTATTGATACTGTGTCACTGAATACTGACACCTGCTGGACCTTAAAAATCCCTACAGGCTACCTGGTTGACAGAGTTAACTGACACTGATTTGATGACCAAGTATACACAATACAATTTAAATCATTGTATGTTGCATTGCATTATTTTATATTTTCATTTGAATTAAACATATATTTGATTTTTTTTTTTTTAGATACAGTCAATAAATAATGTGAACGAGGATGCTTGTGGACTGGCTTTTATATTTATTTATTTATTAAAATTTTTTTGCTGCCATGTCCTTTCAATGCTCATGCTCACGTTCAATGATTGATCGAACTACTCAGAGTAGCAGCTTTCTACTAAGGGTAGATCAGCTGTTTTTTCTGAAACGACGCTCAGAACAAAGACGCACAGCGCAACCCGCCCAACCATAAAGGCGTCTGCCCAACCCATCCATCAGTGGTGCGCTCCGATCAGCACCTGGCGCTCACTGAGTGAGACTGTGGTACACCATCACACCAGAGATGCAAAATGGTTAAAAATGAACCATTATTAACTGTTACTTTGTTTACAGTTCAACTTGGATTTTATTTACTGCGCAGCATATCTTTGCTGTGCGCGAATGCACACGCGTGCAGCTTAGAGGGAACAGAAACAGTTTGGCGCGTCAGTCAGTTCGAAACAGGTGCTGTATTGGTCACGTGACTTTTCCGTAGCAATACACACATCGACACGGGTTTTGCTCTATGAGCTCGACACATGCGCCGACGCATCGGTGTTGCCGGACCCATCACTAGTTTGAACCATTGGATGCACATGGTCCTCCATTCTGGAGGACCATGTGCATCCAATTTGTCCTCTTTTGAACTCTGGTATGTCACCCATAATGTTGTGTGCAGTGCAATATTTTACCCTGCTAATTGGACCTTCACACTCTGCTCTTATTGGTTCAATGTGCAATTAATGAAGATTGGCCACCAGGCTGGTCCAATTTAGCCATGAAACCTACCACACTAAAATGAGAGGTGTTTCAGTTTCATTGTCCAACCCCTGTAATAGAGATCTGCAGCTCATTCAGCCCTAGCTAAAAACAAACCCTTGGACCACATAAGTCTGGTTCTGAGGTCTTTCCATTGGCTCCCTCACTGTCAGAAGACAGACTTTTGAGTTATGCTGCTGGTCTATAAAGCTCTGATTGTTTTAGGACCAGGATCCATCAGTGGCCTTCTGATCCAATATAAATCTCTAAGACCTCTCAGGTCATCTGGATGCAATCTGGACCGGTTCCCATAGTCAGAAGCAGACCTAAAGAAGCTGCATTTAGCTTCTACGCTCCACATGTCTGGAACAACCTCCCAGACTCAGCTAAAACATTTTTATGTAAATCTAGATTAAAGACCCACCTGTTCTCAGGTCTATAGTAAATATTAGCCTGGCGGTCCACCATGCTAATAATACGCTGAGAAATGCAGAGTGGTCACCACGCCGCGGTGCAGGCAGCCTTTGAAAGCACCCATAATTGTTTTGGTCTACAGACAGTGCTAAAGCACAACCTTGTGTCAAAATAATGCTTATTGTTCCTTTAATAAATTGTTTGTTAATCATGTTTGTTTTTTTATATGTACTTTTTTAATGTCCTCTGTACCTTGCTTTAAGGTTTTTGTAGAAATTTTCTTGTACATTAGATGTGCTTTAGAAATAAACTTGCCTTGCCTCTTAGGTTTGCAGAGGGCTTCAAGATTCTGGGGCTACTGAAAGAGCTCCAGAAAAACCCAGCTGTATTTCCTGACATGTCCGTGTGTGAGGAGAAAGCCCTCACTGCCAGGGACATGAGCCACAGTGGCCTATTCTGCTCAGGGCAGCAATCAGCGCGTTCTGGAGAACCAATTGGTCTGCTTTAGGAGTGACTGGCTGATTGACATTAAAGGTCTGTTTTTGCATTTTAGTCAATTTCTATAAATTTAAAATTACTTTGTACAATACATCAGGGGTATTTTTTCCATGTCTAACAGTCATATTCTTCTATTGTTCTGTCTTATAGAAGAGGAGGATGGTCCACCCTCTCTCTTGATGTTCACCTCTGGAGCCTCTGCCATCCCTCCACTTGGCTTTTCCTGCCAGCCTGAAATCCAGTTTCTGCATGACACCAAGACAATTTACCCAGAAGCCAATACTAGTGTTGTTGTCCTGTTGTATCTGTCGCTGCACTCCTCCTACAAGGCTGTTAGAATATACATGATGGAGGGAATTTTGCAAGCTCCGACCTTTGGAGTTTCTTAAATGATCACGAATGTGACTATGAAAGGTTACGCTGTAAGGTGATGACGGGTTTGCATGTTTGTCCAGCTGTTGTTAATGTTTTACTTAATTTTAAGGTAAAACGTGGTTTTACAAGTCTGAAAAGTGTACCAGTGTTTAAAAAATACTGTTCATATGTTTTTTACTAAAAGCCTTTAGCTGGTCCTGAGGATAAAATATCAGAAGACTGTGCCAGATGATTCAGGTTCTGTCATTAAACTTCTGAAATGGTTTTAGATTTTAACAACTTTCAGGAAGTTGACAAATTGTTATCCAAGACCATCATATGTTCTCTTCTAGGTTTGTCTTTATGGCAATAAAGAAAATACTCAAAATTAAAGTTTGGTACATAAAAAAAATATTAAACTGAACTTATCATGGCCACTAATGACAAAGAAAAAATAAATAAACAGATATTTTTGCCAAAAGGAGGGAGAAGTTTAACACAAGAAGAGGGCCAAAATAAAAATGTGTTTTTTAAAAGAAAGAATGAATAAATTTCGTCCCACTTAATGATTGTGTCCCACTTGTTGATTCTTCACGAAAACATGCAGTTTTATATCTTTATGTTTGAAGCCTGAAATTTGGCCAAAGGTTGAAAAGTTCAAGGGGGCTAAATACTTTCAGAAGGTTCTGTATGTGAGATCATGTTGGTCCAGACAACTCCTGTAAGACAGCAGCTCCAGATGTAAGGGAGAGGTTGAAACATAAGATATGCAAAACTATATAGAATTTCCCATTAGAGTCAATAAAGAAGCTGTTTTATATTACCTAGTCTATCTGATGTGTTTGTGCATAATGTGTACAGTCCTTTGGAGTTCTTATAGAAGAGATGTTGTGAGCGTCTGTCGTCTTGACTTAGTTGGGCATCTAAATTTGCAAAACGGAATCTTTCGCTCAGAGCACAATTAAAATGTGGTAGAAACGCAAACATCCGAAGGTTAGGTTAGGGATACAGTGACGGTATTCATGCTTCTTCCTTTTTCCTTAACCAAAGTTTACAAGTTCCTCACAGCGGCCTGACTGCAAGGTTTCATCGAACCGCACCCAACAGTTATTTCAGAATCAGAAATACTTTAATAATCTCAGTGGAAAATTATTTTCGTTACACGCTGCAGATATAAAAACAACATAATTATATAAATACAACATTCCCCACAAAAGAAATATAAATATATATATATATAAATAAATATTTACAGATCTAAAATAAAGTGATAATGGCAATGTGCAAAAGAATGATTAAATGTCAATAATTGTCAAATGTATTCTGCATCAGAATTACAGACGAGCTGCTGTGTGATTACTTTCTGTGGGCAAACCATGGTGGTTCCAAGCCTGTCTGAACTGTTCCAGCCTCCTTTGAATCTCAGGTGGATATACAATATGTAAAGAAAGTCTGTGGATATCATTATCTGGGTTAAGATTCTCTGCGTCCTCCAGACAGTAGAATGTATGGTAGAAATGCTGCAGCACATGCAAAAATACATCCTGCCAAAGGCGTTCTATGCGCTGATTATGAACTGATTCTCCTGTTATGAAGCCTCTGTGTTCCAGCCCTTGAACTAGATGCATGCATAAAGCAAGCAGCATGTTTTCATCCCCATGGTCTGATCTGACTCTTGATGGTAGTCCATAGTAAGATGTTGCTTTCAAAAACTGACAGAGTACTGTTGTTGCCCTATTGTTTGTACTGCAGCTGAGGTAATCCCACACGGGTGTCCTTCGATGGCACCATGTATCACAAAGCCCCATCTAGAAAGTTGAAACAACACAAAATAAAATTAGTACTTAAAATAAGGATACAACCCCCTACCTGGAGACAATATACGATAATGATCAGAAAACCCGTATTACAAATAAATCAATGGTTTCAACATTTTTTGCTGAAATTATGAATAATTGAATTAGTATATCAGCAAATATTTGAAACACGTTATCACCTAGTGCTAAAAATCAACATTATCAATCTTCAAAAAGACAAAGTTATATATTCATTGCTGGAAAAACACTCAAGGTCACTATATTGTTTCATTTGATAATTTTCTGTAAAAAGCAATTCAGAGCACAATAACTCAACAATAGAACTTAAAGAGCTACTGATATCAACCTGGAGGGTATCCCAGATAGGAGGCTTAACAAATATGGAAAAGCCTGGTGTCTAGGTTGCTAAATTCTGTTAAAGTGTAACTCTTCCCCAAATCAGCTGTTTGTTGTCAATAAACTCTTAACATGGTTGTTTTATAGTACTATCTACATATCCTGGTCATTATTTTTGAAAAATTATAATGCATATTTGTTGAAATCCGGCTTTTGTGTCCAAAACTCAGTATGGCGCCTTCCTAGGGTCAAACTTCTTGCATTGAATTTCAAATTAACATTAGTTTCTGCACGTGCAACGTAATTCTGAGTGTGTGACATTGGTCCCCTGGCTGCTCAGGACTATAAAAGCCAGCTCAGTCTTAAAAAACAAAACAAAAAAATAGAGCATCTTCTTGTGCCTCCATTGAGAGCACTATTGCACTTTTCAAACTCTCTAGCGACCTTTTTTATCTTCAAAAAACAAATTTACCAACTTTTTATGTGTTGTTGGGGAGTGTATGTGAAAGCAATCAATTGTTCTGCAGTTAGTGTCTTGAGGCAGCCGGGAAGGGGCTGCTGTGAGACTGTGATGTTGGTTCTAGGTTGGACATTGGACATGGGCGATCTGCGGTATCTGCCTGCTGTTTGAGACGATACAGAGAGGGTGATCTGGGGCTGACGTGTCCACATTACAAATGAATCATGATGCACAAAGCTGCCGGTGATCCCGCCTGGGTTACAAAGCAGAAAATATATGTTGATTCTGATATATGATAATATATAACAGGACCAATTCTGTCCACCATTTGACTCTGCAGCGCCAGGTTGTGGCTTCACTGAGTCAGGGCCTTGAGCCAGCAGGTCAAATTGATCAGAGTCTGGTCTGCTTGGCTCCACAAAAACCTTCCTACACCGCCAGGGATGAGGAGGGTGAAAAATCCTCCAACTCAACAGACCGAAACGTGGCGTAACTACCAGCATAACTCTGCCCACTCTCCATGATTCAGTACAGCAAATCAAGCAGCCTGTCTCACTCTCATATATATATATATATATATATATATATATATATATATATATATATATATATATATATATATATATAAATAAATAAATATGCCACAAACTGTTGGGGTACGGCATATGGTAAGCCCACCTTGCAACAGTCCGACTCCACCTTCTTGCAGCAGATGTCAGGTTTGTCCTTCCCAACATTTAGCGTACCCTGGCCCGTGTGACAATCACATCTTGAGCACGAAGCAGCACCCTCATCATCTGAAAAATACAAACATGAAAGCATTAATGATTAAAAAATACTCTCACAAGCGGATCCAACTTAAATATCAATTTTCTGTAGAAAAGACAAACCTCATTCCCAGAGTTTGGATACTGGTCCTGCAATGTGCTCACACGCTCTTGCAGCTGATTGTCATCTAAGGCAGACAGTCTTCCTCTTATGCGTAGGTCCACCAGCTTTGATTTGTTGTTCAAAAACGACGAGGAACATCCCATCATTTTTGCCTTTTTTTTGATTGTATGTCCTTGCTTCATAAGGACGTCTATGTGCTCTCTGGTAACAATAGATGGTCTGCCACTCCGCCCTAGGAAAACAAATGTTAAGTATTACATTTTATACAGAAGACAACCCAATCTTTAACAGCAAAAAAATAAAATAGAAATCAATTAATAAAAAAAAGAAAAGAAATTTTGTTTGTGAGGACTTACCTGAACTAACCCGCCTTATGAAGAAACGACGATCCTCGGTTCGATGGAAATGAGCTATTGCTAGCACTCCAACCTCAGTCAAACTGCTTTACTGTTCATTGTAGGTTTCTGTAGACAATAAATGTTCAATTCTGTGAAGGTTTCTTACACAACTTTCTATTGAACGTCGCTCTCTGTCGCTACACATTCCCTGGCTAAGGGCTCGCTCGGTTTCATGCCCTTTTCTTGCAATTCTGTCAATTACTACCAACGCAAATTGACGGACAGAAAGCGGAATTTACAAAGTTGGATGTCTTACATATTGGTTTCAAAACTTTTGATCATTGATTTTTGATATCTGAAATAAAAACTATGACCGGTAAAAAATGGATTATGGAGATCCAGGATTAGTTTTCAGACATCCAGAAAGTTTATTTTAGATAGGAAGAAAGTTATTTTAGATATCCGAAAGTAAAATCCCACTACACATAAATGGGAAAAGTGATGTAATTTCTACTATAAATAATTATATTTAAGATATCTAAAGTTTCCACTTTAGATAGCAAGAATTCTGTTGGAGATATCTGAAATACACATTAAGTCAAGACTTTAGCACTGCAAAAAGGGAACTAAAAGTGAGTAAAACTTTCTTGAAATCAGTGTATTCTTCCTTGATTTGAGCAGCTAAATAAGACTATTTGCCAATGGAATGAGTATTCTTACCCCTAAAAAAAGGTTATTAGCTATTCTGCACTTGAAATAAGATGATGTAGATGAACTGTTATTATTTTAAGTGCAAAAATCTTATTCCGTATTTGAGATGTCTGGTATACATATTCAGTCAAGCTAATAAATGTTAAAACGGCCTGCCATACCCTGCACAGTACATGGCACTTGGCCGACACCGGACCCAGCGGTAAATGTATGGGGGGAGGGGGGAGAGAGACGCATGCACCTCGACTAACAGCAGCTTAAGCAGCCTATATCCCGCTCTCAAGATAAAAGCATCTACTAAACAGGCAGCGCTGTGGCTACTCAACACAGTAGCTCTTTAGCACATAGCAAGCTGCTGCGTGGGGGCCATAGGTTCGCCCACTTTGCTTGCCTGTCTGAAAATATTTAGACATCTAACCTCACACCATTACAAACATTCCTCAACGTGAACAAAGTTAGTAAGCGTACAATTTATTGTAAATATCAACAGAATAGGCTAATAACATGACAACAATTATTTTCAACCTGTTTTATCTACTTACCGACAACTTCACCGCTGTTCCCTCTTGCTGGTAAAAAGCTGTCTGGCCTGGGGAGTGCCGAACAAGACTTCTTTGTCAGAAAGACGTCGTTGGTGTAGACACTTGTCAATCAAACATGTCTGACCAATAGAGAAGCACCCGCCCACCACGGTACGTTTGTTCCAAAATGATTCAATCGAAAAAATTTGAACTTCAAAACTTTTTGAGCTTAAAAAAAAAAAGTGATTCAAACGAAAAAATCTGAACTTCAAAACTTTTTTCACTTAAAAAAAAAATGATTCAATCAAAAAAAATTGAACTTTAAAACTTTTTTCTCTTCAAAAAAAAAGTTATTTAATCAAAAAATGTTGAACTTCAAATTTTTTTTTTCTTCAAAAAAAAAAAAAAAAAAACAACAACGAAAAAACACATTCTCTTCAATACCTTTTTATTGACGTGTAATTTTTTTTGCATTTAATTTTTTTTTTTTAATTGAAAATATTTTTTTTGATTGAAACAACTTTTTTGGAATTGAATGATTAAGACACAAATGTCCTACCCATGTATACCCCAAACGCAAAAAAAGATTACTTCAATCAAAGAAAACATTTTCAATTAAAAAAAAAGTGTTCAAATGCAATTTTTGGAGTCTCAAATATTTTATTTGCATTCAAAACTATTTTCTATGATTGAAAACGTTTATCTTTTGATTGAAGTGACTTTTTTTTATTGATTCCCTTGTTTGTTTGTTTGAAGCAACTTATTTTTTGATTGAATGATAAAGACACAAATGTCCCACCCATTA
The DNA here is from genome assembly GCA_037039145.1 of Fundulus diaphanus. Classification (NCBI taxonomy): domain Eukaryota; kingdom Metazoa; phylum Chordata; class Actinopteri; order Cyprinodontiformes; family Fundulidae; genus Fundulus; species Fundulus diaphanus. Next base: position 6,738,059 of record CM073130.1, on the reverse strand, counting down.
TATGGTCCAATCAAAAAACAATGCTACTTCAATTAAAAACATTGCTTCAAACAAAAAAAACGGACTTCTATCAAAGAAAACATTTTCAATCAAAGAAAATCAGTGTTCAAATGTATTTTTTTGAGTCTCAAATATATTTTTGGATTCAAATACTTTTTTTCTTTGAAAAGTTTTTTTTTAATTGAAGTGAATTTTTTTTTAATTGAAAATATATTTTTTGATTGAAGCAACCTTTTTTTTGATTGAATAATAAAGACACAAATCTGCCTTCATACCCCTAGGGGTACGCGAACAATAGTTTGGGAATAACTGGAATAGATCATCCGCTATTACCATATAACATAGAAAGGATTTCTGGATCAATGTGTGCTTCTATGCATTGTGTCTTCTTTAGCCTGGTTCTGTTGGACGTTTTCCTTCCCGTTAAAGGGGAGTTTTCCTCTCCACTGTCGCTTCCTGCATGCTCAGGATGAGGAATTGCTGCAAAGCCATCAACAATACAGACGACTGTCCTCTGTGGCTCTACGCTCTTTCAGGAGGAGTGAATGCTGCTTGCCAAGACTCAATGCAATCTGGTGGGTTTCTTTAGAGAGGAAACTTGTTGACCAATCTGTCTGGATGATTTGATTGAATTTGACTTTGTAAAGTGCCTTAAGATGATGTGTGTTGTGAATTGGCACTATATAAATAAAATTTTATTGAATTACAAGGCTTCTGTACAGTTGAATGACGCGCTGAAAGGAACCCAGAATGAGGCGCTGAAAGGAACCCAGAACCCAGAAAATTAAAAATCAATTTGTCAACTCACATCAGTTCGGTTACCGAGGCTGTGCTGCGAATAATTATAGAAGAAGGAAGTTTGACCGGACACAAGCGCCTGAATTCCACAAGCTAAACAGGAAACGTCGGCGCTAGACAAGATAAAGTTCCGGTTAATTTCAGAATAAAATCACTGCACCAACTTAACTAGCTTGACTAGTGTAAACAAAACGGGGATACAGCAACAAGAAGAGACAGAGGGGCTTTTGGTGATGAAATGGGATATTCAAGTGCACGGATAACGATTTATGCCCTAAAACATGAGAACCATGGCTGTTTTTAATTTTTTTAATTTATGAGTGATAGCAGCAGAAAGGACCACACGAACTTCTGTTTTTGCCAGTGCCGTTTCCACAACCTGAGCCACAGCTGGCCTAGGAGCAATGTGAGAACCGCAACCCGCACCGCATTCAATTGGCTAGCCTGTCTGTTAGCTGATTGGAACTACTTAAGGACTTTGCCTTTGATACTATAATGGCTGCACACTTAACTAAAGTGTGCAGCCATTAGAAAATATAAGTCTAAATAAAATAACTTAAGATTGACATATATAGTGTAATCTGGAACCAATAAATGTAAATTATATTGCTTGGTGGTGGTGGAAGCATCCACCACAGATGTGTATGTTTATATTTGAGCCCATATGTAGAAGTTAAACTCTGTGGATTATAGGAAATCCATCATAAATTCTGACTTTATATATCATGTTATCCTAAGAATAGTTTGCATAAATCGTTAAACGTTCATAACCAAATTAGCTTTATTGTAAAGGTTAGAATACGTAAACCACCAGAATTCTGTATGTATGATATTTGTCTTTAGGCGTGTGTAGAAATAAATGAGTGACGAGCCATGCCTTTGTAACATTCAAGGTCACCTTTCATTCAAACTGTGAAAATCTTTTCATGAAGGAGAGCATCTTTCTTGGACTTTTCCTATAAGAAGTTCCTGCACATGAATCTGAGTCAGAGGGTGGACTGAGAGGAAAAGGTGGCTGTCCAGTTTTCTACAGTGAACATGTTGATCTCTGTGTCATGGCGACTGGAATCTCAAACACATGAACAAAAATGCATTCATGTTAAAAGTGTCAGCATTCCCATCTCACTAATCTGTAAAACATCTGCAAACAGCACAATATGTTTTGCAGTTGCAGTTGAGTTTGGTTCATTAGTTTATTTAGGAACAATTCACATCCAGGTCCCTTACAATGCTTAAAAGTCAACAAGTCTTACTGTCTTTTTCAGAACAGCAGGAGGGAATTCAATTATGATCTGAATCAATTTAACTCTGTCAGATTCAGCCCTTCAGTATTTATGAAAATCTGTTTGTATGACGTTGTCTGGCACAGAGGACTAATGGAATTCTTCAAATCTACACTTTGATGGCATCGCCTGTCCTGATAGAGACGGAGCAGTAGAGAGGCTTTTAACAAAAAGAAACCTCCGGCAGCAGCAGACTCAGGAAGTGCAGCCATCTGCCTGGATTGATAGGAGAAGCCGTTTGCTGTGATAAAAGCTTTGCACACTCTTCACTTTCCTTCCCAGCTCGGTAAGATAATCAGCAGAAGATCTCCTTCCAGTCTTCATCATGCACCCTGGGCTTTCACTACTTTCTGATTCCCGCCAGACCCAAACCATTGTCACTGCGTTAAGGCTGGTCCCTGTGAAGGCCAGGTGATCTGACGTTCCCCATGAACTTATTTTCTACCAAGCCAGGTCATAGAACATACCACTGTAAAGTTTTATGAAAGGTCTGTTGACAGTTTTACTGGTCTATATGTCCCTGTTCTGTTGTTCACCAGAAAAATTAACTAAAGTAAGAATGGAGAATGACTGTGGTCTATGTTAGGAGCTCAGCTTTCATTGCCAGTGCACTAAAATAGGAACTGCATGATTTCCTGTCATTTCACTTTTTGTAGAGCAGGTGGACAGTAACAATAATGTGGCCAGCCTGCTCTATTTAAGGCCACTAAAAGTGCAGTTTACCTCCTCTGCTGGGAATGGGACACTCACCACTTCAGCTCTGACTTTGATTTGAAGTTCATTAAAAAAGACAGCAAAGAGCATGGCTACCATCTGACATGATTCCTAAGTCTGACTGAACTGAAGCTGTAAGCAGAACAGCATGCAGCATACATGATGTGTTCTAACCTGCTCATACCCCTGATACACACACACACACACACACACACACACACACTGAGCACTGACGGAGTGTGTTTGTTTGAGCTTATGAGGGAAAGAGCCCACAGGGACCCAGGTGAAAACAGAGTTTATATGGATCCGTCTTGACCTCTGGGAGGGAGACAAAAAGTGAGCACAGCAGAGTTTATCAAATTACTACTGATCTCTGGTGACGGACTGCCCTTCCAGGTGCACACCTACAGAGGCAAGGGACTAAGTGATTCATAGCTCCATACTGCCACCAAGTGGAGGTAACAGGATCAGTTACTTCTGCATGAAACATTGTCCGACATGAAGATGGTGACGCAGTTTTGGATTTTTTTGCATTCAAAATGTCACTCAGCCAGAGTTGACCTTTGTTTTTGAACTGTCCAAAAACCTTTTCAAACAAAAGTAGAATTCATAATTCCTGATCCATTTGATGTGTCTGTTGACATTTTATTCTTGATTACTGGAACCATTTTCTTTACAAATAACTGATCTTTGCAAAAGAAAAGAGACTATTGGTTGCACAGAGGATAACTATGGATTCATTTAACATTTGCAATGTTAATACAAGAAGCAGAATGATTACAGGCTCCAGGACATGGTGTCATCGGGATTTGTAATGATTCTGGTTTCGTTTCAGATGTCAACAAAAAGGATTTTTGTAGAAGGTGAGCTTTAGAAAGTCAAACCGGCACTGTCCAGAAAAGAAACCATCAGGAACTTTCATAGATTCAGCAATATCTACTAGAACTGTTTTTTCTGTTCATACATGTAAAATCTTCAGGTTAATGAAAAATGAAAAAATGCCTATAGTAAGATTTTAAAAAAGCTATTGTGGATCAGTTTCTGAGTTAGTTCTTTCTCCTTAGCCAATATGATGATGGCAAACATTTCCTCTTCTTTCATTTTTTTTGCTGTCACAGCAAGTAATTTGTCTCCATCTAAACCTATTTTCTGTATCTTCCTCTTTCATATCAGCTACCTTCATGTCCTTTTATTAACTCCGTCCATAAATCTCCCCCTTGGTCTCCTCCAGGCCTACTGCTCAGTAGATCCAGCCTCAGCATCCTTCCACGAATGTACTCACTATCCCTCCTCTCTTCATGTACAAACTATCTCAGTCTGGGCTCTCTGGCTTTATCTCCAAGACATCTAACAATAGCTGTCCCTCTGATGGACTTTTTTCTGATCCTATCCATCCACGTCACACCCGAAGAGAACCTCAACATCCTCATCTCTGTTACTTCCAGCTCTACCTCCTGTTTTTTCCTCACTGTGGCTGTCTCCAAACCAGACAACACCACTGGTCTCACCACCATCTGGTACACCTTTCCTTTCATTCTCCTTGATACACTTTTATCACACAGCACAACTGATAATTTTCTCCAACCATTCCAACCTGCTTGAACATGTTACTTCACCTTTTTTTTATACTCACCATTGCCCTGGACTGTTGATCCTAGGTACTTAAAATACTCCCCCTTCTTTATATCTGCTCTCTGTAACCTCACAACTCCACCAGTGTTCCTTTAATTCACACAGATGTATTCTGTCTTGCTGCACATAACCTTCATTCCTCTCCTTTCCAGGGCAAACCTCCACCTGTAACGATCGGTGTGCTGGTCTGACCTGCTCACTCACTCCACACACCTGTCTTGCTCCACCTCCTCTGCAATTAACTGTTACCTGCTCCACCTGCTTATCCCACTACTTAACCAGACCTGACCCCATAGTCCAGTGCTAGTTCGTTTTAGCCCACTGGTTAGAGGAATCCAGTATTCGTCTACTAGTCTGTTTCCAAAGCCTTTTTCCCTTTAATACCAAGCCTGCTTGTTCCCCTTTTCTGATCCTGTCTGTCTGCCTCTTGTTTTTTGAAACCCGGACTGAAACCCGACCTCGCTCTTGGATAACCCCTTCTGGATTGTCAGTGGACCTCTGCCCTATCGGACCCGACCTTGGACTGTCTTAGGATCACGAACCCGGAAAGCCCCTGCTCGGTCCGTTTGGCTGTCATCGCCGCAAAGCCCCTCTGGCCCGGATCAGTCAGCGCCGGCCCTGCGCTTCGTTCTCGAGCCGACACCCCAAGCTGCCGGCTCCTATCTCTCAGGTTAGTGATCTGTTCCTTCTGCACTTTGTCTCTTTAGTGCCCACCAGATCACTAACCTGTTGCCCTTGCCTCTAGCAGTTCCCCTAGCCACGCTGACGTAGGCTGCAAACCGTCAAACTGAGCCACCCTCTTCATTAAACAATATTACTCTCCACTGACCTTGTCTCGGTTGATCACTGGGTCCATTCCCGAATCGTTACACCACCTCTCTAGATTTTTCTCCACCCATTCCCTGCTCTCACAGCCAAACACAATGTCATTTGCAAACATCATAGTCAATGAGATTTTTGTCTAACCTCATCTGCCAACCTGCTCATCACCACAGCAAACAAGAAGGGGCTCAGAGCCGATCCTTGATGCAATCCCACTTACACTTACACCTGTTAGATAATATATGAAACTACCGGTAGCTGGAGCTGTTGAAAGCAGTTACTGGGAAAATAACAGATGATTCACAGAAATTGTGGACATCAGAAAAGTGACATACTTAGATATGGACAAAGAGGTCTAATTAAGGAGAACGGGTCAGTTATCCCGGGGACATCATGTCCGTATCAGAAAACACCCAAGTAGGGACAATTCTCCACTGATGTCATGTGAGGAATACTGGTGTCATATAGGTACACTCCCTTGCATGCGAGTGTACATTCTAGATTTATAAAATGCTGATGTAACCTTTATTCCGGGCTCTCTTCGTCATTTTCATTTTTCCTGCATTACAATCAATCAAGAGCCTCAGTACTGATATGTACAATTTTTCTGACTTGTTTGGTTTAAATGTGTTAAAGTATAGTTTCTGTTCCGAGAGTCATTTCTTACTAAAGATGTTATTTATTAAATTAAGATCCCTCCTCCGGGGTAAAATGGGGCCGTAATCATTAACACACCTGACCACTGTCTTATAGATCTCATAAATGTTGGAGAAATATGAATGTAATCATTTTATTTCTATCAAGTTACAGGCATTTGGTTTGTTTTAAGAGTTTGCTTTCAGGAAGGTTCTGTTGTTTTTAACCTTAGACAGGGAGAATAAATGGTTCTCCCAGATAAGGAATGTCTCTCTTATCCAGCTGTGCATGAAGCTGGTGACTGATCACCAATAATACTTGCTCCCTTCTTTGTTTTTCAACCCCCATGTTGTAAACTCCTGAATCCTCCTGACCCTTCTTTGATGTGTGACAATAAAGGCAGGAGGACAGAGGCAGACCGGCGCAGATGATCCCAGACTGTCAGGGAGTAAAAGTTCTCCGTTTGGGTTTATCCTCTGTCCTCTTCTATAGAACAGTCTAAACTTGTGTTGTGTGGTTTTCGTTCTAGGATAAAATGGGTTATTTATAATAACCCTATCAGCCTGGTGCCGTGAGCCGGATCCCAACATATCAACTCGCTGACGAGAGGAGCAACGCGCTGAAACCCACCGGTGGTCTGAGTCAAGGACCGGTCTAAAGTCCCAGGAGGTAATTTCCTCGCTGGGCCAGTGTCATAGGTTAACTCCTTTCGCCAACGAGGGATCCGACCGGGAGAAAAACACACCACAGCAAGTAAGTTTTAAACCGACTGGTTACGGGCAGGTTTGAGTCCCCCGTAGGAAGTACATTAAAAAAAAAAACCCTAACCCTAATATTGCATCTGTAGTACATTTTTTGGGCATTAAACCATACTGCTGGTCATAGTTACTCACTTCTTACCTCAGTCTAGTTACTCATTCCCATAACTTAATTGTGTGACTCATCAACGTTATACATCTATTTGCCTCAACTCTGCACATCTCCCTTGTTTGTTTAAAAAAGGTACCAGCACACATCCAATCCTCAGGCATATTCTCTATCACTAAGATCTCAATAACAGCCTAGACAAAAACCCTACTGTACCTGTCAGTACAGTCCCACCTCAATCTTTATTCACCCTAACCTGCTAAATATCGTTACCATATCTGTGTCTCTGCCAATCAGTATAAATCTTTCTCTCCCTCCTTACTGTCCCTGTATGACCCTTGTTTGTCCTTAGCTTCCTCTACCTTCACTTTACACTGCATCTCTCTGTACTCCTGGCAACTCTCGTCAGTCCTCACAGTGTCCCACATCTTATTAGCTGATCTCTTTCTATGAACACACTCCTTTACTTCCTCGTTCTGCCACCAAATCTCCTTATCATCTTTCCTTTCACAGGAAATACCAAGTACTGTCCTAATTGTCCCTTTGATGGCATTAGTTGTAGTTGTCTGGTCATCTGGAACCACCTCCTGGCCACCAGACTCTGTCTCAACTCATCCCCGAAAGCCACACAACTATCCTCTTTTTTCAGCTTCCACTACTTTGATAGTGAGGACGATGAAGAGAACAAAGGTAGGGCAGAGGACAGAGTCATTCATTTTACACACCACCATCGTAGGCTGTCTAGCAACACTCTCACCAACCACTACCTTGTAGTCACTGAGTTTTCTTCGGATTACATTGTCTACACAAGATGTAATCCACCTGTGTGCTTCTACCTCCGCTACTGTAATTTCACCTCTGGTTCCCTACAGCCGACTGGCTGACTGGAAAGTAATCATCTCTTAAAACATACAAATGTTACAATTATTCATCAGTATTTTATTACACAAAGAAATGTTCTATCGCAAAGTCATCACTTAACATTTAGCAATAAATATGAAGTCTTTACTTGACAATAAAGACTCTTTGCGAAGTCTACCACCCTCTGTCCTTCTGAATCTATGTTCTGGATACCTAACCTGCCCATCACTTTCTCATCATCTCTGTTCCCTGCTCCAGTCAGTCCACTGAAATCCGTAGCAATTGCCCTTCTCTCACCTCTGGATATATTCTGCATCACTTCATCTAACTAGAAAAAGGAATTTCTCCTCCTCCTCCCCTAACACACAGCCCACCTGTGGAGCATAATCGCTAACAACACTGAACGTTACATATTCAGTTTCTAGCTCCAGACTCATCACCCTATCTGATACTCTCTTCACCTGTCCAGAACATTCCTGACAAACTCCTCCTTCAAGATAACTCCTAGACCATTTCTCTTCCCATCCACACCATGGTAGAACAGCTTGAACTCTGATCCTAAACTTCTAGCTTTGCTATCTTTCCTCTTCCTCATGTCAGCTAATTCTCTAGCTGCTCCTGTCATAGTCGCAACATTCAGAGTCCCTATTCTCAGTCACTCTCTGCTTATGGACACTCATCCTCCTCCACCTCCTTCTTCTTCTTCTTCTTCCTGTTTCCACCGGTCATTATTAACCCTGGCCTAGTCCGATCCGGTATGAAGATTGTGTTATTCACTCATATGGTAAATTTGGCAAAGGTTTTACACTGGAGACCCTTCCTCACGCAACCCTCTGCATTTATCCGGGCTTGGAACCGGCCCAGAATAGGACACAGGACACTGTGCACCCTTTCAGGCTGCATTGTGATGCATTATGCAATATGGTGATGGCAAACAAAGAAAATACAGACAGATGGTGGGGGGAAAGATTTGTTATACTCTAAGGCAGGGGTGTCAAACTCATTTTGGTTTAGGGGCCGCATACAGCTTAATCTGATCTCAAGAGGGCCACACGAGTAAACTCATTGCAAGATTAAATAGAACCAATAAAATTGGACTTGTTGTTGATTTTTATATTCTTTTCTTTTTTTCTTTTTTTTCCAGTGTCCTGTCTAGCAATGTGGCAATAAGAATTGATGTCTTAATGCCAAATAGAGCTCGACAGATTTTGCTTTCACAAGTGGAGCAATCAGCTTTCGCCATAGTGCTCTGCTTGATTTATGCATGTAAATAGTTTTATTGTGATTCCTGCAGGGAGAATTTCAAATTATATGGACACTACAATGGGAAAGTAGGAGAGTAAAGGAAGAACAAGAAGAGAAAAAAAAGAAAGAGAAGAGGTGAAAGAAAGAAGAGATAAAAGGGAGAGAATGATAAAACGACCTCCGTCTGCTCCATCACCTGGAAAGAGAGATGCAAAAAGAACAGCACAACCAACAGACATAAAGCAACAGAAGGCCCGCCTTCCCCAAGCACCGAGGGAGGAGTCAGGGGACCCATAACCCCGGACTCCCAAAGGGGCCCCCAAAGCAGGGCGCCCAAGAGGAGACAACACAGGAAATCTGCAACACCCCCCCCCCCCCAAGGAAGGAGGAGAGACGACCCCGAGGAAATCCTCCAGCCACCGCAATGCCGACGCCCCAAGGAGCTGCGGGGACGAGCCCGTGGGCTCCGCCGGCAGCCAGCCGCGCTGAAGTGGTCGCGGCCATGGGCCCTGAGGGTAGAATTCATAATCGGCCGCGGCGGGGGCCCCGGCCGACCCCCGGGGGGCCAGGCCCCGCGAAGCAGCCACCGGGAACGGGCCGGCGCACACCCAGGAGCCCGCCCCAAACCCGAGGACTGTCAATGCGACCGTCAATGCAATATAATTATCAGGATGATTGCATATACAGTGTGGACAGATATTAGATTGTGCCAAACAATGTGATTTTTATATTCAATTAATTTCACTTTTACACAATATATTATGAATAACCTCAGCGTTTTTAAGAAAAGTATGTGCAATTTCAACAATACTTTTACTCAGTTAAACATTTACTTGTGCATTAGGCATAAGAACTGATCACAGTGATTGTACAATGTTGAAAAACATTTATTCACATTTTTTGGAACTTAAAAACACTGTCTTGCATGACAAAATACATCAAACAGATAAAAATTAAGAAATGATTTAAAATCAATTTTCCACATCTGAAGCTCAGTGCTACCATCTGCTGATTAAAACACAGCGCCCCTCGTGAACAATATAGGAACTGCAGATTTCCAATTAATGAAGTACATGTTTTTTTCAATAATTGTTTTATCATTCTCTTCCTTTTATTTCCTCTTTCTTTCACCTTTCCTTTTTTTTCTTCTTGTTCTTCCTTTCATCTCCTACTTTCCCATTGTAGTGTCCATATCATTTCAGATATTCCCCGCATGAATCATAATAAAACTATTCACATTCATAAATCAAGCGGAGCACTATGGCAAAAGCAGTACTGCTACACTTATGAAAGTCAAATCTGATGAGCTCTTTTTGGCATTAAGACAACAATTCTTATTGCCATATTGCCAGACAGGACACTGGGGGAATTATTATTATTATTTTTTTTTTGTTGAATAATGATAATGCATTTAGCCACCGGGCCGGACTAAATTGTTCGACGGGCCGTATGTTTGACACCCCTGCTCTAAGGTGTGGTAACACTGCTCAGCAGATGTTTCACAAATGGTTTGAAACACATCTCTGCTGGAGTTATATCAGGTAAAGTTAGTCAAAATTCTCAACATCAGTACATGATGGTCATTTAGCAGAAACTTAAAGGGAAGTGGCTAAATGCTGACCTGGGAGTATGATCTGACATCTCCAGATGGATGTCACTACATAATAGCACTGCAAGTAATTCAATTCAATTAAATTTTATTTATATAGCGCCAATTCATGAAACATGTCATCTCGAGGCACTTTACAAAGTCAAAATCAGTCAGATTATACAGATTGGTCAAAAATTTCCTATATAAGGGAACCAGTTGATTGCTTCAAAGTCCCGACAGGCAGCATTCACTCCTGGAGAAGCGTAGAGCTACAGGGAGAGTCGTCTGCATTGTCCATGGCTTTGCAGCAATCCTTCATACTGAGCAAGCATAAAGCGACAGTGGAAAGAAAAACCACCCATTAGCGGGAAGGAAAACCTCCAGCAGAACCGGGCTCAGTATGAACGGTCATCTGCCTCGACCGACTGGGGGTTACAGAAGACAGAGCAGAGACACAACAAGACAGACAAAAAAGCACAGAAGCACACATTGATCCAGTAATCTGTTCTACATTAGATGGTAATAGCGGGTGATCTGTCTTCCTTGGATGATGTCACAGTCAACAGAACGTCAGACCAGGTGTACCTACTATGAAGAAAAATTGAGAACAAAAAGTTAAAAGCTGAAATGACGACAGTCATTTCAATCTAATACAATGCAAAACTGGAGAACAGTAGAAATCAGTAGAGTGAGAAAAATAGGCCCTGATGTCCTCCAGTAGCCTAAGCCTATCACACCACAACTATAGAGGTAGCTCAGGGTAACATGAGCCACTCTAACTATAAGCTTTGTCAAAAAGGAAAGTTTTAAGATTAGTTTTAAAAATAGACAGGGTGTCTGCCTCACGGACCAAAACTGGGAGTTGGTTCCACAGGAGAGGAGCCTGATAGCTAAAGGATCTGCCTCCCATTCTACTTTTATAGACTCTAGAAACCACCAGCAGACCTGCAGTCTGAGAGCGAAGTGCTCTGTTAGGAACATACGGGGTAATCAGAGCTCTGATATATGATGGAGCTTGATTATTAAGGGCTTTATACGTTAGAAGGAGAATTTTAAATTCTATTCTTGATTTAACAGGAAGCCAATGAAGGGAAGCTAAAATTGGAGAAATATGATCCCTCTTGTTGATTTTCATCAGAACTCTCGCTGCAGCATTTTGGATCAGCTGAAGACTTCGAACTGCATTTTGTGTACTTCCTGATAGTAAAGAATTACAATAGTCCAGCCTTGAAGTAACAAATGCATGGACTAGTTTTTCAGCATCACCCCTGGACAGAATGTTTCTAATTTTGGCGATATTCCTGAGGTGAAAAAAGGAAACTCTGGAAACCTGTTTAATATGGGATTTAAATGACATGTCTTGGTCGAAAACAACACCAAGATTTTTAACTTTATTACCAGAGGCCAAGTTAATGCCATCCAGATTAAGTGATTGATTAAGAACTTTATTTTTTGAGGACTCTGGCCCAAAGATTACAACTTCTGTCTTGTCAGAATTTAAATGCAGGAAATTGAAAGTCATCCAGCTTTTGATGTCATCAAGACATGACTGCAGTCGAAGTAACTGATTCCTATGTATGTATAACTAGCTCACTCTCCTGTGTTATGCCATCATGCCATGGCTAAATCCAGAGTGAATTTTGAACAATATGTGACATGGGGAAAGAATCAAAAAGGACCAAAAGGTATTTCACATTCACAGCCACCAAGGACCCGCCTTCACGGTAGGGTGCCTGCTGTGAACCCAGACCACACCCCACACGCAAAAGTTCAGAGCACTCTGGTCAGACTCTCAGTCTTCACCACTTCTTCTTCCCTGGAGCCCTCGAGGAGAGGGGGGGGGGGGGCAGAGCAGACCAGACTGGACCAGCACTGTGGGGCCTAACGGGGCCCGAAAGACGCACAAGCCAGCACAGGGGAGAAATCTCTCTTCGCCCAGGGGACATGACCAGGCAAATGAGAGTTAAGTCTGCTGTCTTAACTTCAGCGTTAGGTGTAGGAGGAAAGAATCCCTCCATGCCAAAAACAGCTTTGTTTATTTCTCCTCAGCTGTTACAGGAAAGGTGACTTGAGACAGCGCGGATCGGCCTCCTTTACCCACTTCCCAAGCTGAGAGAAAAAGGGAGCTGAAATTGTGACTGCAAACGGTCAGAGAAAGTTGCAGAGCCCCAGGCCTCCGATCCCGACCACATTTCGGCCGGGTCGTGGCCACATGTCTGCTGTTGCTGGTGTTATAGATTTAGTTCACCGGCCTGCTCCTACATATCTATTGAAGGCCCATCTTACCCCGGTTCCAGATTTGGCAGTAAATGAGGAAAACATTGATCAAGAGGTAAACAGTGTAATATGCATATTTAATTTATTAGAAAATTAAATATGGAGACAGAGTATTACATTACCATTATAAGATCCCCTCATAGCGATTGGTGATGCAGGATTCCGTCTGACTTTCACAACTCTGAACACATCTTTTTAAGGGTGAGACCCTCCCATGTTTTTTTAGGAGGAGGAGGGGGATCTGTTTCGAAGAAACAAAGAAACTCTCTTTCTGACCCACCCCCTCCGGCAATAAACCTCCATGTGTTACTCTACCCAGCAACAAGGGGGGAGACATACCTTACTGCCTAAGATATTTCCCTCAACACTAGGCTTCAGAGCCGCAGGCTAGCCCACTGCTGAAGGGATCAACGCTTTCGCTGGACCACTGCTTTTCCTTGGATGGCCAAAGTGGACCAAACTCACACGAGGCACCGACAGGTTCGGCAGAGAAACCAAAGGGGGAGGTTACATGGTCATTTGGAAATGTTTGTATAATGCTTACACATGGTTGTTTTAAACACAAAGAGCTAACCGGCGTAGCTCATGCTAACATTCTGTATCAGGCCATTGCCGATAGGATTCGAGTGTGCTTTTATGGTTAGAACAAACGTTATCTCCACAGGGGTTTCATACACTAATGGTAGGGTGACCACCTGCTAATAAGCCCAAGGGGGGACAAGGGGTATGTTTCTGAGGGACAAAGTGGGACACTGCTTGGTGCGGCGGTGCCCCCACCTCAGGGGCAGACTCACTGATAGTGATTTACACATTTCTAGCACATACCACCTTACATGGTATATTAATAATGCCCTATTCCCATAAACATGTGTAATTGCTGATGTATGCTCATGAATAGGCCAACCAATGTGTATTTCTTTCTAAATAAAGATTCATAATACGTTGAACATTCAATGAACAGATGCACTTCCAATTCCGATTTACTTTAGCTATTTAATTTTATTTATTTTTCATTACAATTTATTCACTTTAAATAAATTATAATTTAAAATTAAAGGATTAACAGGAATTGTAGTTGCTCTACACCAAAGGAACTGTAAAAAAGTCTTAACTCACGACTCCAGAGGTTCACAGAACGAGAAGGGGGAGGAAGGATGGTGAACTTGGATGTTGGTAAAGGCAGGCGCAGAAAAAAAACAAAACTGTTCAGTGTTCTGGGGACACCTTTAGGACTTTGGGGTCACCTTTTCAAGCCAAAACATGAAGTGGGCAGAATGTTTAGATGTCCACTTATAACATCAGTTTAATCCAAAACATTACAAAATTAACTGACCAGCAATCTAATCACAACGGGCCAACAGCCAGTATGTTTCTGAATCAGATGATTCATCAGCCTACCTTTCATAAGGTCGCCGCTGCATGACTGAAGGCTTCTCCTGGAGCCGCAGCACCAGAGCGCTCCGGTCGTCTCGGTAGAGCCGGTTGATGCAGTCAGGATCCAGCAGCGTGAACGTCGGACTAGTTTTGGCTTGAACGGCCATCAGCCTCCATGAATACCAGGTTATCCTTGTTGATATTTATTAACACCGATCCGACTCTTTCACTGCGGAGGTTCGCTTCGGTAAAGTCGCACTGCAGAGCCGTCCGCACCAAGTGATGACACAAAACAGGGTAAAATGTCCTCGTACGTTATATGAGGCACTTCTTCATGTCATCTTCTCAGTCATGAATAGTTTGAAGCTGTGGCCATAGTTACTTCGTCGTTCGAAAATAAGGTGGATAGAGCGACCAACCTTTTTTTGAGAAAGCATTGATTATGCGTGACACGGTCTCAATTTGTGGGACGCATGAATTGGGCTTCAAACGCTGTGCGCGCACGCGCTACGCGGGACAGGTGGTCACCCTAACTAATGGTATACTAATGTTTATGTTATCCGACTCTATCATTATGACTAAAACTAACTTCCGATTTCCTGTTATTCAACAAATGCTGTTTTAAACATAAAGCTTGTTCGTTTCGCTCCGCCATCGTTCGATAGTGCTATATGCGTTATTACCGCATTAATATGGAATATTAATGTTGATTTAAAGGCGTTTTGTTTAACTTTAGGAGTAACCGAATTTTGCAACCGATCGCTGCAGCGACCCCTACCTCCCGGAGGTAGAATCGCATTAATAAGATAGAGAGTTTATAAAGTTTCCATATTCTTACCGAGAAAATCTTTCCTTAAAACCAAAACGTAAACAAACATTATGTTTAAAACAAACCCTAGTTGCGTTTACTAGGGCTGTAGCAGTAATGTTACCCGGGAAGCTAATAGGGGACGTTCGCAAATTAAAAAATACTTTTCGTAATGAGCAGACCGGACAACACAAACATTAATATCCCACTGATTTATAAAACCCTTCTGGAAATAAAGTTTGTTATAACCATAAAAACATACTCAAACCACATCAGCAAAGCTTGGTTTACAGAATACTAGCAGGGCTAGCGTGTTAGCTCAGTCAAGCTTTAAAAACACGGTGAAAACACATTAAGTAAACCATTTTAAACAAGCTCCAATGTTGGAACAGGGCAGGGATGTACATAGTTTGGATTCTGCCTGCATATGTGGCGAGTATACGAACTAGGGGTGGGCGATATATCGAGTATACTCGATGTATCTCAAGTTTCCCTCATCGCGTGTAAGTTTTCATGGCAAGATTGAGCCGCTGTATTTAATTCACTGTGAATTTAGTTTTTCCCACATGCTGTGAACGCATCACTCGCTGCTCCTCCAAACCAGTAAGCGCTCTGGCGCGCACACACAACAGCGAGCACGTACGCTTACCTGCGTTGACGAGACAGTGAGAGCTATGGCGACAGCGGGCGTTTCAGGCAGTGGTTTAGATTTCACAAGAATGAGGTCGAACAAAATGCGGTAATTTGCAAAACATGCCGTAACACCATTGCCACAAAAGGTAGCAGTAGCACAAATTAGTTCCACCTAAAACGTCATCCAGTGCAAAATGAAGACTCTTGTAAACTCCGCGTGTCAGCCCCCCCCCCCTCCCACACACACACACACACACACACACCGAAGGAAACTTTAATTAAACCAGCCGTAAAACTGTTGGAACTGGCGTCTTCTTTTGCTAAATCCCATATTTCCCAGCACCTAAAGAGCAACGGAAATATTTTTTGAGATTCTCTGAATCTGTAGCTGCGACTGGTCAGTTGATTTTATAGTCACAATACAAGCTTTTGTTTTTGGGATTGTCACATTTTTATTAGACATTTTTTTATGTCTTAAGCACAAAAGAGCACCTTTTAATTCAGGTTTATTTTGTCAGATTTTTCCTTGTTGTTCCTTTTGGCCGCTGGGATGTTCTGTTTTTAAGGTTCAGTGTTGACCATGAAAGAGCTCTAATGTGACAATATTGTAATTTGTGAAAAGCTTCTATGTGCAGCTGTGGTTAAAAAAATAGCTAAAATAAAACATTTTAAATTCATTTTTATTTTGGAATCAATTTTTCAAACAAAAAAAAATTGACACGTTAACATGAGATATACCAATGCAACTTTAAGCACTATGTGGCTAAAAAACATTTGTTATTCAAGGTTATTTGAACATATCGTGATATATATCGTGTATTGTGATATAGCCCAAAGATATCGTGATATTACATTTTCTTCATATCGCCCACCCCTAATACGAACCCCATGCGGCTGGCATGGGTTGCTTGTCTCCCCAGTGTAGAACTCTGCCCTCGAGGGTCCACAGGCAAAGAGAGCTGAGAGTGTTCACCCCGATGCTGCCCAAGCAGCGGGCAAAAGAGAGTGTTTGTCCGTGGTCAGGGGGTTTTATACAGTGGACCCCTGCTGTGAGAACAGTCCCCTGAGGGCCTGTAAAAGTCTCACATTTCAGTAGCTTTAAACTTAAGTCTGATTTTATCACTGATCTCTATTTATTCTCCGGATATCCAATTGGCCATTGGTAGTACACGTTGCTATGAGGTCACCAGCAGCCATATTGATACTCCCTAGTTACGACCAGTCAGAATGTAAAAAATACATGCGCTACAGCATTGAACAACAATTATTTTCTCATTTTCAGGGAGCTTAAGACTTTTAAAATAAAGATAAATTCACCACTTTGACTCGAGCTATATTACACTTCATTGGCTAGGCCTATATATTTAGATCTATGACTTGAATAGGGCTAGGAAGGCTAAAGCTTATACTGGCATATAATTAAATCAGGATTCAGTATTACACACACACACACACACACACACACACACACACACATATATATATATATATATATATATATATATATATATATATAGTGTGTGTGTGTGTGTGTGTGTGTGTGTGTGTGTGTGTGTGTGCCTGTTTCTATTAAAACATATTACCATTATACAATACCATATATGACATTAAACATATTATATGACTGGCATGTGCAGTGTCGGACACATACAGCGACACACACTTGCTGTTTTATAGCATCAATAGATTACTGTAATTTATGGTAAAAAACAAGCACATCACATTGCATATTTAGTATGAACTCTATGAAGTCTATAAATCATATAATATAACATATTATACAAATCATAACAACAAAATTAGTGTGTTAATGGAGCATAATCATAATACTGTACTTAGATATTAGGAATATCACACACACACACACACACACACAATCTGATGATGTGCCAAAAGTGCTAAATTGATGATGTACATGTAATATACATGTATTGATTACATTGTTATGGTAATTACATATTACATATAATTGCAAGATTTTACATCAAGACTGAATTACAAGTACATGTCTGTTAATGCTATAGTATTTCTATTGACAAATTGTGCATGCATGATGCCATATACTTATATGCTTTTGTGTCTGTGCCTTAGCCTTTAAATCTGAAATTAATTAACCAATTTAATCACCCCACAGAGCTTCAATTTCTACACTAGCAAAATCACATACATTTGCAAAATAACAGGCAACACCAAATTCATATTTTGCTTTCTGCTCATAGTAACAACAAGAAATGCATTATTATACTTCAATGTCCAAAAGTTCACATGGAAACTCCCAATCATAAGAGAGCACTCATGGTTAATATATGTTCTCATTGTAGAAAATGCAAATACTATTACAAGATTCACGTACTGCCATACACACTCAAGTGTACATGTACATCTATACATTACATACACAACGTGTGTATCAGTGACATGCAGTCAGGGGAGGCAAGTGAGGCCAGGCCTCACTTGTCATCATGGAAAGAAAGAAAATATATAATGATGATAACATAATATAAATTGTGATTCACTCAGTCATTTGTAATAAAAAAAAGTAAATTTTTCATTAATCTTGATCCTATTTTCTTCAAAATCTCTGAATTTTCGCTATTTTCCATGTAAATCCTTGGTGGCGCTTGATAGCGAAGCCGGTGAGGCCGCAGCGAGCTTGGCCTCCCCTGGGATTGCGCAATCCCATGGTGACTGCGCTGGCTTCCATTCTGTGAATGCACCTTCCTGTCTCTAGATCATAAATTCAATTGTTCAAACAGTTATGAACGAATTTTCCACAATTTAATGTATGTGGATAGCTTATTGTGTTTTGGTCATCTGACTGTGTGCAGGTAACATGTTTTCGTGCGCTGCTGCGCGATCATAAACGGCAAAGAACTGGTTGTAGGTGAGGCCGGCAGTTCCTTTGCCTCTAGGCAGGGGGCGCTCAAGGGGCACCGCTCGTGATCCCAAAACTGTAGAGTCACAGCAAGTTATGTATGTTTTATTAGCCATTTATGCTAAACAAGTAAAGAACTAAAAATACTCTAAACATACAGCCGGAACAGGACTGACCAAGGAAGGCTTTCTTCCCTGGCAGTGAGCTCCACTGAGACTGAGAGAATTTTAAAACTGAAGAAGATAAAGAGAACTTTTACCGGAAAATGACAGATATTTTTGTTCAGAAAGAGCGCCACATGGACTTCATTTATAAGTAGAGGTAAGACAGCGATAATTACTCATGTTTTGTTTTTGTAATGAAATGTGCATAATGTGTGTTATATTTTTAGAATGTGTTACTCATGCTGAAATCTATCATAACTCATAAACTGTTACCAATCAAATGACAAATAATTTTGTTTTATTTTTTTCATCAAAGAATCAATATTTTTTCCATGTCTCTTTGTGAATTTATTTGGCTCAATCAGTCTCCTTCAGCACTTTGCAATGAGTCTACTCTGTAGAGTGTATATATTTGTAAATCTGACTCTGATGACGTCAGTGCCTCACCAGCTATGAACCCTACCGCACGTCACTGGTGTGTATGCACACACACACATTTCTGCCTTTAATAATATTGCAAGTAACTACACACGTCGGCATGTTTATGGCGTGACTCCGTGAGAGTAGGGAGCAACTAGATGGCGGCAAGTGACTTCAGATTTTCAGCCAATCGGATATCCAGAGAATAAAAAGAGATCATTGGATTTTATCCAACAACAACTACAACAATAATAATAATAATAATAATAATAATAATAAAGACAACTAAATGATTTTTAGCTCAACCTCAACATCTTTATGTTCACTCCAAAATGTCCATCATAGATATACATCTAAAGCTTCAAGATAAAATCTATGCATTTTATCCTGAAAATCAGAGTGTTTGACTAAAAGGAACCAATAAATTTGCATGATTTGCTCGTGACTTTGAAGTGTAAAACGTTTTTCAACAGAAAGTGCAGAGAAGGGAATGTTTGAATCACAGACACTTATAACAAGTTTCTCTCCTTTGACTGTCTCCTCGTTTTGAATTGAGACGGCATTTTCTATTGACTTTAGCAAAAAATTGTGTCCTAAGACAGAACCGTTTTTATACGGCATGAGTAGCCTATCTGTTTTGACATCTATTTTATTCTGTGATGTTTAATTCTAGTGTTTTAAAAATGGAAATGAAGGTTTTGTGTACTGAGCTTCTTCACACTGTGATAGCCTGACTGATTTGAGTTTCTAGACTTCATGTGAACACAACTGCACTGTTAATAAGGATCCAATATTCTTTGAGGTAAAGTCAAAGTTTACAGAGGAAACAGCGCCTCCTAGACTCATTGTATATGACAGGGGCTTGTCCCAGCTCAGTCTAGGCACCTGATATTTTAAATATAAAAGTAAAATGAAACTACATTTAAAAATGTCAACTCATCCTTTGAATACAAAAAGATGGCTCTTTATTCAGTTTAACATTAAAACGAAAACAAAATCACCGCAAGTTTTTTATTTGTTTGTCATCTTTGGATTCTGAGAAAAATCACTGATCGAATATGCATTGACCCGTAGAAAGTGTTCCTCTTTCGTGAAGCCTCTCCGCCTCTCTGCCTGCTCGGACGCTTTTTTCTCTGCTTCCTGCTTGCTTGCTGTTAGAAAAATGTGAATGTAATCATTTTATTTTTATCAAGTTACAGCCATTTGGTTTGTTTTAAGAGTTTGCTTTCAAGAAGGTTCTGTTGTATTTAACCTTAGACAGAGAGAACAAATGGTCTTCCCAGATAAGGGATGCCTTGCCTTATCCAGCTGTGAATGAAACTGGTGATTGATCACCATCCGCAACAAAGCTTGCTCCCTTCTTTGTTTTTAAACCCCATGTTTGTTTTCAACCCCCATGTTGTAAATTCCTGAATCCTCCTGACCCCCTCTTTGATGTGTGACAATAAAGGCAAGAGGACAGAAATGGCCCGGCCGGGATGATCTCAGACTGTCAGGGAGTAACAGTTCTCCGTCTGGGTTTATCCTCTGTCCTTTTCTATAGAACAGTCTAAACTTGTGTTGTGTGGTTTTCGTTCTAGGACAAAATGGGTTATTTATAATAACCCTAACACTTGCATTTTCCTGCCTTTGACTTTTTATCCCCTTTTTATCTCTAAGTCAAAACTACAGAAAGTTGGATTTAGTTATTTTATTTATTTTATTTTATCTATTTTTGATTTTGATTTTTTTCCTCCCGTGTGGACTATTTTAGTTTTCAGCTAATCCACACAAGATGCCTCTTTACACCCCAGAGGAGTCAGTTCTCAGGAAAAACGCTCTTATGGAAAGAATTCAACATGAAGTGGATATGGAGAAGAACCACCCGATTCAAAAGATACCTCACTTCAACACAGAGGACCTTGAAACACTTCTACAGAAAATAGCCGTTATGGAGCTGAATATCCGACGACTTAAAGTGAATTATGATGTAAATGCCGCGTATGGAAATGAAACAACCCTGCCTGTGATTCCGAACGGTGACCACCAGCCCAGCAACTCAGTGAACAAACAGTTCCCTGAGGAAAATGAGAATCCCTGGACCATTCTGGGTGCAAGACCAAAAGAACAACAAACCCCACACTTAGACAAAGAAAACTGGCGGATACTACAGAGAAGTGTCCCAAGACAAGTGAAACAACAACGGGCTGTTCTCACAACAAATGATAGGAGTAAACCTGCTGGAAATGTTGGGATTCCGTTACTAAACAGATTTGCTCCACTCCAACATGAGACCCAAGAGGATCATGACAACAATCAAAGGTATGTCAACAATCTTCGCTCTAAGCTACCAGAGAAAAAATATGCCACAAGGCCAAGGACCCTGATATTATGCAATGGATCTGTAAGTGGGATTAAACATTTCTGTAACAAGAAAAACACAGAGGTGTTGATTTATAACTCTTTGCACTGTGGCCTGGTGTCTAATGTATCTGACATCCTTCCAAAGATCTTGAAAGAACGCCCGACCCTGGAAAAACTCATAATACAAGCTGAAGCCCTGAGCGACGCCACACAGATAAGAAAATCAGAAGTATTGAAAAAGGATTACATTCGTCCACGCCCGCCGACAGGGGGGGACAAACGGGTCAGTTGTCCCGGGCCCAGGACAGAGGGGGGGCCCAAAACTGACAGTCTGACTGAACATTTTAATGGTCAGTATGACTGTCAGTCAGCGAGCGCGCGCTGTCTGCAGCAGCAGTCTGTGTGTCACGCACTCTGCTGCTCCCCCTCCCCTCTCGTACATGGCTCAGCGGCGCCAGCCAATCAGCACGCAGGCTCAGCCTGGCCCGCCCACTGAACTACTCACAAACAACCGCGCTGCTGGCTGCTGCTGATCAGACTCGGAGAGAGAGAGAGGCTGCAGGAGCAGAAACGCCGTTTGGCTCTATTTTAATACCTTAAATGAAATCAGGCTGTATGTTTTGTAAAAAGCCGGTTAAATTCAGTGGAAACACAACAAATCTATCTAAGCACGTGAAAAACCATGAGCAAGAAAACGTCGAGCGACAGAAACGGAGAGGAGACGAAACTTCTCTCATTGCCCCAACAGACCCACAGACTGACGTCACTGACTGAGGCGTTTCAGTCCTCCAGAAAACATCCAGGTAGATCAGTGTTCATCTTCAGCAGCACTTCATGTTAACTTTCAAAGTAGATATTATATATCATATGTTACTGGAGCCCATACAGAACATGTAATTAAGACCTTGAAAGAATCCAGTACATATATCCTATTAAAAAGTGTTATTTAAGATAAAATAACATTAGCTAATTCTTTATTTTTCCCACGACGGGGAAATAAATAGGATTAAAGCAACAGGCAGGTGCACACAACACAGACAAAATTACATAAGGATTGAAAGATATAAAAGGTGGATTAGGAAAAAAACACTATGGACATAACATTATTATTATTTAATTGTAATAATAAAATAAAAATCACAAAACCCGAAAGGTGAACAGTTTCATGATACATCACGCTTAAGGACTGGCTGATATACAGCAGGTCAAAAAAGGCCATATTTTGGCTGCAGTGCTTGCTGTTCTCTTATGAAGAAAAGATCAAACAGTGCACTAAATTCAATAGATGGGTTGAAAATATCCAGTATAAAATACAGAGATTTTCAGGGCATGAAGTATACAGTTAAGGTGACTTTTTTTGGTGTGTGTGTGTGTGTGTGTGTGTGTGTGTGTGTGTGTGTGTGTCTGTGTGTTGCGGGAGGTGTAGAGGGGGGGCCCAAAAAGACCGCGTTGTCCCGGGCCCTAGCAAAGCTGTCAGCTGGCCTGCATTCGTCTGCTAAATCTAGTTGATTGCCTTAATGTCAAGGTGTTTCTCAGCGGCCCTCACATGCCCGTTAATTGTGGAAATGAGATTTTTTCCAGAGTTCTGATGCTAAACAAATGGCTGAAAAAAACATGCAAACAAACAACTGTAACCTTCATAGACAACTTTAACATCTTTTCGGAGAGGAGACATCTGTTCAACAGAGATGGTTTCACTCTAAATAGGTCAGGTGCAAAACAGCTGATTTCAAACATCTTTTATTCTGTGAACCATGCACCATCTAACCTGACAAAAGCCAGCTGTATGTCGCTCCGCCTAGCTCCACTCACATCTGGGACACCGCCATAGGAATTGCCTTTACAGAAGGCTGGGCCTTATCAAAAATTCTTGCATATGATTGGATAAGCCACTTGTCTGTCATCTTTATTGACGTGCTATTTCAACCACTCACACCGAAGCTAACCCGTGACGCTGATGATAGCGACGCAGGAAAAAAAAAAAAAAAAAATAATAATGTGTTTGCGGCTCTAGTGGCACGCGTTTTATTGACAGTGAGCTGACAGGAAGAGGGGGGAAGACAGGCGGCAAAGCGCCGCAGGTCGGAGTCGATTCCGGGCCGACCGCGTTGAGGACTAAAGGCCTCCTAACATAGTTAGCGCTAACCGCTCCGGGGCGCGTCCGCGTCTGCAGCCCCGGAAAACAAAACTTGCCAAATCCGGTCGGGAGAAGGGCGAAAACATCGTTTCCACCAACAAAAGCCTTCAGAGGCGTTCTCTGATGTTCTTTTAATGAAACAATATTAGGTAGATTGGACAACACGGAAGAAATAGCAGCATCAATGTTAACCCTTGCTTCCTCGACGAGCCGCCATTGCTATCAAAACAGTCTCACGTCATGGTCACGTCTCCACTACGTCACATCTATGAAATGCCAGCCCTGCGTCCTGATTGGCCAGACCATAAATTTGGTTGGAGAAATCACTTTCTACCGGCGGTGTCCCAGATGTATGTGAGTGGAGCTAGGCGGAGCAACATACAGCTGGCTTTTGTCAGGTTATGCACCATCAGCTTTGTCCCAAAACAAAGCTCAACCAGTGCCAAAACAAATGATAAGCCCAGTACAGCCCCAACAAGCCAAGATAAAGATATCCAGAAAGATGACACAGAAAGAGGCTACGTCTTACAGGAGGATTCATCCCAGATCTCAACAGGAGGACAAAAAGAGGACCAAAAACCTCCATCCCCACAAACACTGGTCCAGACTACACCCGCCTCCCCTTCTTCTCCACAAAGCCCAGATGTTCCTTTTCTGGAATTTTCTCATAACATGAACAAAGTTTTTAAGATTGGCCAACAGTTGACATCCTCTCCACATAGCCATTTTGACAGCCCCAGCGCTGTGACTAAACCAGCATCTTCCAAAGGCCGCAGAGCCCCAGATCCTCCTCCTCTACGTATCACGGAACATGCCTGTGCTCAGGACCTTCAGATCACTTCTCCATGATACACACCGGGCCCTAGCAGTACGTTTTTCAGACAAGACAGTTTCCAGCATCAGCTTGGGCCTATTGTTGGAGATTATGGAGTATCTGTGATACGTGGCAGAAATAAGAAAAACAAAAGGATAACAAACAGGAATAAAAAGTTGCACTTAAAAGTCATAAACTGTCAGATGCAACCTGCCACAGAGACAACATCAACCACTAAGTCATATAAACTGGGTTTATTAAACATTAGATCTCTGTCAGGAAAATCCCTTTTAATTAATGACTTAATTATTGACAATAATCTTGATGTTATGTTTTTAACAGAAACATGGTTACATGAACTTAATGAAGCACATATTCTGTTGGAGTTGACTCCTCCAAACTACAATTTTCTTTGTGAGAACAGACAGCAAAGAAAAGGTGGAGGAGTGGCAACATTGTTTAATGATTCACTGAAGTGTAAAAAGGTGTTTTTGGAAAAATTCGACTCTTTTGAACATTTGGCTCTCCAGGTAAAGAGCCCAGTACGAACTATGTTTCTGAATGTTTACAGGCCTCCAAAGTCCACATCAAACTTTTTTAATGATCTTAGTGACCTCCTATCTGTGATATGCGTTGATTATGACTGTTTAATTATTGTGGGAGACTTCAACTTTCACGTTGACAACCCTGAAGACAGAAGTGCAAAAGAACTGTGTGACACACTTAGAAACTTTGGTTTAACTCAACATGTTAAACAAACAAACGCACAGATAGGGACATATTTTAGATTTGGTCATCACTAAAGGTCTAAAGATTTCTAAGGTCAATTTAACTGATGTTGACCTATCTGATCACTTTTCTGTTACCTTTGAAAGCATCATTTCCAGTGACTCATTTAGCCAAACGGACATCATAAGAAAACGCACCTTTAAGGACAATGCCACGGAAACCTTTATTCAAGCTTACTCTGCTACTTCAACCTTGGGCTGCAACTCAGTAGAAGAGCTAATAGATAACTTTCATTCTAAGACATCATTGACTGCATTGCTCCAGTTAAAGTGAAAGTTCTTTCTGGGAAGAAAAAATCTCCTTGGAGAAATGCTCCAGCAGTTAGAGGTGAAAAAAGGGAGTGTCAAAAAGCTGAACGAAAGTAGAGAAAGACGAGACTCCAGGTTCACTACGACATCTATAAAGAGAGACTTTACAAATATAACTTACAACGGAAAAATGCAAGAGAATCTTTCTTCTCTGAGATCATCAACAAGAACATTAATGATGCTCGTGCGTTATTTACCACGGTCGACAGGCTAACAAATCCTCCTGTGTCCGTGGCTTCTGAACTCCACTCCACCAGGGCCTGCAATGAATTTGCTAATTTCTTCACTGAGAAAATCCTAAAGATTAGAGGATCAGTCTGTACATCCATATCAACTCCAGAACCAAAGCTGTAGCCAACTGGAACTTATCTTGACAAAATGTCCCAATTCAGCCAAATAAAGTACAAAAGCTTAGAGGAGATCATTCAGCAGCTAAGTTCCTCCTCCTACTGCCTTGATGTTCTACCCACAGCTTTCTTTAAGAAAGTTTTGCCTGTCATAGCGTCTGATTTGACTCAGATAATAAACACGTCCCTTCTGTCAGGTGTTTTACCCCAGTCCCTAAAAACAGCAATTATCAAACCACTGCTGAAAAAGAACAATTTAGACAAACTACTACTCCAGAATTATAGGCCCATCTCAAACCTCCCCTTTATCAGTAAGATTATTGAAAAAGCTGTATTTCAACAATTAAACACCTTCTTAACAATAACCAGCCGCTTTGACGTTTTCCAGTCAGGTTTCAAACTGAGTCGGCCTTTCTGGTACAGCTCTCCACTGGTTTAAATCCTACTTAAAGGACAGGGACCTTTTTGTGTCAGTAGGTAACTTTACATCCCAGACGACAAAAATTACACGTGAGGTTCCCCAAGGGTCCATCCTGGGTCCCCTCCTGTTCAATATCTACATGCTCCCTCTAGCTCAGATCATAAAAAACAACGACATCAGTTACCATAACTATGCAGATGACACACAGCTCTACATCACCATGTCACCAGGTGACTATGAACCAGTTCAAGCACTGAGTAAATGCCTAGAAGAAATCAATGCATGGATGTGCAAAAATTTTCTTCAATTGAATAAAAACAAAACTGAAGTGATAATCTTTGGACCTCCCCCCTCCCCCTACTGTTACCTCTACAGTGTCCTTCACTCCTGACCTGGTGAGAAGACAGCTAACCAGACTCCACTCCGGCAAAGCTGCTGGCCCTGATGGTGTATTCCCCAGGGTGCTCAAAGCTTTTGCCTACCAGCTGTGTGGAGTACTTAGCCTAGTCTTCAGCCTGAGCATGCACCTCCAGAGAGTCCCCGTGCTGTGGAAGACGTCGTGCCTCGTTCCTGTGCCAAAGACGCCGCGTCCTAGCGGCCCTCAGGACTACAGACTATGGGGTTCCATTAGTGCCAAAATTATGTTTATGCGTCTTCTGATGTGTTCATGTGTCCATGTATGTGTCCATGTAAGGTGTGTATGTATCCTGCTTATGTAATGGAAGCTGCATAAATTATGTTTATGCGTCTTCTGACATGTTCATGTGTCCATGTATGTGTCTATGTAAGGTGTGTATGTATCGTGTTTATGTAATGGAAGCTGCTTATGTCGTGTCCATGTGCTGTGAGCATATGTATTGTGTCTACATGAGGGATCAAGTGCATGGCATTTCTTCACTTTATGTTGTTTGACCTTGTTGTTGAACCTGTAATCACGTGATCTCGGTTTGCCGTCGTTTCCCCGTCATCTCCCTGTGCTGTTATTCCTGTCATCTCCTCTGCTGTTTTTACCTGTCGTCTCCTCTGCTGTTACAACCTGTTGTTACAACCTGTCCTCCCCGTTATCGGGCCGTGTTGTCACCTGACGTCGTCATGCAGTGCTTTTACACAGTTGGGTGGGTTCATGCTGCCGTTTGCCTGTGCGGTTACCTTTATTTTATTCCTCTTTATTTTTAATCTTTAATGTCACAACAGTAATAGCTCCCTGATTGTTCCCAATAAGCTCCGACAAACACCTTGGTTCTTCACTTACTGATCGGTGCGGTCATGATAAAGCTACGTACACACCACTTCCGGTTCAACTGAAATTTCAAAATAAGAGTCTTTGACACAAACGCCTCCTTTTGCTGCAAAGTTGAGCTTCAATGCTATTAAAATGAGCGCAACCAAATTTGTAATTTCTAAATTTCTCATCTTTTCATATTTACAATCCCAACCTGTGGTGATGCTTAAATATACAGTGGACCGAAAATATCATTTTAAGAAATATTGTCCCTCTGGGGGAAAACATTCTCTGGATTTTAACCCACCCCCTTTAAAGGGAGCAGTAGGTTGCACACGTATCCACTTAGGCAAGGCAAGGCAAATTTATTTATATAGCACAATTCAGTACAAAGACAATGCAAAGTGCTTTACATGATTAAAATATAGCAAAATAAAAGCAAGTAGGAATAAAATGTAGATAGAAAATAGAATAAAAGCAAGTAGGGATAGAATGTAGAAACAAAGAAGAACATTAAAAGCAGTAGAACAGTTTAACTAGAACAGTCAAAGGCAATTTTAAACAAATGTGTTTTTAATCTTGATTTAAAAGAACTCAGGCTTTCAGCACTTTTACAGTTTTCTAGAAGTTTGTTCCAGATAAGTGGAGCATAGGAACTAAATGCTGCTTCTCTGTGTTCTGGTTCTAGGTATGCAGAGAAGGCTGGAGCCAGAAGACCTGAGTGGTCTGGAAAGTTGATACACTGATAACAAGTCTGTGATGTATTTAGGTGCTAAGCCATTTAGGGATTTATAGACTAACAGAAGGATTTTGAAGTCTATTCTCTGAGATACAGGGAGCCAGTGTAAGGACTTTAGAACTGGGGTGATGTGCTCTACTTTCTTAGTCTTAGTGAGGACGCGGGCAGCAGCATTCTGGATCAGCTGCAGCTGTCTGATCCACTTTTTAGGCAGACCTGTGAAAACACCGTTGCAGTAATCTATTCGACTAAAAATAAACGCATGGATTAGTTTTTCCAGGTCCTTCTGAGACATTAGTCCTTTAATCCTGGAAATGTTCCTCAGGGGATAGAAAGCCGACCTTGTAATTGTCTTTAGGTGGGGCACTTAGAGGGCACGAAGAGCAGGGGCGTAGCCAGAATATTTTTACCGGGGTGGCCAACATGGGGCACAAAGCTAGCAAGGGGTGGCCAATGGAAAACCCTTTACAAACATATATACTATACTATATACAGTACACAACCCAACCCCTTCTTGCTAACACTTAACAGGAATAAGTAGGTTTAGAAAATAGCTGAAAATGCCTGTATACTTAAAATAATCGACTCAAATACTTGTTCACACAAATGTACTTTATTTAAAGTTCAAAAACAGTCACAAAAAAAACACATCAAATTGTGGCATGAACCAATAAAAAAGTAATTTTCTTAAGTCTTGCAGTAACCAATACATTTTTGCTGTTACAGTGCTTGCGTATGAAATATTTAACAAACAGGTTATGGATTTACCTTTCTTACATATGAACTATTAAATACACAAGTAAATCATTTATTTATCTTGCACATCGTTAGCCTCATTGTATAAAAGTCATATTTGAAAGCTTTTGGAAAGCAAGGACAAAATATTATAGGAAGAAGCACATATTTTATGTAACAGGAATTTCAGGGAAAACAGGGAACAACAGTCATATTTTGACTACAAGGTTATACTGTATGTGTAAGAAACAGTTATACCTTTACTTAGTCTGAAACAAAAATAATTACTTTTACAAAAATAACTTCCCAGCAAAGATCCATAGTCTCCAACTCTGGTTACCAGACTCAGTTCAAGCCATTTACATGTGTTTTAGAAAAGCATCTTCTTCTGTCCCCTTGACAGGTTCGAGGGAAGATTTTTATTTGTGGCTGCTTGGGCCGTTCTAGTCTTGACTGGGAGATATCTATAATGAAACAGGAGCAAAAGTCTGTTATTCTGACATTAAAATGATGATGACAATAACAATAAATAATAATAATACCAGCCTCCCCATAGTTAAGATCATTTCTAGTTGTATTAATGGCCTATAGGCATTTCGATTTAGACAAATAAAACTGATATATATATACAACGCATAATTATTTGTTTTATTTTTTTAAGTGTATATATTTAAGTGAGTCCGTCACAATAAAAAACAAATACACTTAACAAAACATAAATTTTTTCCGAGGATATTACTTTCTAGACAATTAATTTCATTATTATGGCCACATGGTCATAACTTCACCTGTCGGTGCAGGAACACCTGCTTTCGCTACAGTTTTAAAACACTGTACATATGTGGACACACCTTACATCTATCTATCTATCTATCTATCTATCTATCTATCTATCTATCTATCTAATCATGCTGCTCTCTGTTCCTCTCCTTTATCCAGCTCCTCTTTCTCCTCTTCCTCCTTTGTTCTCTGTTGCTCCCCTGTCATCTCTTTATCTCCTTATGCTATCATTTCCTTCTTAAAATAAGAAGACATGTCTGTGGACTTTCACTTCGTTGTCTGGAAATTGACAAACCATACAGAAGCACCAGCTAACACCGGTAGCTACGTAACTCTTTGAAAACTTGTCAAAAAGTAACCAAAAGCCGCTGTAACAGGAGCGGATAAAGTTCATATATCCCCCTCTTCTTTTACAAACGAATGATTTGACTTATTTACTTACCGTTAGTCTTATTCGCTTTCTCTATTAATTCCTTTTATCACCGTTGAAGGCGGGCACGCGCTGAGCCGTAGTTGTCTGAGAACGCAGCAGCGGCTAGAAGGGAGGGGGAGGGGGGAGCGGCAGGGTGAGCTACGGTGCGCAAGAAGGTCAAGAAGAGCGGCTGTGCTGCTGCCTGTGCATAATGGGATGAAACGCTAAACTGACGCTACTACCATTTACACTGGCGAGTGGGGTGGCCAGTGGGGTGGCCTGGACATCGCCAGGGGTGGCCGTGGCCACCCCTGGCCACCCCCTGGTGACGCCCCTGACGAAGAGAGATATAAAACCAGCAACCCACTGGTTACAGGATGAAGTCCAACCTCTTGAGGCACTGATGCTCCCAAACCATGCTTTAATGTATTTAATTTTAAATTGTATATATTTTATCGCCCAACCCTGGGTCTTTATGCATGGAGTTTGCATGTTCTCCCTGTGCATGCGTGGGTTCTCTCCGGGTACTCCGGCTTCCTCCCACAGTCCAAAAAACATGACTGTTAGGTTAATTGGCTTCTCTAAATTGTCCTGTGAGTGTGTGCATGAATGGTTGTTTGTCCTGTCTGTCTATGTGCTGCCCTACGACAGACTGGCGACCTGTCCAGGGTTTACCCCGCCACTTGCCCAGTGAACGCTGGAGATAGGCACCAGCTACCCCCGCGACCCCATGAGAGATTAAGCGGGTCAGAAAATGGATAGATGGATGGATATTTTATCGCTGAAAAAAAATAGAGAGTTTGAACAACCCATGCTTAGACTCCACCATACTTAGTAAAATGCTACCCTTACTTTCAGGAAGAAAACACAACCTAAAGAAACCTCCAGTATTTCCAATAAATACATTCAGAAAACTCCTACATAACAGCTTATTATATGATAAACCCATAGAAGAGGTAATAGGTGAGTAGCTCTGCAGGAAATGAGCACCACAGAAACAAGTTTTATTTAAAAGATTAAATACAATCACATCTGACATTGGCTCGAGGTATTTGTTGAGATCTGTGTTTGCTATAAATGTAGTTGTTTTTGGAATGAACTTGCGCGTCCTAATTCACACTAATTTCCAGTTGTTGGCGGTAATGTACCAAGATGTTCGTTTGCAACCGCCATGAAAACATCAAGACAACGAAGAAGAGGACCCATAACATATTTTTTCAGAATGTAATAAATATACTCAAGAAAGAGAGATGTTGTGTAGAGAATTAGGCAGGAATAAAAATAAATTAGATATAAGGGAATTGTTTCAGAGGTCATCTGGGGATGTAGTTTTTAGGAGTATTTTTAGTTTTCTAAGAAGAACGGGTGTTTTAGAGAGAATCTAATAGATTGTCTGATCCATACTCCATTCTGGAAGGTGGCGGTAATGCACCTATAAGTTGTTTGCCAACCGCCATTAAAAAAGGAAAGAAGAAGAAGAGGACCCACACAACCAAGTACACCTCGCTGCAGCCTGCGGAAAGGGGGCGGGGACGGACCACTGTCAGTCTCATACCTTATATGGAAATGGGACCATTCCACTCCGGAAATGAAGGGGGCGCTAGTGACGCTATTTCCTGTACCAGCCGTGTTATAATAATTATAATATTAATAACGCCATTTGTTTGCCAACCATAAATCAAATTAATATTTTAGAGACAAATGTACATTACATTTACAACACATTTATCCATCCACGCCTATCCCTATAGTGGGATCGTTAGGGCTGGACAGATTCCCAGTCCATCGCAGATTAAGAAAACATCCATCCATCCATTTTCTGACCCACTTAATCCCTTATGGGGTCGCGGGGGTGGTTGGTGCCTATCTCCAGCGTTGATTAAGAAAATAGATATAACCAAATACTTGCTGGTGCTGAAGTTCGAATAACAGATTTTGATGTTGTGAATGGTACTCTTAAAATAAATAAATTCAAATCTAAAATATAATAGCCTTTGCCTTATTTAATAAGGACTAGATAGAAAAGAGGTTTGGTCGGTAAGACATTTAGACAACAATTTTTTCCAACTTAGTATGTCCATTTACAGTGCACTTTTGTTCTGTTTATTTGCCAAATATTTCTCTTATTATTCACATTGTGAATACAATTTACAAACAAACCAAAGGACTTTTGAACTTCTAACAAGTGGCATTCCGAAAACTAAGATATACTTCTTTGCAGGCGACCTGGCTCAACTATTATCATTGTTTACCATAATGTCTCATTGGAAACTTTTCTACAGAAAACTGATTGTTGTCCCACTATTCCATTTAGAATTTCCACATCAATTCTACCAATTGCAATCGATTCATAAACTGCGCTCCAAATACCTTAAATATCCACTTTTTGCAAAACCAAAAGGGATTCATTTGAAACTTTAAATGTAGCTTCAACCTGGAAAGACTCACACAGAGATAGGTTTTAGAAAGTTAATTTGACAAGAAATAATCTTTGGCGCTCGGAATCCGTCAGTAGACATGGTGCTGGTAACCGGCAGAGAGAATGATCCGCTGTGGATGAGGGTTTTTTTTCTATATGAAAACCTTTTTGAATAAAGTCACTGGATACATAAGTTAAACCAATGTGTAAATTCTAACTATAACTATCTTCATCTTATCTGCTCAGCGAATCACTTGATCATGCACCTCTGTCCCAGCCTAACGGCGGCGGTCTCATCTCCTCCACCCTTCATAAAGTCCGGCTTGATGTGTGCAATTGCTCCTCACCTGAGCTTTCCTCACCTCCATCTGGTCTCCACCTTTGTTCAGCATACATTAATCATATGTTTGTAATATGACTATGTAACCGAACAATATGTTTTTCTATGTGCTTGCTTTATTACAAAAAAAAAAATCTAATTCTGACTGGTAAAACATAAACAACTTAGCTGTATGTCAGGTTTGTAAAGAAAATTTCTATTGATTCCAGTCATTTTTCAAAGATTTTAGGAAACATTTTATTTAAACATATAAAATATTGCAAGTTATTAACTTTGATTGTATGTCAAATTTTTAAAACAAGATTATCAAAATGTTAAACAATGCTGTTACAGTATAGTTACAATAACTTTATTGGTTCTACTCTCTTTTGAACATCTTACAGCCACAATGTAACTTTTTCTGGAACCGACAATATTTCCATGAAAACTAAATGAATGAATGAGCTACAACAAAAAGAACATTCAAAAATTTACATAATATTGAAATAACTCAAAACGAATGACTGCACAAGTTAAAAGGCAAATGTGCTTCATCAGAAATGTTTTAAAATGGCATGTCACACACAAAAAAAAAAAAAACGAACAATGTGTGACAACAGAAATATGTGAAAGACTGGAAAACAACTGATGCATTCATTATTGACATTCAGGGCAGCGTCCGGGTATGGCATCACAGTAGTAACGAGGGTACTCCCCTCGTCTTCCATTTCTGGTGAAGCCCACACAGCCTTTATATTGCCGGTTGCAGGAAGAACACGTTTCGACCCCAAAAGGAATCCGATTTTCTGCTTTGAATGACTTAAAATTTACCCCAGTGGATCTCACCTGTTAATAAAAAATATATTTCATGTAGTTCAAATCTAATTTTGCATGTTTAAAGTGAAAATATTCAAAGGTCCTTACCATCCAGCCAAGCAAAGTGAGTCTTCTTCCCGGAAACTGGGTCAGACACAATGGCTTCAAAGCACTTGAAGGTCGATGCCAAGGTGTGTCTTGGCATGCCAGGGTGA
This sequence comes from Fundulus diaphanus, assembly GCA_037039145.1. Taxonomy (NCBI): domain Eukaryota; kingdom Metazoa; phylum Chordata; class Actinopteri; order Cyprinodontiformes; family Fundulidae; genus Fundulus; species Fundulus diaphanus. The sequence continues at coordinate 6,704,243 of CM073130.1, read as the reverse complement.
GGTAAGCTGTGTCTCCCTGTGCTAGTACCACCTCCTGGAGAACAGCTTCAAGTCCATTCATAGGCATCTGAAAATAAAAAAAATAAAAAAACAGGTGCATTGCAAGACAGTCATACCAGATAAATTGCTATGACACGTGATTATGAATGAATCTTACCTGTAAGATTGGCGATATCCTTTGCACCTGCATGGTGAAGAGCATTAAACGATAGTTAATACTTTATATCGCTCAAGATCTTATCATTTCCATCTCTAATGGTATACAAAATGCTATCCAAATAATGAATTTAATTTTTGTTTTAAATTATTTAGGGTTTTAGTGTCATTTGCACATTGTAAATTAAACTTTAACGTAAATTTAAGGACAAATCGTAACAGCTACTGACATAAAAGGAAAAGGTTAGTACTCATCAGGAAATATACAAATGATTGGTATAAAAAGGCATGTTTGAAATTAATCACTGTAGATTTTTTTAACTTTATTGTTACTGTTTTGTAGGATTTAACAATTAATTTTAGAAGTCACAATGGCTTCCAGTTAACAGATATATATTCTGCAAAAAATTAATTGAAATTGTAAAAGTGATATTGCTCAAACAGCCAAGGGCAGGTATTAACTAATTAGATTTACTCAATTATTCTGTAACGTTTGACAAAAAAATAATAAATAAAAAAATTAGGACTATTTTTCCTTATGTTGTAATCTTGAGTAAATTTGTTGATACGCAACCCAATGCGTGTAATTTAACTGAATGAAGAACACATTTTAACCTATAAAAAAATAAAACACGATACACAGATAAATGTTGTTCATGCTAGGTTTCTTCTAACCTTAATTTGTTTTCTTGTAATAATATTTTTCATTTTTGGTTAGAAAATGCCGAACAGTGTACATAACTTCATTTTTATTCATGTCTGCTGAAATAAATGGGCAATATTACATCGCACATTATGATCAGTAAAACAGGACTTAATAATAGCCATCTCACAAAATACTTTGTTACTCTTGTGTGTTTTTTTTTTGTTTTTTTGCACAGTTACTTATTAAAAATATATTGAAGCAGTGCTACTCGTTATTAGAGCATCACATCTGGGTACTACACCCACATATGATGACAGCTGTTAGTTTATAAAAAATATTTGACTTTCCAGAAATGTAATATTCCTGTTCCAAAAACATATTTAAAAATAAAAGAAAAACACTTGAAAACTGATAAGCATGTAAAAAAATATTTTATATTTTTCAAGTGTTATTTTACATACCGTATGTTAAGCCATAGCAGCTTTTGCTATATGGTTCTGTACCTTGTGCGACTCATCGGCATTGTATGAGCAAAGGGGACATCAATATGTTGCAAATAGATAGATGCGTGGATCTGTGTGATTAAAATAACAAACAAAGTTTGAACATATAATACATTTCTCAAATATACATGTTATCTACTTTTCTATTTCCATCTAATGGTGCCCTGCAGGAAAATAATTATCTATGCTACATGTTAGCCTTCCTTGTATAAATTACGAATTTCACTTGTCTACAGCTGTTAATTATATTTTCAACCTAATCTAAAAAATGATTTACTATGTGAAAACAAGTTTTAAGAAGGTAAAAATACCTTTTGCTGACTTCGTAGGTTTTGCATTATGGATCGTGTGCCGAACATCAGTGGAAGAACCTCTACTTCTTTCAATCGACTTCTCAACTCCGCTTCTTTAAGGTACTAGTGATTATGAAAATAGCGCCCCCTTCATTTCCGGAGTGCAATAGTCCCATTTCCATATAAGGTATGGGACTGACAGTGGTCCGTCCCCGCCCCTTTCCGCAAGGCTGCAGCGAGGTCCTTCTCCACACAACGGCACCAGCGCCATAGAGATGGAAAGAGTTGCGACACTCTTTGATGTCACCGCCAGGGCAGTCACGTGGTTCGTGTAAACCGCTATAGTTCCAAAACATATGCTGGCTGTCATGTTCTTCTATGGGACAGACAGCAGCGATTGCGTTATTTAACGGTAAATATATATATAAACATACACCCTACTACTTTTTCAGCTGTTATTGCATGATTACATATTTGTTAATGTCATTTTTCCATTTTGAGAGGCAGGGTGACAACGAAAAGCTGTATATTACTTAGATACGTTTTACATTTTTGGAGGGAAAAGCTTATGTTCATGTTCGTATGGACAGGAGAACAGGCTAGAACGGCTCTAAATTAACTTTTCTTTTCCATATCATTCATGTGATGACAGATGTCTCATGATTTTCATTTTATCACGACTGGGCTGTATTATTGATTACCGTGATTTTGCTTATAAATTCCGATTCAGCCATTAGCTTACCTTTGTGGTAGCGTTAGGTCTGCCGTGGTCCATTCAGCATTCGCCTAGCAGCTAGCTCACTTCTTATAAGTGGTCACCCCCAGACCACAACGTGAAACATGATCATGTTAAGACTAAGAATATAAGTTTAAGATTAAGCCATTCACATATTATCAAAAGCATTATGCTTATATGTTTGGGTCTATAGGTAAGTGCAGAGCTATTAAGATTTTTCTCTACGTCTCTGGGTTAATGCACAGAGTAAGAGTAAGTTAGCTGCAGAGAGAGTGATAGAGAACAGTGACAGGCAACACTCCCATTGGACTCCGTTGTTGCTTTTTGCTTTTTTGACAAAGAACAGTCCATTCAGCATTTACACCCACTTTTTCTGATGAGGCAGGAGTTGGCCACACAACAATGATAATTTTAATACTAAGCCATACACAAAGAATCAAATATATTAAAGAATAACAACTCATTAAGCTTGGATGAATGATTCAAATATTGTTTAATAAAAAATACTGAGTGAGACAACAAGATGTGTGTGTGTGTATCTAACTGGAAAAACAAGAACAAAGTGAAGGAACAGGGAGGAATATTATAAATACATTTAAAAAAAAATCCTCTACATACATCAGGCTTCAGAGTGCATCAGGGCTGAAAGGAAGGACAACATTAATAATAAAGGTACCTGGCATAAGATAAAAATGAACAGTGTGGAACAAAAAAAATGGGAACAAGCATGAATAATCAACAAACATACGTACAGTATGTGTGAACAAGAACAACAAATGTGTAAACAGGCGTTAAGAACAGGTATCGTAACCATTTTTTTTGGGGGGGGGGGGGGGGGCGCTCCACTGAAACCTGTGATGGCCACAACAACGATACTGCTGGTCCAGCAAGATCTGTTGAGACAGGGGCACAGATATACCAGCTGCCAGCACCAGCAGAGGCCAGCATTATCAGCAGCCGCCACCAGCAGCAGCCGCCATCACCATCCTTCGCCAACATCAGCCAGCTCAAGCAGTCATCGCCTCCAGCAGCAGCCACCTGCAGCAGCAGTGTTTGGGGAACAAATTAGTCACACTACTGTCTGAGTAATAAACATTTTAAAGCTCATTATGGCTTATGATAATTTTTTGTGTGGAATAATTTGTATTCCTACATGCAATCCAACTAAACAGCCCTTTCAAGGGTGCAATTAAACAAACCTTATTTCTACTAGCATCAGATACACAGTACTCAGCTGACTGGCTAACACCGCCAGGTTCAGCAGATACAACCTAAAAAAACGTCCTAGTCAACCTTGATGATCCTAGTAATCTAACATCAATAACTTACTTAATAAAAGATGTCAGAGATTCACTAATGAACTTCGTAATTTCTGGTGTAGCGATACCTTCTTCACAGCTGGCAAAATCGAGATAAAAGTAGCAGGCAATGACTGAAAATCGGTTGTCTACCAAGTTAAGAATATATTTATAAATTGCACTGTGCACATACAAATAAATATAAGCATATGCACCATAAAGGGCCTATTTATATAATATACAGAGTTGACAATTCAAAAGAGGTAGCTATTTAATCAATTTACCCCTGGATATAACATTAGTGCTACCTTTACAGAGGACGAAGTCAAGCTAACAAACTAGCAGGCAATCGGTGGTCTACCAAGATAAAACATATATATAATTACGCTGTGTACATACAAATAAAGATCAGTATATGCATCATAAAGGACCTCTGATAAAATATAGACAGTTGACAGTTCAAAATAGGTAGCTATTTAATCAATTTACCCCTGGATATAACGTTACCTTCACAGAATGCAAGTCAAGCTAACAAACTAGCAGGCAATCGGTCGTCTACCAAGATAAAAAAAATATATATAATTACGCTGTGTACATACAACAAAAGATCAGTATATGCATCATAAATGGCCTATGATACAATATAGACAGTTGACAATTCAAAACAGGTAGCGATTTAATCAACTTACCTCAGAAGTTACTCGACAGTCAGCAATGGAAGTGAATGATGTCCAACGCCATAGAACGGCTTTTTGGAACTATGCGAGGCTGCATACCCCGGAAGTAGGCGGCAAAAAGCGTACAACGGAGTCCAATGGGAGTGTCGCGACTCTTTTTCTCTCTATGGCTCTGAACGGCACATGGTGGTGAAAAAGTGCGTGCTCGCTATTTCGCGGAGACCAGCTGTTCAACAGACTTCATCTTCGCAGCAGAGGAAGGTCAGACCAGAAGTTAGGTATGAAAAACACGAAAAACTTTCCAGACAATTGTAATTTTTTTTGATGATTAAAGGTGATGTAAATATTTGTGTTTTAATTCACGTTAAGTCTCGTCGAATAAAAAAGCCGAATTAACAGTTAGCTTAGGCAGTTACAAAAAACAAGGATACATAAATGTATTTAAAAAGTTGTGGCTAAAATTATAACACTTTTTTATTTTATTTGTTTTTTGCTTGCTGAAAGTACGATAGTAGTGTGGTTTGCAGTAGTATGGCGTTGTACAGACATTTTTTTGAAGGGGTGTTGCTAACTGGCTAGAGCAGGAGGTATCGGGTGGCATATTAAGACTTGTGCTGCTTTTCCGGGCTTAGTCACTATTTGTAAAATTCAATGGCATAGGACAATCTTTATCGGCTTCGAGGTACTGTGGCTGGGGTGGTTGTCTTATCAATTTCCCACATGCCAATCACTGCGACACGCTCGCGCTCTCTACCCGACATGTACCATCAGCTTCTTTGCGCATGCGCAAACAGAATAACTTCCATTCGCCGTTGAATGTGCTTTATTAGTTTGAAAAGGACCAGAAAGTATTCCCATCATTTCCTACAGAATTCTATGGTCCCCAGAGAGCTCACAGTCTGTGCACAGCACGCCCAAGTATGTGGGAGCTGTAACTTTGTGTTTTTATCAGTAGAGCACACAGAGAACCGAGTTTAGCTTAACAACCGCGTTAGGCTATTACCACTTCTTCTGCTCTGAGACTTCAGCAGGGTAAAAACAAAACAAAGCGCCAATCTCCACCTAGTGGTCGGAGGCATTGACGCACCATACTTCACTGGAGCCTTCACACTCCAGCCCGGGAGGTGAATTTTTAACATTGCGCTAGGTTAGTGTCCACATTTATTTTCATTTTGGTTTAGTAAAGTATTATTGAGTTAAACAGAAATAGCAGCTGTAGATATTCTCAGGTGTCTATATTTTCTACCCTGGGTCTGTTTGGGTTTTCTGCTCCACAGCATGTTTGTGAAAACAAATGTCTCAACATTCAGGGAGAGGTTTTTGTCCTTAAGGCCGCCATTAACTCCTTTTACTTAATCAATTTGCAGTTAATTGTTAATACAATGATACTATTATCAATATAATGCATAACTACACAGTCATGAAATTCAGTTAACAGCTAAGAAAATGTTTTTAATGCCAGAGATTTAATTTGAGATCAGATTAAAAATAATCTATTCTAAATCCTGAGAATTGGAATCAAATTGATTCTTGAAATTTGAATCAACCTTCCCTACTGACTTCCAAAGAGCCCATAATGTTTTGGATGGATCTCATTCAGGCTTTGCACATCTTTCATAAAGCATGCCTGCTTCATGATCGTCATGATATCAACACCATGCTTTGATTAAGCAGTAAACAACTTATAACTCATTCATAAGTGTTTATGAATTAAGAGTGAGCAAGAAAAACTGTTTCTTGCCAAATAGTGAGCCTAATTAGTTCAACTATGTAATTATTCCAGAATTGCTTATATTAAACATTTCAGGCTAAGATACTGCCTTGTAAGCAAAACCAGTCAGTTTTGTCTCTTTTTATGTCATGCAAAATCTTATTTGTGTGCAACTTTCTCTGCCAGGGAGTAACAAGAGGAGGGTGGAAACCCAGATGATGATGATCTTCTGGAATGACAGATAGATAGAGGCGGATGGTATGTCATAACTACTGTATGAAACATTTCAAAGACGTAAAGTTCCTTGGTGCTGTAAAACTGCACTGAATTTTTACTTCCACAATACAGGTATAAGATGTTTTATTCTGTTCAAAATCTGGTCTGCTTCTTTTACTGGTTTCCATGTTTGCAGGCTGCTGCTCTTTCGCCAAAATAAAATACCAAATGCTGCGCACTGTTTTGGGAATTCTCAAATGATTGGCTCAGGAACCTAACCTGACTTCCGCCAGATGCATATCGCTCCGCCTAGCTTCACTCACATACATCTGGGACACCGCCGGTAGTATCAACAAATTTACTCAAGATTACAACATAAGGAAAAATAGTCCTAATTTTTTTATTTATTATTTTTTTGTCAAACGTTACAGAATAATTGAGTAAATCTAATTAGTTAATACCTGCCCTTGGCTGTTTGAGCAATATCACTTTTACAATTTCAATTAATTTTTTGCAGAATATATATCTGTTAACTGGAAGCCATTGTGACTTCTAAAATTAATTGTTAAATCCTACAAAACAGTAACAATAAAGTTAAAAAAATCTACAGTGATTAATTTCAAACATGCCTTTTTATACCAATCATTTGTATATTTCCTGATGAGTACTAACCTTTTCCTTTTATGTCAGTAGCTGTTACGATTTGTCCTTAAATTTACGTTAAAGTTTAATTTACAATGTGCAAATGACACTAAAACCCTAAATAATTTAAAACAAAAATTAAATTCATTATTTGGATAGCATTTTGTATACCATTAGAGATGGAAATGATAAGATCTTGAGCGATATAAAGTATTAACTATCGTTTAATGCTCTTCACCATGCAGGTGCAAAGGATATCGCCAATCTTACAGGTAAGATTCATTCATAATCACGTGTCATAGCAATTTATCTGGTATGACTGTCTTGCAATGCACCTGTTTTTTTATTTTTTTTATTTTCAGATGCCTATGAATGGACTTGAAGCTGTTCTCCAGGAGGTGGTACTAGCACAGGGAGACACAGCTTACCTCACCCTGGCATGCCAAGACACACCTTGGCATCGACCTTCAAGTGCTTTGAAGCCATTGTGTCTGACCCAGTTTCCGGGAAGAAGACTCACTTTGCTTGGCTGGATGGTAAGGACCTTTGAATATTTTCACTTTAAACATGCAAAATTAGATTTGAACTACATGAAATATATTTTTTATTAACAGGTGAGATCCACTGGGGTAAATTTTAAGTCATTCAAAGCAGAAAATCGGATTCCTTTTGGGGTCGAAACGTGTTCTTCCTGCAACCGGCAATATAAAGGCTGTGTGGGCTTCACCAGAAATGGAAGACGAGGGGAGTACCCTCGTTACTACTGTGATGCCATACCCGGACGCTGCCCTGAATGTCAATAATGAATGCATCAGTTGTTTTCCAGTCTTTCACATATTTCTGTTGTCACACATTGTTCGTTTTTTTTTTTTTGTGTGTGACATGCCATTTTAAAACATTTCTGATGAAGCACATTTGCCTTTTAACTTGTGCAGTCATTCGTTTTGAGTTATTTCAATATTATGTAAATTTTTGAATGTTCTTTTTGTTGTAGCTCATTCATTCATTTAGTTTTCATGGAAATATTGTCGGTTCCAGAAAAAGTTACATTGTGGCTGTAAGATGTTCAAAAGAGAGTAGAACCAATAAAGTTATTGTAACTATACTGTAACAGCATTGTTTAACATTTTGATAATCTTGTTTTAAAAATTTGACATACAATCAAAGTTAATAACTTGCAATATTTTATATGTTTAAATAAAATGTTTCCTAAAATCTTTGAAAAATGACTGGAATCAATAGAAATTTTCTTTACAAACCTGACATACAGCTAAGTTGTTTATGTTTTACCAGTCAGAATTAGATTTTTTTTTTTGTAATAAAGCAAGCACATAGAAAAACATATTGTTCGGTTACATAGTCATATTACAAACATATGATTAATGTATGCTGAACAAAGGTGGAGACCAGATGGAGGTGAGGAAAGCTCAGGTGAGGAGCAATTGCACACATCAAGCCGGACTTTATGAAGGGTGGAGGAGATGAGACCGCCGCCGTTAGGCTGGGACAGAGGTGCATGATCAAGTGATTCGCTGAGCAGATAAGATGAAGATAGTTATAGTTAGAATTTACACATTGGTTTAACTTATGTATCCAGTGACTTTATTCAAAAAGGTTTTCATATAGAAAAAAAACCCTCATCCACAGCGGATCATTCTCTCTGCCGGTTACCAGCACCATGTCTACTGACGGATTCCGAGCGCCAAAGATTATTTCTTGTCAAATTAACTTTCTAAAACCTATCTCTGTGTGAGTCTTTCCAGGTTGAAGCTACATTTAAAGTTTCAAATGAATCCCTTTTGGTTTTGCAAAAAGTGGATATTTAAGGTATTTGGAGCGCAGTTTATGAATCGATTGCAATTGGTAGAATTGATGTGGAAATTCTAAATGGAATAGTGGGACAACAATCAGTTTTCTGTAGAAAAGTTTCCAATGAGACATTATGGTAAACAATGATAATAGTTGAGCCAGGTCGCCTGCAAAGAAGTATATCTTAGTTTTCGGAATGCCACTTGTTAGAAGTTCAAAAGTCCTTTGGTTTGTTTGTAAATTGTATTCACAATGTGAATAATAAGAGAAATATTTGGCAAATAAACAGAACAAAAGTGCACTGTAAATGGACATACTAAGTTGGAAAAAATTGTTGTCTAAATGTCTTACCGACCAAACCTCTTTTCTATCTAGTCCTTATTAAATAAGGCAAAGGCTATTATATTTTAGATTTGAATTTATTTATTTTAAGAGTACCATTCACAACATCAAAATCTGTTATTCGAACTTCAGCACCAGCAAGTATTTGGTTATATCTATTTTCTTAATCAACGCTGGAGATAGGCACCAACCACCCCCGCGACCCCATAAGGGATTAAGTGGGTCAGAAAATGGATGGATGGATGTTTTCTTAATCTGCGATGGACTGGGAATCTGTCCAGCCATAACGATCCCACTATAGGGATAGGCGTGGATGGATAAATGTGTTGTAAATGTAATGTACATTTGTCTCTAAAATATTAATTTGATTTATGGTTGGCAAACAAATGGCGTTATTAATATTATAATTATTATAACACGGCTGGTACAGGAAATAGCGTCACTAGCGCCCCCTTCATTTCCGGAGTGGAATGGTCCCATTTCCATATAAGGTATGAGACTGACAGTGGTCCGTCCCCGCCCCCTTTCCGCAGGCTGCAGCGAGGTGTACTTGGTTGTGTGGGTCCTCTTCTTCTTCTTTCCTTTTTTAATGGCGGTTGGCAAACAACTTATAGGTGCATTACCGCCACCTTCCAGAATGGAGTATGGATCAGACAATCTATTAGATTCTCTCTAAAACACCCGTTCTTCTTAGAAAACTAAAAATACTCCTAAAAACTACATCCCCAGATGACCTCTGAAACAATTCCCTTATATCTAATTTATTTTTATTCCTGCCTAATTCTCTACACAACATCTCTCTTTCTTGAGTATATTTATTACATTCTGAAAAAATATGTTATGGGTCCTCTTCTTCGTTGTCTTGATGTTTTCATGGCGGTTGCAAACGAACATCTTGGTACATTACCGCCAACAACTGGAAATTAGTGTGAATTAGGACGCGCAAGTTCATTCCAAAAACAACTACATTTATAGCAAACACAGATCTCAACAAATACCTCGAGCCAATGTCAGATGTGATTGTATTTAATCTTTTAAATAAAACTTGTTTCTGTGGTGCTCATTTCCTGCAGAGCTACTCACCTATTACCTCTTCTATGGGTTTATCATATAATAAGCTGTTATGTAGGAGTTTTCTGAATGTATTTATTGGAAATACTGGAGGTTTCTTTAGGTTGTGTTTTCTTCCTGAAAGTAAGGGTAGCATTTTACTAAGTATGGTGGAGTCTAAGCATGGGTTGTTCAAACTCTCTATTTTTTTTCAGCGATAAAATATCCATCCATCTATCCATTTTCTGACCCGCTTAATCTCTCATGGGGTCGCGGGGGTAGCTGGTGCCTATCTCCAGCGTTCACTGGGCAAGTGGCGGGGTAAACCCTGGACAGGTCGCCAGTCTGTCGTAGGGCAGCACATAGACAGACAGGACAAACAACCATTCATGCACACACTCACAGGACAATTTAGAGAAGCCAATTAACCTAACAGTCATGTTTTTTGGACTGTGGGAGGAAGCCGGAGTACCCGGAGAGAACCCACGCATGCACAGGGAGAACATGCAAACTCCATGCATAAAGACCCAGGGTTGGGCGATAAAATATATACAATTTAAAATTAAATACATTAAAGCATGGTTTGGGAGCATCAGTGCCTCAAGAGGTTGGACTTCATCCTGTAACCAGTGGGTTGCTGGTTTTATATCTCTCTTCGTCAGGGGCGTCACCAGGGGGTGGCCAGGGGCCACCCCTGGCGATGTCCAGGCCACCCCACTGGCCACCCCACTCGCCAGTGTAAATGGTAGTAGCGTCAGTTTAGCGTTTCATCCCATTATGCACAGGCAGCAGCACAGCCGCTCTTCTTGACCTTCTTGCGCACCGTAGCTCACCCTGCCGCTCCCCCCTCCCCCTCCCTTCTAGCCGCTGCTGCGTTCTCAGACAACTACGGCTCAGCGCGTGCCCGCCTTCAACGGTGATAAAAGGAATTAATAGAGAAAGCGAATAAGACTAACGGTAAGTAAATAAGTCAAATCATTCGTTTGTAAAAGAAGAGGGGGATATATGAACTTTATCCGCTCCTGTTACAGCGGCTTTTGGTGTCTTTTTGACAAGTTTTCAAAGAGTTACGTAGCTACCGGTGTTAGCTGGTGCTTCTGTATGGTTTGTCAATTTCCAGACAACGAAGTGAAAGTCCACAGACATGTCTTCTTATTTTAAGAAGGAAATGATAGCATAAGGAGATAAAGAGATGACAGGGGAGCAACAGAGAACAAAGGAGGAAGAGGAGAAAGAGGAGCTGGATAAAGGAGAGGAACAGAGAGCAGCATGATTAGATAGATAGATAGATAGATAGATAGATAGATAGATAGATAGATAGATAGATAGATAGATAGATAGATAGATAGATAGATAGATAGATAGATAGATAGATAGATAGATAGATAGATAGATAGATAGATGTAAGGTGTGTCCACATATGTACAGTGTTTTAAAACTGTAGCGAAAGCAGGTGTTCCTGCACCGACAGGTGAAGTTATGACCATGTGGCCATAATAATGAAATTAATTGTCTAGAAAGTAATATCCTCGGAAAAAATGTATGTTTTGTTAAGTGTATTTGTTTTTTATTGTGACGGACTCACTTAAATATATACACTTAAAAAAATAAAACAAATAATTATGCGTTGTATATATATATCAGTTTTATTTGTCTAAATCGAAATGCCTATAGGCCATTAATACAACTAGAAATGATCTTTACTATGGGGAGGCTGGTATTATTATTATTTATTGTTATTGTCATCATCATTTTAATGTCAGAATAACAGACTTTTGCTCCTGTTTCATTATAGATATCTCCCAGTCAAGACTAGAACGGCCCAAGCAGCCACAAATAAAAATCTTCCCTCGAACCTGTCAAGGGGACAGAAGAAGATGCTTTTCTAAAACACATGTAAATGGCTTGAACTGAGTCTGGTAACCAGAGTTGGAGACTATGGATCTTTGCTGGGAAGTTATTTTTGTAAAAGTAATTATTTTTGTTTCAGACTAAGTAAAGGTATAACTGTTTCTTACACATACAGTATAACCTTGTAGTCAAAATATGACTGTTGTTCCCTGTTTTCCCTGAAATTCCTGTTACATAAAATATGTGCTTCTTCCTATAATATTTTGTCCTTGCTTTCCAAAAGCTTTCAAATATGACTTTTATACAATGAGGCTAACGATGTGCAAGATAAATAAATGATTTACTTGTGTATTTAATAGTTCATATGTAAGAAAGGTAAATCCATAACCTGTTTGTTAAATATTTCATACGCAAGCACTGTAACAGCAAAAATGTATTGGTTACTGCAAGACTTAAGAAAATTACTTTTTTATTGGTTCATGCCACAATTTGATGTGTTTTTTTTGTGACTGTTTTTGAACTTTAAATAAAGTACATTTGTGTGAACAAGTATTTGAGTCGATTATTTTAAGTATACAGGCATTTTCAGCTATTTTCTAAACCTACTTATTCCTGTTAAGTGTTAGCAAGAAGGGGTTGGGTTGTGTACTGTATATAGTATAGTATATATGTTTGTAAAGGGTTTTCCATTGGCCACCCCTTGCTAGCTTTGTGCCCCATGTTGGCCACCCCGGTAAAAATATTCTGGCTACGCCCCTGCTCTTCGTGCCCTCTAAGTGCCCCACCTAAAGACAATTACAAGGTCGGCTTTCTATCCCCTGAGGAACATTTCCAGGATTAAAGGACTAATGTCTCAGAAGGACCTGGAAAAACTAATCCATGCGTTTATTTTTAGTCGAATAGATTACTGCAACGGTGTTTTCACAGGTCTGCCTAAAAAGTGGATCAGACAGCTGCAGCTGATCCAGAATGCTGCTGCCCGCGTCCTCACTAAGACTAAGAAAGTAGAGCACATCACCCCAGTTCTAAAGTCCTTACACTGGCTCCCTGTATCTCAGAGAATAGACTTCAAAATCCTTCTGTTAGTCTATAAATCCCTAAATGGCTTAGCACCTAAATACATCACAGACTTGTTATCAGTGTATCAACTTTCCAGACCACTCAGGTCTTCTGGCTCCAGCCTTCTCTGCATACCTAGAACCAGAACACAGAGAAGCAGCATTTAGTTCCTATGCTCCACTTATCTGGAACAAACTTCTAGAAAACTGTAAAAGTGCTGAAAGCCTGAGTTCTTTTAAATCAAGATTAAAAACACATTTGTTTAAAATTGCCTTTGACTGTTCTAGTTAAACTGTTCTACTGCTTTTAATGTTCTTCTTTGTTTCTACATTCTATCCCTACTTGCTTTTATTCTATTTTCTATCTACATTTTATTCCTACTTGCTTTTATTTTGCTATATTTTAATCATGTAAAGCACTTTGCATTGTCTTTGTACTGAATTGTGCTATATAAATAAATTTGCCTTGCCTTGCCTAAGTGGATACGTGTGCAACCTACTGCTCCCTTTAAAGGGGGTGGGTTAAAATCCAGAGAATGTTTTCCCCCAGAGGGACAATATTTCTTAAAATGATATTTTCGGTCCACTGTATATTTAAGCATCACCACAGGTTGGGATTGTAAATATGAAAAGATGAGAAATTTAGAAATTACAAATTTGGTTGCGCTCATTTTAATAGCATTGAAGCTCAACTTTGCAGCAAAAGGAGGCGTTTGTGTCAAAGACTCTTATTTTGAAATTTCAGTTGAACCGGAAGTGGTGTGTACGTAGCTTTATCATGACCGCACCGATCAGTAAGTGAAGAACCAAGGTGTTTGTCGGAGCTTATTGGGAACAATCAGGGAGCTATTACTGTTGTGACATTAAAGATTAAAAATAAAGAGGAATAAAATAAAGGTAACCGCACAGGCAAACGGCAGCATGAACCCACCCAACTGTGTAAAAGCACTGCATGACGACGTCAGGTGACAACACGGCCCGATAACGGGGAGGACAGGTTGTAACAACAGGTTGTAACAGCAGAGGAGACGACAGGTAAAAACAGCAGAGGAGATGACAGGAATAACAGCACAGGGAGATGACGGGGAAACGACGGCAAACCGAGATCACGTGATTACAGGTTCAACAACAAGGTCAAACAACATAAAGTGAAGAAATGCCATGCACTTGATCCCTCATGTAGACACAATACATATGCTCACAGCACATGGACACGACATAAGCAGCTTCCATTACATAAACACGATACATACACACCTTACATAGACACATACATGGACACATGAACATGTCAGAAGACGCATAAACATAATTTATGCAGCTTCCATTACATAAGCAGGATACATACACACCTTACATGGACACATACATGGACACATGAACACATCAGAAGACGCATAAACATAATTTTGGCACTAATGGAACCCCATAGTCTGTAGTCCTGAGGGCCGCTAGGACGCGGCGTCTTTGGCACAGGAACGAGGCACGACGTCTTCCACAGCACGGGGACTCTCTGGAGGTGCATGCTCAGGCTGAAGACTAGGCTAAGTACTCCACACAGCTGGTAGGCAAAAGCTTTGAGCACCCTGGGGAATACACCATCAGGGCCAGCAGCTTTGCCGGAGTGGAGTCTGGTTAGCTGTCTTCTCACCAGGTCAGGAGTGAAGGACACTGTAGAGGTAACAGTAGGGGGAGGGGGGAGGTCCAAAGATTATCACTTCAGTTTTGTTTTTATTCAATTGAAGAAAATTTTTGCACATCCATGCATTGATTTCTTCTAGGCATTTACTCAGTGCTTGAACTGGTTCATAGTCACCTGGTGACATGGTGATGTAGAGCTGTGTGTCATCTGCATAGTTATGGTAACTGATGTCGTTGTTTTTTATGATCTGAGCTAGAGGGAGCATGTAGATATTGAACAGGAGGGGACCCAGGATGGACCCTTGGGGAACCTCACGTGTAATTTTTGTCGTCTGGGATGTAAAGTTACCTACTGACACAAAAAGGTCCCTGTCCTTTAAGTAGGATTTAAACCAGTGGAGAGCTGTACCAGAAAGGCCGACTCAGTTTGAAACCTGACTGGAAAACGTCAAAGCGGCTGGTCATTGTTAAGAAGGTGTTTAATTGTTGAAATACAGCTTTTTCAATAATCTTACTGATAAAGGGGAGGTTTGAGATGGGCCTATAATTCTGGAGTAGTAGTTTGTCTAAATTGTTCTTTTTCAGCAGTGGTTTGATAATTGCTGTTTTTAGGGACTGGGGTAAAACACCTGACAGAAGGGACGTGTTTATTATCTGAGTCAAATCAGACGCTATGACAGGCAAAACTTTCTTAAAGAAAGCTGTGGGTAGAACATCAAGGCAGTAGGAGGAGGAACTTAGCTGCTGAATGATCTCCTCTAAGCTTTTGTACTTTATTTGGCTGAATTGGGACATTTTGTCAAGATAAGTTCCAGTTGGCTACAGCTTTGGTTCTGGAGTTGATATGGATGTACAGACTGATCCTCTGATCTTTAGGATTTTCTCAGTGAAGAAATTAGCAAATTCATTGCAGGCCCTGGTGGAGTGGAGTTCAGAAGCCACGGACACAGGAGGATTTGTTAGCCTGTCGACCGTGGTAAATAACGCACGAGCATCATTAATGTTCTTGTTGATGATCTCAGAGAAGAAAGATTCTCTTGCATTTTTCCGTTGTAAGTTATATTTGTAAAGTCTCTCTTTATAGATGTCGTAGTGAACCTGGAGTCTCGTCTTTCTCTACTTTCGTTCAGCTTTTTGACACTCCCTTTTTTCACCTCTAACTGCTGGAGCATTTCTCCAAGGAGATTTTTTCTTCCCAGAAAGAACTTTCACTTTAACTGGAGCAATGCAGTCAATGATGTCTTAGAATGAAAGTTATCTATTAGCTCTTCTACTGAGTTGCAGCCCAAGGTTGAAGTAGCAGAGTAAGCTTGAATAAAGGTTTCCGTGGCATTGTCCTTAAAGGTGCGTTTTCTTATGATGTCCGTTTGGCTAAATGAGTCACTGGAAATGATGCTTTCAAAGGTAACAGAAAAGTGATCAGATAGGTCAACATCAGTTAAATTGACCTTAGAAATCTTTAGACCTTTAGTGATGACCAAATCTAAAATATGTCCCTATCTGTGCGTTTGTTTGTTTAACATGTTGAGTTAAACCAAAGTTTCTAAGTGTGTCACACAGTTCTTTTGCACTTCTGTCTTCAGGGTTGTCAACGTGAAAGTTGAAGTCTCCCACAATAATTAAACAGTCATAATCAACGCATATCACAGATAGGAGGTCACTAAGATCATTAAAAAAGTTTGATGTGGACTTTGGAGGCCTGTAAACATTCAGAAACATAGTTCGTACTGGGCTCTTTACCTGGAGAGCCAAATGTTCAAAAGAGTCGAATTTTTCCAAAAACACCTTTTTACACTTCAGTGAATCATTAAACAATGTTGCCACTCCTCCACCTTTTCTTTGCTGTCTGTTCTCACAAAGAAAATTGTAGTTTGGAGGAGTCAACTCCAACAGAATATGTGCTTCATTAAGTTCATGTAACCATGTTTCTGTTAAAAACATAACATCAAGATTATTGTCAATAATTAAGTCATTAATTAAAAGGGATTTTCCTGACAGAGATCTAATGTTTAATAAACCCAGTTTATATGACTTAGTGGTTGATGTTGTCTCTGTGGCAGGTTGCATCTGACAGTTTATGACTTTTAAGTGCAACTTTTTATTCCTGTTTGTTATCCTTTTGTTTTTCTTATTTCTGCCACGTATCATCACAGATACTCCATAATCTCCAACAATAGGCCCAAGCTGATGCTGGAAACTGTCTTGTCTGAAAAACGTACTGCTAGGGCCCGGTGTGTATCATGGAGAAGTGATCTGAAGGTCCTGAGCACAGGCATGTTCCGTGATACGTAGAGGAGGAGGATCTGGGGTTCTGCGGCCTTTGGAAGATGCTGGTTTAGTCACAGCGCTGGGGCTGTCAAAATGGCTATGTGGAGAGGATGTCAACTGTTGGCCAATCTTAAAAACTTTGTTCATGTTATGAGAAAATTCCAGAAAAGGAACATCTGGGCTTTGTGGAGAAGAAGGGGAGGCGGGTGTAGTCTGGACCAGTGTTTGTGGGGATGGAGGTTTTTGGTCCTCTTTTTGTCCTCCTGTTGAGATCTGGGATGAATCCTCCTGTAAGACGTAGCCTCTTTCTGTGTCATCTTTCTGGATATCTTTATCTTGGCTTGTTCGGGCTGTACTGGGCTTATCATTTGTTTTGGCACTGGTTGAGCTTTGTTTTGGGACAAAGCTGATGGTGCATAACCTGACAAAAGCCAGCTGTATGTTGCTCCGCCTAGCTCCACTCACATACATCTGGGACACCGCCGGTAGAAAGTGATTTCTCCAACCAATTTTATGGTCTGGCCAATCAGGACGCAGGGCTGGAGTTTCATAGATGTGACGTAGTGGAGACGCAACCATGACGTGAGACTGTTTTGATAGCAATGGCGGCTCGTCGAGGAAGCAAGCGTTAACATCGATGCTGCTATTTCTTCCGTGTTGTCCAATCTACCTAATATTGTTTCATTAAAAGAACATCAGAGAACGCCTCTGAAGGCTTTGTTGGTGGAAACGATGTTTTCGCCCTTCTCCCGACCGGATTTGGCAAGTTTTGTTTTCCGGGGCAAGTCCGCGGCGGACGCGGAAGCGCCCCGGAGCGGTTAGCGGTTAGCGCTAACCATGTTAGGAGGCCTTTAGTCCTCAACGCGGTCGCCCCGGAATCGACTCTGACCCGCGGCGCTTTGCCGCCTGTCTTCCCCCCTCTTCCTGTCAGCTCACTGTCAATAAAACGCATGCCACTAGAGCCGCAAACACATTATTATTATTATTTATTTATTTTATTTTTTTCCTGCGTCGCTATCATCAGCGTCACGGGTTAGCTTCGGTGTGAGTGGTTGAAATAGCACGTCAATAACGATGACAGACAAGTGGCTTATCCAATCATATGCAAGAATTTTTAATAAGGCCCAGCCTTCTGTAAAGGCAATTCCCATGGAGGAGTCCCAGATGTATGTGAGTGAAGCTAGGCGGAGCGATATGCATCTGGCGGAAGTCAGGTTATCAGGAACCAGGAAGTAAGTAAAAGCTACAGTCTGAACCAAAGTAGTTCTGGATCGTACCTCTAGGTTTGAAAAGAGAAAAAAAATTACTAAGACGTTGTTGATGGAGAGGACCGATTATTTATAGGGAATGTTACTTCCTTCCCGGATGACAAATGAGAATGATTTATTTATTTAACTGTAAATGTCTTACTAATAGTTATATACGTTGCGTTTTGCATTAGACAGTGTATCTCCCTTGAAAAAGAAGGCGATTATTCACAGGAAGCTGGCTCCCTGGTTTAATTTAGAGCTGCGTTCTTTTTGGGAAAAAAAATGTTAGGAAATTGAAGAGAAAATAGCGCTCTACACACCATGAGGAATCCTACCTGATCTAGAAAAACAGTCTACTGTTGTATAAAAAGACCCTTCACTGAGTTAGAGGAGCATATTTTTAATCATTAATTGAGGAGATTTAAAAATAATCCTAGATTTCTCTTCATTAAAGTTGCCAAACTTACAGAGTCATAGCTCTGTTGATCCATCCATCCCCTTAGCTCTTAGCAGTAATCACTTTATGGGATTCTTCATAAATAAAATTAATTCCATTAAAAATAAAATAATTGGCATCCTCCCAAACATGATTACCTCATCCTCAGTAAGTGAGGCAGCGTTGCAGGGATCTTTAGAACCTGCACAGTGTTTGAACTGTTTAGAATTTTAGCTTCATCTAAAGGCCCATTCATACCTCACGTAAAAGACGGATACGGATACGTGTGGAGTGTTTCATACGTTCCAACCGTCGATTTCGTCCGTACTTTGACACGAAAACTGGGAGCTTACGATTACGGACGAAACGAATCAATACGGAGCAATACTACCGGAAACGGTGGGGGCGCTATTGAGTTTGTAGTACAAAATGTCAACAAAATCACAAAGAAGGTTAGAATTCTGGGCTTTAAACAATGGCGGGATTCGAGGAACGACTGTCGGAGCTTGTCCGCAACTACCCACACATCTACGATGTGTCGTGTCCGGGGCACAGGGACAAACAAAAAATTTTGAATAGCTTTCAGGAAATCGGGGAGGCTCTGGGCATGACAGGGGATGTCGCAAAGGCCAAGTGGGCCGCAATTAGGGAGCGCTATGTGTGCGCCCATAGAGTGACAGGTAAAAAAAGCGGCGATGGCGCAAACGGGATGTCTGCAGCAGGCCCTCCAATTTTACAACGCCTGGTGTGGCTGAGCCCCTATATTTCTCACCGAGCCACTGTGAGCAATTTTCCTAATGCGGTAAGTTCTGTTTTGTAAAAAATTTGTTTCGTACCCCCTTTCTCTCAAGTTTTAATGACTAGCCTCTTAAGATAATTTCAGTGTGGTTGTCCTTTTTTTAGAGTTAATTAATGACAGTCTGTAACATTTTGTACACATTTGTAGTGTCAAGAAGATGATGACATGGGTGAGACATGCATTGACTCCCCTCCACAAACACCTGCAGCAGAAGCAGCATCATCACCACTGCAAGCCTGTGGAACCTCCTCTGACCCTATTGATGCCGCCATTCTCAGGAAGCTCGATGAGAGCAAGAATGTATTTACAGCATTCACTACTTACCTAAATGCTTTCTTACTTGAGCTTCCTGAGAATGATGCCAAGGCCTTGGTGAAGGACATACAGCGCCTGATGCTGACCTATTGATATGTTTGACAGTTTGACATATCACTAAAGTCAATCTTCACCCGTTTTTTTGCACTTTCGCATTTTTTTTATGTTTTTTTATAAAATATAACAACCCTTGACTGTTCTGTTCAATTAGATATGTTAAATTATTTTAGTTAAACTAATGAATATATATATATATATATATATATATATATATATGTATATATATATATGTGTTTATATTTATATATATATATATATGTGTTTATATATATATATATATATATATATATATATATATATATATATATATATATATATATATATATATATATATATATATATGTGTGTTTATGTTTATATATATATATGTCTGTTTATGTTTTTATTCAATTCAATTCAATTTTATTTATATAGCGCCAAATCATGAAACATGTCATCTCAAGGCACTTTACAAAATCAAGTTCAATCATATTATACAGATTGGGTCAGATTATACAGATTGGTCAAAATGTCCTATATAAGGAAACCAGTTGATTGCATCAAAGTCTTGACAAGCAGCATTCACTCCTGGGGAACCGTAGAGCCACAGGGAGAGTCGTCTGCATTGTACATGGCTTTGCTGCAATCCCTCATACTGAGCAAGCATGAAGCGACAGTGGGAAGAAAAACCACCCATTAACGGGAAAAAAAAACCTCCGGCAGAACCGGGCTCAGTATGAACGGTCATCTGCCTCGACCGACTGGGGTTACAGAAGACAGAGCAGAGACACAACAAGAGAGACAAAAAAGCACAGAAGCACACATTGATCTAGTAATCTGTTCTACATTAGATGGTAGTAACGGGTGAGCCGTCTTCTCTGGATGATGTCAAAGTTAACAGAACGCCAGACCAGGTGTACCTACTATGAAGAAAAAGAGAGAGAGCAAAAAGTTAAAAGCTGAAATGACGACAGTCATTTCAATGTAATACAATGCAAAACTGGAGAACCGTAGAATGAAGAAAAGTAGAAATCAGTAGAGTGAGAAAATTAGACCCTGATGTCCTCCAGTAGCCTAAGCCTATAGCAGCATAACTATAGAGGTAGCTCAGGGTAACATGAGCCACTCTAACTATAAGCTTTGTCAAAAAGGAATGTTTTAAGATTAGTCTTAAAAATAGATAGGGTGTCTGCCTCACGGACCAAAACTGGGAGTTGGTTCCACAGGAGAGGAGCCTGATAGCTAAAGGATCTGCCTCCCATTCTACTTTTAGAGACTCTAGGAACCACCAGCAGACCTGCAGTCTGAGAGCGAAGTGCTCTGTTAGGAACATACGGAGTAATCAGAGCTCTGATATATGATGGAGCTTGATTATTAAGGGCTTTATACGTTAGAAGAAGAATTTTAAATTCTATTCTTGATTTAACAGGAAGCCAATGAAGGGAAGCTAAAATTGGAGAAATATGATCCCTCTTGTTGATTTTCATCAGAACTCTTGCCACAGCATTTTGGATCAGCTGAAGACTTCGAACTGCATTTTGTGGACTTCCTGATAGTAAAGAATTACAATAATCCAGCCTTGAAGTAACAAATGCATGGACTAGTTTTTCAGCATCACCCCTGGACAGAATGTTTCTAATTTTGGCGATATTCCGGAGGTGAAAAAAGGAAACTCTGGAAACCTGTTTAATATGGGATTTAAATGACATGTCTTGGTCAAAAATAACACCAAGATTTTTTACTTTATTACCAGAGGCCAAGTTAATGCCATCCAGATTCAGTGATTGATTAAGAAGTTTATTTTTTGAGGACTCTGGCCCAAAGATTACAACTTCTGTCTTGTCAGAATTTAAATGCAGGAAATTTAAAGTCATCCAGCTTTTGATGTCATCAAGACATGACTGCAGTCGAAGTAACTGATTGGATTCATCAGGATTTATGGATAAATATAGCTGAGTGTCATCAGCATAACAGTGGAAATTAATCCCATGCTGTCTGATAATTTTGCCAACCGGAAGCATATATATAGTAAATAGAATTGGTCCAAGGACTGAACCCTGTGGTACTCCACAGGTGACCCTAGAGTTTGAAGAAGATTTATTATTAACATGAACAAACTGGAATCTGTCCGACAGATAAGATTTAAACCAGCCTAATGCTTTCCCCTTAATCCCTACAGTATGCTCAAGTCTTTGTAGGAGAATATTGTGATCAACTGTGTCAAATGCAGCACTGAGATCTAACAGGACAAGTACAGACACAAGTCCATTATCTGAGGCCATGAGAATATCATTGGTGACCTTCACCAGAGCTGTTTCAGTGCTATGATGAGCTCTAAAGCCTGACTGAAACTCCTCAAGTAGGTCATTACTTTGTAAATGTTCACAAAGTTGATTAGCAACTACTTTCTCAAGAATTTTAGATAAGAAAAGAAGATTAGATATAGGTCTGTAGTTTACTAGCTCATCTTGATCAAGAGAAGGTTTCTTAAGTAAAGGTTTAATAACAGCTACTTTAAAAGCCTTTGGTACATATCCATTTACTAAG
The DNA here is from genome assembly GCA_037039145.1 of Fundulus diaphanus. Lineage (NCBI taxonomy): Eukaryota > Metazoa > Chordata > Actinopteri > Cyprinodontiformes > Fundulidae > Fundulus > Fundulus diaphanus. Next base: position 6,681,960 of record CM073130.1, on the reverse strand, counting down.
GATAGATTAATCATGTCTAAAATAGGACCACTGATCAGAGGGAATACCTCCTTAAACAACTTGGTTGGGGTTGGGTCTAACATACAGGTAGAAGGTTTAGATGAAGCTAAAATTTTAGATAGCTCAGAAAGCTCTACTGCTTTTAAACAGTTCAGACACTGCGCAGGTTCTAAGGATTCCTCCAATGCTGCCTCACTTACTGAGGACGAGGTAATCATGTTTGGGAGGATGCCAATTATTTTATTTTTAATGGAATCAATTTTATTTATGAAGAATCCCATAAAATCATTACTGCTAAGAGCTAAGGGGATGGCTGGACCAACAGAGCTGTGGCTCCGGGTAAGTTTGGCAACTGTATTGAAGAGAAATCTAGGATTATTCTTATTCTCCTCAATTAATGATGAAAAATATGCTGCTCTAACTCTGCGAATGGTCTTGTTATACAACAATAGACTGTCCCTCCAGATTAGGTAGGATTCCTCTTGGTGTGTAGAGCGCCATTTTCTCTCCAATTTCCTAACATTGTGCTTCAAGGAATGCAGCTTTGAATTAAACCAAGGAGCCAGCTTCCTGTGAATAATCACCTTCTTTTTCAAGGGAGCTACATTGTCTAATGCAGAACGCAATGACAAAGTCATACCGTTTACAAAGACATCTATTTGTGAATTGGAAGAAACAACATTGCTGCCATCTACAGGGCATTTCTGCAATACGGAGGATATTAAAAAGGGGACAGACTCTTTAAGTTTTGATACAGCATTATCGGATAAAGATCTACTATAATGGAACCCTCTTTTGGGGGTGGAGAACTCCGTTAGATTAAACTCAAATGTTATTAAAAAATGATCAGATAGGACAGGGTTGTGAGGAAATACTGTTAATTCTTCACAATCAATGCCATATGTCAGCACAAGGTCTAAAGTATGGAGCCAAGAGTGCGTCGGTTTATGCACATTTTGAGCAAAACCAATTGAATCTAGGATAGTTTTAAAGGCTACACTAAGGTTATCACATTCTGTGTCAACATGGATGTTAAAATCACCCACTATAATAACCTTATCAGTATTTAACACCAAATCAGATAAGAAGTCTGACAGCTGATCCAAAAACTGAGTGCAAGGGCCTGGTGGACGATACAAAACAATAAACAGAAGAGGTTTTATTGCTTTGCAGTTTGGATGAGGGAAACTGAGGGTTAAATGTTCAAAAGAACTGTAGTTATTAATTGGCCTGGGACTAATTAATAAATCAGACTGAAAGATGGCTGCCACTCCTCCTCCTCTTCCCACAGATCTGGGAATGTGGAAATTTGAATAATTGGAGGGAGTTGACTCATTTATACTAACGTAGTCCTCTTGTAGCCAGGTTTCTGTGAGACAAAACAAATCAATCTGTTTATCAGAAATCAATTCGTTAACTAACAAAGTCTTTGGAGGGAGAGACCTTATATTTAATAGACCACATTTAATTGTTTTATTTTTAGGTTCAAGGTGAACCGTATTGATTTTTATTAGGTTTTTATGATTTGTTCCTTTTAGATAAGTTTTTGATCTGTTAAGTTTTGGCCGTGGGAAAGACACCGTCTCAATAGGATAATGGGTGGGTGATAATGGGTTTATATATATATATATATGTGTTTATATATATATATATGTGTGTCTTTATATATATATGTTTATATATATATAGATATATATATATATATATATGAGTGTCTTTATATATATATATATATATATATATATATATATATATATATATATATGTTTATATATATATATATATATATATATAGAATGTTACAGTATTCTCTTAAGAGATGTCTTTATGCAGAACTGTTTTGCACTTAAATAATAAAAAAAGAACTTTAGTGATTGTGATTGATGTGGTTTATTTTTATTGTTCGATGTACTTGTTACTACTAATAAACAAAACAGGTTGATTTTGATAGATTTTGAACAGCCAATTAACAAATTAATAAACAACTAATGATGACCCAGGGTCCCACGTCGGACGTGCTGTTCTTGCCAGTGAATCATGCCCTGGTCTGTTTGGAAGAACTCTTTAAAGATTTCTCTGACAGCCATTCCATCTTGCGTAGCCCTTGCAGCAGTATATGCTCGAGAGCTCAGAAAGTTGGTGTCACCCTGGACCAACTCTCTCCATTCACCAGGCGTGCCATCTCTGTCGCACATGGTGTGGGGGATGTAGCGGTCAGTCTCCGTCAAACCTTGGTCGTTGGCTGCAAGGAAATTGTGGAGGATGAGGCATGCCTTTGTTATGTCCTCCGCTGTTTCTATGCAGCACTCCATGGCACGCCCAAGGATCCTCCACCGGGCTGTTAAAACGCCGAAAGCATTTTCAATGACCCGCCTGGCCCTGGAGTGCCGCAAGTTGTACACTTTCTGGTCCTCTGATAGAACTGGACCTGTAAAACAGTATATAAAGAACAGAATGCATTATTAGAAACAAACTTTATTAGTCATATGATGACATTATAATATTATAATTACAGTACAAAGTATTGAAGCTGCTGTGTCAATGTAATTTCATGTAAAATATTACAAGGTAGTCATTAATTTATTCATTCATTCATGAGATGTGTTTGCTTACCTGGATATGGACGCATCAGGTTCACCTTTTGAGGAAACGCCTCATCAGCGACAAACACTGGTGGGGTCACGATATCCATTCCAGGCAAAGGTGCGTGAGGTGGAAGGGGAAGCTGACCTCGGATCAGTTGCGCGCCAAAATCTGTGCGGGCAAAAACTCCAGCGTCGCTGTCCCGCCCGTACGCTCCCACATCAACAAAAAAAAAAACGGTAACGCGCGTCACAGGCAGCCATCAAAACAAAGCTAAAAAACCCTTTGTAATTAAAAAACAACTACTGCTGTTGGCTGGCGCTCGCACTCGAACGTGCTTCCCATCTATTGCCCCAATACAATTTGGAAACTGCCACTGCTGCCAGAACTCACGTCGTATCACCTCCCAGTCATCACCTTGAGGGTACTTCATGAAGTCCGCTCGCAGTTCCTCCCAGAGAGCGCGACACACTTCCTTCACAATCCCACTAACCGTGGAGATCCCCAGCTTGTAGCTGGCTGCCAGGGCTTGTTGACTGATCCCAGAAGCCAAGAACCGTAAGGTCACAGCCAGGCGCTCTGCCTCCCCAATCGGTGCACTGTGGGAAGCGGCATGTTGGATGCGGGGGGAAATGCGCCTCAGCAACCTGTCAAAAGTGGGAGCGGACATCCTAAAGTATTGCAAATGCCGCTCGTCATCCATCTCCCGCATTGGCAACACCAAACTGCAAAATTCCCCGTCAAAAGGGCGACTGACATTCAATGGCCTCACGTTCCACCGTCGATCTCTTTTTTTACTTTTCTTTCGCTTACGGAGCAAATGCAACAAAATCAGGTCTTGGACCGTCGCCATGTCTGATCAATGACGAATCATTGGCGCCCAGCACTGCCACCTAGAGGGCATATTGGGTATTGCGCGCCTCAACGGACGGAGGTATGAAGGAGTCAACGGATAGAACGTACGGACAGAAATACGGACGTGCAGGCCAAACGTAGGGTATGAATGGGCCTTAAACCTACCTGTACAGTGCAGACCGAAAGTTTGGACACACTTCTCATTCAAAGAGTTCTCTTTATTTTCATGACTATGGAAATTGAAGATTCACATTAAAGGCATCAAAACTACGAATTAACACATGTAGAAATGTATGCTTAACAAAAAAGTGTGAAAAAACTGAAAATATGTCTTATATTCTAGGTTCTTAAAGTAGCCACCCTTTGCTTTGATTACTGCTTCGCACACTCTTGGCATTCTCTTGATAAGCTTCAAGAGGTAGTCACCTGAAATGGTCTTCCTACAGTCTTGAAGGAGTTCCCAGAGATGCTTAGCACTTGTTGGCCCTTTAACCTTCACTCTGCGGTCCAGCTCACCCCAAACCATCTCCATTGGGTTCAGGTCCGGTGATTGTGGAGGCCAGGTCATCTGGCGCAGCACCCTATCACTCTCCTTCTTGGTCATATAGCCCTTACACAGCCTGGAGGTGTGTTTGGGGTCATGTTGTTGAAAAATAAATGATGGTTTAACTAAACGCAAACCGGATGGAATAGCATGCCGTTGCAAGATGCTGTGGTAGCCATGCTGGTTCAGTATGCCTTCAGTTTTGAATAACTCCCCAACAGTGTCACCAGCAAAGCACCCCCACACCATCACACCTCCTCCTCCATGCTTCACAGTGGGAACCAGGCATGTAGAGTCCATCCGTTCACCTTTTCTGCGTTGCACAAAGACACGATGGTTGGAACCAAAGATCTCAAATTTGGACTCATCTGACCAAAGCACCTAGCAGCTATTTTACCATGAAGGCCTGATTCACACAGTCTCCTCTTAACAGTTATTCTAGAGATGTGTCTGCTGCTAGAACTGTGTGTGGCTTTGACCAGGGGCCCGTTCTTCGTACAACGCTAACTCAGTTAGCTGGATTTGATTGTTGACGATTTGGCATAATCTTGCATCGTTTGGTTCTTCGAAAGACATCCTGCGCTTGTCATAGCAACATGTGCGCAAACTTAAGCCTGCTCTCGAACAGGCTTATTTCATGTAAACAGGAGTAGATCGCAGTCTTATAAGCGGAGGAGATGGGGAAGTCTGTCGTATCCATGTCTTGTCCATTTTTACGACAGCAACCTGATGCAGAAGGTGCAAGAATAATTTTTGAGCTTTCGAATTAATCGCGTATTGCGCAATAGACGGGATCCTTTAGCGCAGCGCGACAGTGTAATTGTGGAGAGATTTTTCTTGGTGGCTGTTATTAACAGACAATTAACAGTGGCTTTTAAAGAGGAAAAAGTGGTGTTTGTATGATGGTTTGCTTTTTATTTTTATCTTATTCAGTAAGAAGATTTGTTCAGGCCATTTTATGATGACGTTTAGTTTTACTTTGAAAAGTTTATCTCAGATAACTCAATACAGTCATACTAATCATAAACAACACGTGTTTTCAAAGAACCTAATTAGCCGGATCATGATTAGCCGGATGAAATCATCTTGGATGTGTCATTTGATATCGGATGTTTTAAGCAACGTACGAAGAACGGGCCCCTGGTCTCTAATCTGAGCTGCTGTTAACCTGCGATTTCTGAGGCTGGTGACTCTGATGAACTTATCCTCCGCAGCAGAGGTGACTCTTGGTATTCCTTTCCTGGGATGGTTTTTGCAACTGCACTTAGGGACACTTTCAAAGTTTTCACAATTTTTTCGGACTGATTGACCTTCATTTCTTAAAGTAATGATGGCCACTCGTTTTTCTTTACTTAGCTGCTTTTTTCTTGCCATAATACAAATTCTAACAGTCTATTCAGTAGGACTATCAGCTGTGTATTCACCTGACTTCTGCACAACACAACTGATGGTCCCAACCCCATTTATGAGGCAAGAAATCCCACTTATTAAACCTGACAGGGGACACCTGTGAAGTGAAGACCATTTCAGGTGACTACCTCTTGAAGCTCATCAAGAGAATGCCAAGAGTGTGCGAAGCAGTAATCAAAGCAAAAGGGTGGCTACTTTAAGAACCTAGAATATAAGACATATTTTGTGGTGGTATATATATATATATATATATATATATATATATATATATATATATATATATATATATATATATATATATATATATGTATGTGTATATTGTAACTGTGTTTTGTATATAGTAATAACAAAAAAATATTAAAGTGTATGAGTGGCTGTGTTTTGCAGCATACATAAATTCATTCAGAATATTAAATTACTTTTAACCACACTAAGAACATTTAAATGCACTGAACCATTTGTTATGATAGCAATAGCTTTGAAGTTTTCAGAAAAAAACAACGTGAAAATTAGTTCAATAATCAGCGAGTATAGTTGACTTAAATTGATTCTGCAGCTGGTTAACACATTACACTGAGCGGAGTTCTCGACCGCCCCAAGATGGCGCCCCTAAATCTCGTCCGCGCCTATAGGCGAGAGCGGTCGATGCGGGGTCTACTCTTTATATATGTCTATGGTCTATGCTAGCGGCCGGCAGCATACAATGTGGCGTCTACGTATATGATGTCTATGTGCGTAGGTACGTGCGCGTGTGTTTTGTAGCCAATCAAAGAGCCGTCGTCGGTGGCTGGTGTCGCGGGAATTGACGCTCAACCAACAACAGACAGCGGACTCAGTGAAGATGTTTCAACAGTGTTTGTGCTGAGGAGCTGTAATTAAAGCCCACAGTTCTGAGTGAGTAGTCCTGACCCAGCACTGAGACATGATGCTCCTGTGGGCTTCCCAAAGCAACACTGCTGAATGCTTTGTTAGTAGCGCCTTAGAAGAACGGAACTGCTGCTGGTTAGCCCGTGTTAGCTGCACCGTGATGTGAACACAGAGGGAACCTGTTCTACCCTTCTATTAAAATGAGACACAGGTGCAGGATAACTGAGCAGCTAGCATTCAATGAGATGTGTTCAGACCGCATGGCTTGAACACGTCTCCAAACGGATTCTCTTTCCTGGTGGTTTACAACTGATCCAAATCACACAAACCAACCTGAACAGCTGACAAGAGATGAAACAGCTTTCAGTAAACCGGCCGGACTGGACAGGTCCGGACATTTTAGACGGCCCGGTATTGGGTCAGATACTGACTCATCCAGGTCTAGGTTTATTTAAAGCAGCAGAGCTGGGTTACTTGACTCAGCTTATTAAGCTTTATACCCAAAAAAAGGCAACGTGACTAATGTAGAACCCACAAAGATTGGCATGGCTGCCAAAAAATACTTGAAATGAAGATATACACTACCGCTGAAACGTTTGGACTCACCATTTCCTTCTATGGTTTTTCTTTATTTTTCTTCCTACCCTGGGAACTCCTTCAAGACAGCTGGAAAACCATTTCAGGAGACTAATCTCATGAAGGCTGAAGGGCAAGAGTGACCAAAGCAGTAATCGGGAGGGGAACAAACAAGATGTCTTGAGTTATTTCTCAATTCTGTGTTGGATGCATAGTTCTATATACTTTTTAATTATAGTTTTTAGCTTCACTGTGTATCTGCAATATAGAAAGTCCTGAAAAGATATTGAATGAGAAAGGCGAGTCCAAACCTTTGGCTGATGGTGTAAATTATTTCCAGTTTTTGGACAACACCAGGACCTTTTGTGAACTGATTTGGACTGTACTAATGTGCCAAATCTGTTGATCTCTAGTATATATGGATACTTGAAAACTAAACAGTTTTATTGGAGGAATACGTTAGCAGTAAGCCTGTGATATGATATTAGGAATTAAAAAAATAGATGGGTGATATTCTGGATGATCTTATTCCACATCAGCGTGGCCATAGCAGGTTCTTGAACCTGTGACTCTATACGTGACAAAAAGCTCTTTCAGGGGTTAGTGGTATGGTTACCAACATAGACATCATATACGTGGACGCGTCGTTGGGCGGGTTCTGCCTATGCTGCGATGCGTCAGAGCGTCCGCCATCTTAAATGTGGCAAATCTGCAGTTACTCAGTCACTTAAACAGTATCAGAGGGACTTTAATCTCAGAATATACTTGGTATTCGGAATATTTTTATTTTTGTAACATAAGTTTATTTTCGTATCCCTTTAGCTTCATTCTCCTGAATTTATTCTCGTAAAGAATAAAAATAATTAAAATAATCTAATCTGGCCCTATTACTCCAGGAGTGAAATAATTCTGCAAACTGTGACTATTCTGGAAATGTTCCCCCTTAATTCTCATAATATGATGTTTTTCTCATAACATTACCACTTTTATGTTTTTTTTTTTACTTTATTGTCCTAGGTCTTTTTTTCTCATATTAGTAATTTTACCTCTTTAATACTCCCCCAAAAAGTCTGTTCCTAAAGTTTCACATGTGACACGGTTTTATGAAATAATGAAGACCACAATGTTTAGATTTAACAAATTGATCCTTATATTCATAACACATACACATATACACACACAAATATATATATATATATATATATATATATATATATATATATATATATATATATATATATATATATATATATATTATTAGGGCTGTCAATTGATTAAAAAAATTAATCTAAATAATTACATACTCTGTAATTAATTAATCTAAATTAATTGCATATAATTTGTGCTGTGAAAGTATTTAAAATATTTAAATTCAAATGTTTCAATGAATAATCAGCATTAGATACATTAAAGTGCTGTTTTCAACAGCAGACAAACTGAACTAAACAGATGCCAATGTCAAACTGAACTCACGTCAACAGGAGACATTAACTGAAATAATAATAAAAAAAGATAACCTGAATTTAACAGACGTCAACATATTCCATATTCCAATCTACTTTTTAGGCTAATTATACATAATTTAGACCTAGTGCTATTTTAACAAACAAGCATTTTATTAGTTATCTCTTATCTGATGTATTTCTGATGTTTGGCACTTTGTTTTACCTCGTGTTAAAGTGCTCTTTAAATAATAATGACATTCATGATGATTATGATCAGAATAAACTTTTGCATCACCTCCCAGAAGCTGGAAAGAAAAGAGACAAAAACATTTTTCACAGCTCACTTAGTAACTCTAATATTTTAGTCTAAATACTTTAGCCTAAATATTTTAGGCTAAAATATTACACTTTTTATTTGTTTTTCTTCAATCCCTCGGTGATGTTTAGTAATTTCTACCAAAGGCTGCAGCATTTTGATTTAATTCATCTGAATGCAGTATTTGCAAGCCATACTCTGATTGAATGGGAAAAAAACTGTCTGTGATTGGCTTTAACAGCCGAGCGAGTGCACAGCTGGTGTTGAGTGTGAAACGAGCAGGTGTGCGCGAGCAAAGTAGCGCGCGAGCAGAGATGGAACTCACCGCGAGGACAGCGGGTTGAGAAGAGTTTTTCAGACCGTGCCAGACCGGTTTTGAGAGTTGTTTCACTGTGCGCTTGGATTGGTTCCTGCGCGCTCAAACAGAAGGCACGAATATCGCCTACATTCACAGAGTTGAGCGGCAGCGCTGTCTTCTTCTGTGTCTTCATGCGCCTCTCCTGTGACTCTTTGGCGCCCCCCTAGGGGAGGCGCGCCTCACCTATTGAAAACCCCTATACGACATCGATTAATCTGCGTTATTTTTTTTAAATTAATTAATCGAAATTAACGCGTTATTTTGACAGCCCTAATATATATATAATCACACAGCTATTTATTTGGCTTATTTATGATACTTGAAAATCTATATATGCACATCTATGTCTAAATACAATAGTCTGTACTGTATGCAAGCTAAAAACCTTGAAAAAGAATGGTCTTGCACAGCTTTTTCCTAGGGTTGCCACTCTGCAGCTTTAGTGTGTCCAGTTTTGCAGCATGGTGCAGCCTTAGTTTATAGAAGGCAGATACAAGTAGTGAAATCAGCCCGAATACATTTCCATGCAGCACAGGAATGAGGCATCTTCTCTGATCCACGTTCACTACAACAGAACGTAACTTTTTTTCTGCCACATACAATATGGCGGTGACGTTGACGTGCGAACCTGCGCCCAACGACGCGTTTACGTATATAATGTCTATGGTTACCAATGAAGCGAACAGAGCAAAAATGGCAGCCACTGGCTCACTGGACACATGAAGTTGAAAAGAGTGACGGAATATTTAAGTCAATATTTAATTACATGAAAAAAATAATCAAACAATGACTACAAGCTCATTGTGATTAGTTTTAGTTACAAAAATTTAATTTAGATAACAAAATCCCTTCTCAGTATACGGCACTGGGAAAATGGCCTGTATGCATTATTAATGACCCACAGGGAGGCCAAAGTGTGAATGCTGAACATAGCTAGCATCAGTCAGTGTGCATGAGCTTTAATACCATTAATACCTTTTTTTGTTTTGGTCCAGAAACTAGAGCGCCGGTGTAACAGTTAAACAGGTCTGTGGGGACATGATGAGGAAATCCTGCTAAATGGGACAACAGCAGTTTGGTCTGTTCCTCCACTCAGTGTTATTATTAGCAAGGGATTCTGGGTAATTCTCAGACTAACGGCTTCACTGGATTAATAGAGAGAACAATAAAATGTAAATTTTTGGCCCATTTTGTTTATATTCTGCAGGGATGGGTCACCTGCAATGTTTTTATTCTTCAAAGGGGAGCACAGCAGACAAAGTGTGAGAACCACTGGTTTAATCCAACAAACTGGGTCCCACTTTTTCACTCAATGTTTGGTTCAAGCTGTCCAGCTTCTGACCCAACAGCCAAAGCCCAAAAAACATGAAATGAAGTGAATGTGACTGTGTTAAAATCAGATTTCACAACATTCACACGTTGTTATTATCCCTGTGGTAAAGTGTGACACACTAAGAACTAAGATGCTGCTCAGTTTTAAGTGAAACGGCATTTTTGATCTTTATTGTTTTATGTATTGATCAAGCCTTAAAATACTTGTAAATATGGTCCAGGGATAATTGTAATGTGTGAAATTTAAATGATATGTTTATTATGTTATGAAAATGCTGAATCTTCATTATACAACATATGAGTCTGCTTATTGATTTAGACTTTATGGAAATCATTCCAGTTTCTACACAACTGAAGCGCTGTTAAAGGCGGAGTCATTACGATGTCCTACAGGCAGACCAAGGAGGAGCTGGATGCTGAGTTTGAGAAGTTCCTGAAAGAGGTAATGCACTTTTTAAAAAAATATGCTCATAAAATCTTCACAAACTAACATTTAAAGTTTCCAAAATGAAACCAGTTTTACATAAATCCACAGTTTAAAAAAATATCCATTCTATTTAGTCTATTTTGCTGTTATTTAAATTGTATTTCAAATTCAATTTTGCCTCCAAGCGATCATGGACATATTTAAATTTGCCACATGCTGCTTCACCTCTGATAGCCAAGAAGCAGAAAACGCAGATGGAGAGACTGGACCAGGCGGTGCAGCTTCCTTTTGACTGTGTCAAATTCCACTTTGTTGCTTTTAGTGACGTTTCTTGAAGATGGGATATTTTTCTACTGAATTGGGGAATTTCTGTTGATCAACCATTTGATTATGTTCTTATTAGGTGTAAAAAACTGCTTCATTACAAAATTCTGAAAAATAATTGCAGAAGAAAGTTTGTGGAAGGTTTTCACATACCAAGGCATCCGGGCTGCACAACATCGGAAAATCTAGCGATGGATGGTAACAGTAAACATTGCAATGATGATATTAGGTGCCGTGTATGGCAGTTTTCTTCCTCCATCTCTTTCTCATCCATGCTTCCATCACTCTGTGACCTGAAAAATTACTGCCAACAATTACTGCTCTCCAAACAGTCCTTAGCCATATCAATATTGTAAACGGTGATAATATTAGCTACATATTGTGCAGTCCTACAAGAGACTCAGTCAGACACAAAGCCAATATGAATTAGATAAATAACCTCCTAGATTTTCTTCTTCAGAGTTCTTTGCATTTTGGTTTTCCTGGTGCTCGGTGGGAATCTTGTCATGTGCCTAACATTTGTGGTTGTGAGTGTAAAACTCATGTCATGGTTTCAGGCGTGGCTTTGAACCCGTGTCGAACAGTCTGTTTCAGATGACTCTGTGGATTTGGGCAGCCCTGATAAACAGCCAGTCACTAGCAGCCAGAAAGCCAGTCAGAAACCAACAGTGTCATGGTGGCAAGATGATGAACTCAGCAGTGGAGGTAAGCCTGAAGGACTCTTGATTTGTGACTTTAACCTAAGATCTGCTTGCATGATGGAAAATGCTCCAAAAACATTTTTCTGTGTCAAGCTTGGCTCATGCAATGGTTCATGGGATTGTATTTATTCTATAAATCAGAGGTCACGGATTAATTCAATTCAATTCAATTCAATTTTATTTATATAGCGCCAAATCATGAAACATGTCATCTCAAGGCACTTTACAAAATCAAGTTCAATCATATTATACAGATTGGTCAAAATGTCCTATATAAGGAAACCAGTTGATTGCATCAAAGTCTTGACAAGCAGCATTCACTCCTGGGGAACCGTAGAGCCACAGGGAGAGTCGTCTGCATTGTACATGGTTTTGCTGCAATCCCTCATACTGAGCAAGCATGAAGCGACAGTGGGAAGAAAAACCACCCATTAACGGGAAAAAAAACCTCCGGCAGAACCGGGCTCAGTATGAACGGTCATCTGCCTCGACCGACTGGGGTTACAGAAGACAGAGCAGAGACACAACAAGAGAGACAAAAAAGCACAGAAGCACACATTGATCTAGTAATCTGTTCTACATTAGATGGTAGTAACGGGTGAGCCGTCTTCTCTGGATGATGTCAAAGTTAACAGAACGCCAGACCAGGTGTACCTACTATGAAGAAAAAGAGAGAGAGCAAAAAGTTAAAAGCTGAAATGACGACAGTCATTTCAATGTAATACAATACAAAACTGGAGAACCGTAGAATGAAGAACAGTAGAAATCAGTAGAGTGAGAAAATTAGACCCTGATGTCCTCCAGTAGCCTAAGCCTATAGCAGCATAACTATAGAGGTAGCTCAGGGTAACATGAGCCACTCTAACTATAAGCTTTGTCAAAAAGGAATGTTTTAAGATTAGTCTTAAAAATAGATAGGGTGTCTGCCTCACGGACCAAAACTGGGAGTTGGTTCCACAGGAGAGGAGCCTGATAGCTAAAGGATCTGCCTCCCATTCTACTTTTAGAGACTCTAGGAACCACCAGCAGACCTGCAGTCTGAGAGCGAAGTGCTCTGTTAGGAACATACGGAGTAATCAGAGCTCTGATATATGATGGAGCTTGATTATTAAGGGCTTTATACGTTAGAAGAAGAATTTTAAATTCTATTCTTGATTTAACAGGAAGCCAATGAAGGGAAGCTAAAATTGGAGAAATATGATCCCTCTTGTTGATTTTCATCAGAACTCTTGCCGCAGCATTTTGGATCAGCTGAAGACTTCGAACTGCATTTTGTGGACTTCCTGATAGTAAAGAATTACAATAGTCCAGCCTTGAAGTAACAAATGCATGCACTAGTTTTTCAGCATCACCCCTGGACAGAATGTTTCTAATTTTGGCGATATTCCGGAGGTGAAAAAAGGAAACTCTGGAAACCTGTTTAATATGGGATTTAAATGACATGTCTTGGTCAAAAATAACACCAAGATTTTTTACTTTATTACCAGAGGCCAAGTTAATGCCATCCAGATTCAGTGATTGATTAAGAAGTTTATTTTTTGAGGACTCTGGCCCAAAGATTACAACTTCTGTCTTGTCAGAATTTAAATGCAGGAAATTTAAAGTCATCCAGCTTTTGATGTCATCAAGACATGACTGCAGTCGAAGTAACTGATTGGATTCATCAGGATTTATGGATAAATATAGCTGAGTGTCATCAGCATAACAGTGGAAATTAATCCCATGCTGTCTGATAATTTTGCCAACCGGAAGCATATATATAGTAAATAGAATTGGTCCAAGGACTGAACCCTGTGGTACTCCACAGGTGACCCTAGAGTTTGAAGAAGATTTATTATTAACATGAACAAACTGGAATCTGTCCGACAGATAAGATTTAAACCAGCCTAATGCTTTCCCCTTAATCCCTACAGTATGCTCAAGTCTTTGTAGGAGAATAATGTGATCAACTGTGTCAAATGCAGCACTGAGATCTAACAGGACAAGTACAGACACAAGTCCATTATCTGAGGCCATGAGAATATCATTGGTGACCTTCACCAGAGCTGTTTCAGTGCTATGATGAGCTCTAAAGCCTGACTGAAACTCCTCAAGTAGGTCATTACTTTGTAAATGTTCACAAAGTTGATTAGCAACTACTTTCTCAAGAATTTTAGATAAGAAAAGAAGATTAGATATAGGTCTGTAGTTTACTAGCTCATCTTGATCAAGAGAAGGTTTCTTAAGTAAAGGTTTAATAACAGCTACTTTAAAAGCCTTTGGTACATATCCATTTACTAAGGATAGATTAATCATGTCTAAAATAGGACCACTGATCAGAGGGAATACCTCCTTAAACAACTTGGTTGGGATTGGGTCTAACATACAGGTAGAAGGTTTAGATGAAGCTAAAATTTTAGATAGCTCAGAAAGCTCTACTGCTTTTAAACAGTTCAGACACTGCGCAGGTGCTAAGGATTCCTCCAATGCTGCCTCACTTACTGAGGACGAGGTAATCATGTTTGGGAGGATGCCAATTATTTTATTTTTAATGGAATCAATTTTATTTATGAAGAATCCCATAAAATCATTACTGCTAAGAGCTAAGGGGATGGCTGGATCAACAGAGCTGTGGCTCTGGGTAAGTTTGGCAACTGTATTGAAGAGAAATCTAGGATTATTCTTATTCTCCTCAATTAATGATGAAAAATATGCTGCTCTAACTCTGCGAATGGTCTTGTTATACAACAATAGACTGTCCCTCCAGATTAGGTAGGATTCCTCTTGGTGTGTAGAGCGCCATTTTCTCTCCAATTTCCTAACATTGTGCTTCAAGGAATGCAGCTCTGAATTAAACCAAGGAGCCAGCTTCCTGTGAATAATCACCTTATTTTTCAAGGGAGCTACATTGTCTAATGCAGAACGCAATGACAAAGTCATACCGTTTACAAAGACATCTATTTGTGAATTGGAAGAAACAACATTGCTGCCATCTACAGGGCATTTCTGCAATACGGAGGATATTAAAAAGGGGACAGACTCTTTAAGTTTTGATACAGCATTATCCGATAAAGATCTACTATAATGGAACCCTCTTTTGGGGGTGGAGAACTCCGTTAGATTAAACTCAAATGTTATTAAAAAATGATCAGATAGGACAGGGTTGTGAGGAAATACTGTTAATTCTTCACAATCAATGCCATATGTCAGCACAAGGTCTAAAGTATGGAGCCAAGAGTGCGTCGGTTTATGCACATTTTGAGCAAAACCAATTGAATCTAGGATAGTTTTAAAGGCTACACTAAGGTTATCACATTCTGTGTCAACATGGATGTTAAAATCACCCACTATAATAACCTTATCAGTATTTAACACCAAATCAGATAAGAAGTCTGACAGCTGATCCAAAAACTGAGTGCAAGGGCCTGGTGGACGATACAAAACAATAAACAGAAGAGGTTTTATTGCTTTGCAGTTTGGATGAGGGAAACTGAGGGTTAAATGTTCAAAAGAACTGTAGTTATTAATTGGCCTGGGACTAATTAATAAATCAGACTGAAAGATGGCTGCCACTCCTCCTCCTCTTCCCACAGATCTGGGAATGTGGAAATTTGAATAATTGGAGGGAGTTGACTCATTTATACTAACGTAGTCCTCTTGTAGCCAGGTTTCTGTGAGACAAAACAAATCAATCTGTTTATCAGAAATCAATTCGTTAACTAACAAAGTCTTTGGAGGGAGAGACCTTATATTTAATAGACCACATTTAATTGTTTTATTTTTAGGTTCAAGGTGAACCGTATTGATTTTTATTAGGTTTTTATGATTTGTTCCTTTTAGATAAGTTTTTGATCTGTTAAGTTTTGGCCGTGGGAAAGACACCGTCTCAATAGGATAATGGGTGGGTAACAGTACAGAAGCTGCAGAGAGGTGTGTTAAACTACGGCTCTGCTTCCTGGTCTGGACCCTGGGTTGTCAGCATTTAGGAGAACTAATAAAACCGGCCAGATTTCTAGAAAGAAGAGCTGCACCATCCAAAGTGGGATGGATGCCGTCTCTCCGGATCAGACCAGGTTTTCCCCAGAAAGTTCGCCAGTTATCAATGTAGCCCACGTCGTTTTCAGGACACCACCTAGACAACCAGCGGTTGAATGATGACATGCGGCTAAACATGTCATCACTGGTCAGATCAGGCAGGGGACCAGAGAAAATTACGGAGTCCGACATTGTTTTAGCAAACTCACACACCGAAGCAACACCAACTTTAGTGTCCGGATTAGCGGACCAGGGTCCGGATCCGGACCCACCTGCTGGCTAATCCGGACCCAACCTGATTTAAAACATTTATATATTACTGCATGTTGTCCGACGACAGTGTCTAACTCTGGGGTTAAAGTTCTCCGTCGCTGGGACGGATTTCCGTCATTTGGAAATTGAGCGCAAAAAGTCCCGTCTAGACTTTTTATTCAAGGTTTTACACTGAAGCTGCTCTCAACC
The DNA here is from genome assembly GCA_037039145.1 of Fundulus diaphanus. NCBI lineage: Eukaryota > Metazoa > Chordata > Actinopteri > Cyprinodontiformes > Fundulidae > Fundulus > Fundulus diaphanus. The sequence continues at coordinate 6,665,746 of CM073130.1, read as the reverse complement.
AATTAAACCTGGCAGAGCCGGTACATTAGCCAATCAGAAAGAGAGCAGGGCGGGTCTTTGCAAAACGGACACTGCCAATCTGTGGTTTATCGCTGTTCATCATTTTAACTTTTGGAATAACATCTCAAACTGACCACAGATGGCATGAATGAAAGTAGCGGTGGTCAAAGGTTTTCTTTGGATTAATGCAAACCAGCAGGTCAGAAACTTCAGTAGATAGAACAGCTGACAACAACTTCCCTCGGTAAGCGTGTCGATCTGCTCCTGCATGATTTATTTCCACCTGTGGCCATGTCGTCTGTCAGCGTTTATTCCCTCGCTGATAAACGCGGCGACCAACCAGGCATCTCCTCGTGATTCGCTATTATGTTTTATTTAAAACACAAAGAAGAGTAACGCGCTAGCTCAGGCTAATTTAGCATGACCCTTGAAGAAGAAAAGTCGGCATTTGACTGGGTTCGATTGGGAAAAAGTAAAAAAAACCAAAAAAAAAACCTGCGCTGTTCTGAAACAAAGAAGGCAGAGCTGTATCTGCTGTCGGTATGCAGCAGTGTTGACCTGATGAGCTGCTGCGCTCCAGGACACTAAATAGAATAAGGATTTTGATGCTTATAAATTGTTAAGAAAACTAAAATCAAAAAGATAAAACAGATAAACTGCAGCTACAACATGGACTGGAGAACGGGTTCTAACTGGGTGAGGCCAGAGAAAGGCGATTCTCAGAGAGTTTTTTTATGAAGTTAAAGTGGAGCGCGGAAACAGGGTTCATCCTGGACAGGTCTCCAGTGACTGGGCTAAAATATAACCATTTTATTAAACTTCAAAAAAGATAAATCATGCCTTTTTTTATAAACTGTAATTATTAATTGGTGAACAATAACGGGCAAAGCAGAGACTCATTACTGTCGTGCAATCTGTGTCAAATTAAAATGTATTATGTCATCATAGTGTTGGTGATGTGTCCTGCATTGTCCAATGTTGTGTTTGGCCTTGTATGATCATAAAATGTGTTTATATTGAATGTGACAGGGAGCACCTTGATATGTGCTTGAGGTTGGCTTTGTTGCCAACCAAACCCAGGTGTAAAATCCTTGCAGGGCAGCCTAAAGCTCACTTCTATCATTAAGCCATAAAAAAGAAATTAAAAAAAGTTCAGGTGTTTTATAAAAGATGTGAAAGTCAAGAAATTGTCTATATACCAAACTGTGAAAGATTGTGGTTCTCTATTTCAAAAAGCACTTTGGATTTTAAAATAGAAAAACTTTCTATTTTTATGTTATTTTTTTGGTGGATGCATAAACATTTTATTTCAGTGTTAAATACTGTTTGAAGTAACGGATTGTAATTACAAATGTGTCCGGACCTTTACTGGTTGTTGATGTTCTTTATTCGGACCCCGCTGATTTTTAATTAGTGACCCCTGCTATAAATGTACCTAGTAGCTCAAAGGACACATAGCTGGGGTGCAGATTTATTTCAGATTTATTGCAAGTGCATTATAGTTGTTGTTTTTTCCCTTTTTAAATGGACATATCATGCTTTTAAATTCTTCCTTTTGACTTTGAAATCATCCAGTTGTGGGCCAGAAATATTTGGACAGGGACACAATCTTCATGATTTGGGCTCTGCATGCCACCATGTTGGATTTGAAATGAAACAACTTCAATGTAACTGAAGTGCAAACTTTAAAGTTTAATACAAGGGTTGAACAAAAATATATGATTAAATATGTAGGAATTGTAGCTATTTTTATACAAATGCTCCTCATTTCAGGGGCTCAAAGGTAATTGGACAAATAAACATAACCCTAAATAAAATGTTACTTTTTAATATTTAGTTCAGAATCCTTTGCAGGCAATGACTGCCTGAAGTCTGGAAGCCATTGACATCACCAGGCAGACGCCGGGTTTCCTCCTTTGTGATGCTTGTTTGTGGGTCTTTCTGCCTTAAGTTTTGTCTTGAGCAAATAAAATGCATTCTTGACTGGGTTGAGGTCTGGTGATTGACTTTGCCATTACACAATATTAAATTTCTTTGCTTTAAAAAACTCTTGGCTTGCTTTTGCAGTATGTTTTGGGTCATTGTCCATCTATACGGAGAAGTGCCATCCAATAGACTTGGCTGCATTTGGCTGATTCTGAGCAGAAAGTATATCCCTATACACATCAGAATTCATCTGGCTGCATCTGTCTTTTGTCAAATCATCAGTAAACACAAGTGACCCAGTGCTATTGCAAGCCAGGCATGCCCATACCATCACACTGCCTCCACCATGTTTTACAGAAGATGTGGTGTGCTTTGGATCATGAGCTGTTCCAATTCTTCCCCAAACTTTCTTCTTCCCATCATTCTGGTACAGGTTGATCTTAGTCTCATCTGTCCAAAGAATGCTGTTCCAGAACTGGGCTGGCATCTTCAGCTGTTTTTTGGCAAAGTCAATTCTGGCCTTTCTATTTTTTAGGCTGATTAATAGCTTGCACCTTGTGGAGAATCCTTTGTATTTACTCTCATGAAGTCTTCTTTTATGGTAGACTTAGATACTGATACACCTACTTCCTGGAGAGTGTGCTTCACTTGAGTGGACGTTGTGAAGGGTTTTTCTTCACCATGGAAAGGATTCTGTGATCATCCACCACTTGCCTTCCATGGACGTCCAGGCCAATCTCACCAGTGCACTCTTTTTTTCTCAGAATGTACCAAACTGTTGATTTGGCCACTCCTAACATTTCTGCTATCTCTCTGATGGATTTCTTTTTTTTTCAGCCTCAGGATGGTCTGTTTCACCTCCATCGAAAGCTCCTTTTCCGCATGTTGAATGTTCACAGAAACCGCTTCTAAATGCAAACGCCACACCTGGAATCATCTCCAGACCTTTTAACTGCTTAATTGAGTCCATGTAGCCTTGTTATTTATTTTGCAGTCTTCTGAGTCAATTGTCCAATTACTTTTGGTCTCTTGAAAAACATGCAGCTACATATTAAAGAGCTGTAATTCCTAACCCCTTGCTCCAAGTTGGATGTGAATATTCTCAAATTACAGCTGAGAGTCTGCACGTTAAGCCCATATTGATTATATAATTGTATCTTGAATATGTTTTCATAAACAACTAAAATAACAAAACTAGTGTCACTGTCCAAATATTTCTGGGCCTAACTGTATATAGGTGGAACTGCAATGTTTGGTCTGAATTCCTCGGTATTATTACCCACAACCCCTCTTTTACCCTTTTTCTGAGGTGCATATGAGAGCAACTCCTTTTGGTGCTGTCCCTTTAAATCCACTGCACCACGTTTGGCCATTTTTGTAGTATGCTGGGGGATGGTGTAATGAATTGTGTGGGTTAATACACCCAGCAGCTGAGCAGTTTCCCTTATCCACTTGTAGCTACGGTGTCTTTCAGCTTGGACTACACAATAGTGGTGAAAAATAAAATGAAATAAAAATGGCTGATTCGCAAAATTGGTAAGCCAAAAGTCCATGACCTTTTTATAGCAGTTTCACAGCAAATACTGACGTAATTGTTCAAAAAATGCAATAGAGTATAGAGAGAACTGAACGGTTTGAAAAATATGACCCAAACAAAATGTAAAGATATATACGCAGCACCTGGACAGTCTACATTCAACTTTTCAGCACTCTTAGAGACTCCAAGTAGTCTCTTAAGAGGAGACTCTTAATCACAGTCTGTGATTAAGGTTTATCCCGTCATTTCAGTTCTCCATGGTTTTAAAACAATTAAGCTGTTGATAAAACAGCTGATTCCAACCACAAAATAGTGCAATACAAGAGAACTGTGGTTGGAATCAGCTGTTTTATCAACAGCTTAATTACATTAACTTCTAGGTAAAAGAAAAAAGAAACATGGCTCAGCGATGGTCAACAAATTTGTCCAACTGTCTAACCATTGCTGCTACCAACGATTTAGTCTTTCCAAGCAAGAATCATTCACAACTGTCAGCCAAACTTTGTTAGCTCTCTGCACTGTCCTACACATTAAAGACTGCGGCATACATGGTTTGATTAGCAGCGGCTAAGCCACTGACATTTTGGACGCGTCAAAAAATATGTGCTGTACTTTTATGGTATTTACACAACTGCTACTCAAATATTGCAGCAATTATCCAGTAAGGATTTTTCTCATTTTTCTACACTATGCTGATTGTCCATCTGTGCAGACAGTCTGCTCTATGTCTGAAGAATCAGCTACTCAGGATGCTTGAATATAAAAGAGAAACTGTCAACAGTTGCTGCACTCTGATTAATTGACGTGATGGTGCCTGTCAATGTTTCCTGGAAGGCTCATCAGTAACTGACCTATCAGCGATGGCAATTTTTCCCAGAGTGAAACGCTCCTTACCTGTGGGAGCTGCACACCCTTCACCTCCGACAACGTTGTCAGGATTTTGTATTAGGAACCCGTTAGGGTCAGAGGGATTTCGTTAAAAAAGTCAGTAAACACATTTAAACGTTGTCTGTGGGGAAAGGGCAATTTAGACACCTGTATTCCACCCTCTAAATGTTGGTGATAATACATTATTCCTTTCCCAAAACTTAAAAGGAGTCTAGAAAAATGTAAAAGATGGATGAAGGCATGCAGCCGACCTCATGAGCAACTGAACAACAGGGATCGACGGGGAGCTGCCACATGTTTGCCTGTATGAGGGTAACTTAACCTAACCCTACTATCCAAATATAACATTGTTAGAACTGGTCATTTTTTAACTTTTTTATAGTTTAAAAACCCTACTAAGTTCTTCATGACTTTTGTCAGTTATGAAGCGCCACTGCCACGGTTCTAAAGAGCCCCGTGTGGCTCCAGAACCATATGCTGCAGGCGCCTGGTGAAAGCAAAAGGCGTAAACTCAATATCACGTCATCCTGAGTTGAGCATGCAGTGCAGAAGTGTCAAAATGAATAGTTTTAATGTTACTGAGGAGTAAAACACATGCAGCATCTGAACGACTAGAGACTGGGCAAATCTGTCAGAAGCATGGGGTTCCTTTTGACCGCTGCCTTTCCTGTTTAGTCTCTTCTGTTGGAACACTTTCCTTCTTTCCCCACTTTCTTCTTTTCTTTTCTATTTTTTCACAGCAGAGTCTTCCAAGCGAAGGTTTATTAAAACCAAAGAGCCCCCGACTGAGAACAAGGGTGAGATTAAGTTGACAAAAAATATTCTAAAATACCCACACCCACATGACATTAGCTCTGTTTAAAATGTGTTTAATTAAAAACAAATGATGATGGATGGGAAGTCTGACAGTAACGTCCTTCGCATGTTTTCTGCTATTGCAGAATGTGACACGTTATAGCAGGAGCCAAGGCAGACATGCATTAGTCATGATCTCTATAGTTTCGTCTAGTAACAGCTCAGGTAACTCCTGCTGTAGCACTTTATTTAAAAGGAACATCCAGCTGCAAAAAGGCCATGCAGTGCCTTGCAAAAGTATTCATACCTGTTGAACTTTTGCATTTTAAACCTTGGCCCTAGTCTCACATCTTTTGTAGTCTTCTACCAGCATCTTCTAGTTTTTATCTCTTTTTGTCTTCCTATCAACTCTGACCTGCTTCCCTGTCACTGCTGAGTGTGAGTATCCAAGCAGCACGATGCAGCCCCCACCATGTTTCATGGTGACTTTGTGTGGCTTTCTCTCAATGATGGCTCTTCTTCTTCACACCTTGGTGTCCATGATCTCTACTGTTTTCTAACAAACCTCTGAGGCCTTCCCAGAAGAGCGGGATTTGGAAGTGAACCAGGAAATAAAATCTTGATTCACTTCCAACTTCCTTAAATTGAACAGTGGTTAAACTGAGATCCTCCTTGTAGGAACCAAATCTACCTTATCCAAAGCTGGCAGTTTGTCCCTTTCACTTCATGGCTCCTCAGTCTCCCCCTCCCCTCAGGTTAAGAGTTTGGGTGTCATCCTCAATAGCGCTCTATCCTTCGCCTGTCACATCAATAACATCACCCGTTCTGCCGTTATGCCTAAAGTGCATACGCTCTGTGATTGCTGGTTCATTGTAACTTTTATTATTGTTTTATCTTTATTGTTATGCTGCTTGCTCTGTATAATGTCCTTGAGTATTATTATTATTATTATTATTATTATTATTATTATTATTATATATCTTCAGGGACAACTGCCATTCCACTCTTTATCCTTTTAATGCCTTCCTTCTCAAAATGGTCTCTTCTTCTGCTTTTCATCCTCTCTCTTTTTCCTCATTCATCAACTCTTCAGAGTCAGTGTATGCCTCTTGTTTGCCTTGAGCTTCCTCTACCTTTACTTGGCCTTTCTCTCTACTCCCAGCAACTCTCTCCAGTCCTCACAGTATCGTACTTCTTAGCTGATCTCTTCCTTATTCCACTACCAAGTCTTCTTATCAGCTTTCCTTCCAGAAGACATGCCAAGTTCTGTTCTACCTGTCTCTCTGACAGTATTAGCCATCATCTGGAAGCGCCTCCTATTTAGCTTCCACCACTTTCATGACTGTCCCATGTCCCCCTCACTAACTTCTGCTCTGCCTTTGTCCTCTTCACCTTCCTCACCATCAGAGTCATTCTACACACACCCATCCTGTGGTGTCTGGCTACAGTCTCACCAATCCTGACCTCAGTCACTAATTTCCTTCAGGTACATCGTCTGCACCAGTGCTTTAAGTGGAAAGAAACCAGATACTCCCCTTAGTGTCATACAAGTATGGGACAGAAACCTGGGTAATATTTTAACATAGATCTATTGTTTCATAGATAAATAGTTAGATTGTCCAGAAATTAAAAAGAACAAAACAAAACAAAGCCCGTTCTAAATCAAAACCATATAAGCCAAATTTTAAGTGTCATGAAGTCATTTTTGTCAACTTCAAGCCTCATGGTGTACAAGAGTATGTTGAAAAAATAGAGATAAAATAAAAAATCTTTAAAAACAAAAACAAGATTTCTCTGTTTATTAGTTACTGTTTCCTTCTGTAAAATCTGTTTCTTCTCAGTATTAGGTCTGGCCTCAACAAACCCATGTCATTTTAGCAATGTTAACCTACCCAGCGACGGCGCTCCGCATGGGGTCCCAAAAAATGGGGCTTGTGAAAAGAATCATAATTTTAGTAGTCATAATAATGACACATTTTAAATATAAATATGTAAAGCGCATTATTAGATATAAGCCATACAAACGTATTTGCTAAAGAAAAAGATTGACCCCTGCTCTAACAAAGTTACGAGCTGATCAATGGAAACAACTTGGTAATGTCAACGTTGAAAAAACCTTGGAACCAGGACTGTCAAAGTTAACGCTGCGTTAACCCAATTTCCTTTCAATACCATAAAATGTTTTGAATGTGCGATTAACGCAGATGTTTCTGTGCTTATAGAACGTTGTCAGCACTGCAGTTTGAACGTACGTTTGTTTCCTGTTTCAGCTGTTTCTCCCGTTTCTTAAAAAGTCAGGGAGACAGCTCCACTCTTTCCCACCTCCTGACCATCTCTCCTCAGCGCGCTCAGAGCAGCTGTGAGCGTCCCTGGGGGCTGAGAGGGAGAGAAACAGAAAGAACCTTTGGAGGTTTTGACTGTTGGAGACAAAACAATGTAGCAAAGCTACGTTTCACACGTTATTCACTATTGAAGCAGCAATAAACCTCTTTGAACAAATGAGAAATGATCCCATGTTCTGCCTGGTACATCTGTCCTAATTCAAAAAAGATTTATTCTGAACAGCAGTGTTAAAGTCTGTTAATCTACAATAATATGGAGAAGTTCTGCAGACTGAGGATTTTTGGTCTTGAGCTCTTCATAATAAATCTTCCTCAGGAAAACAAAACTTGTCATGATCTTAAGGGCCAGTTTTCTCTATAAAATCAGGCCTTCAAACAAATGCAACATGTGTAAACAGCACAAAAATAAGTCTTATTCTAACAACACTTTATAGGAGAGTCCTAGTTCTGTATTACAATATTATTATAGTTGTGTTTCATTCATTGTATTTTAGTTGTTTTGACGTTTTAATTCCACGTAAAATCTGATTCTTTAAGTTTCCGCCTTGATAGGTGCACAGTTATCTTGTGTGAAAGTATAGGCAGCAATGTTGATGCAAAATTAGCTTAATGTTTTTTTTCCAAGAGTTTAATTTCTCCTCCGAGTTATTTTAACTGTTTTCCATACATTAATATTGAGAAGTTATTTTGGAAATAAAGAGAAACACACTGACAAATATTATATTATTGTTTATTTTCGGGTGGGGGGCACCACGACACATTTGTGCTTATGGCCCCCAAATGGCTAGCGCTGCTCCTGATCGTACCTTTGACCTGAAAATATGTCTCGGCCATTTGTGCCGCATCAGGTTCTCTGTTGGATGCGCTAGCTTGCGGAGCCCAACCTCAGTGCTCCTGTGCAGTGAAGGATTGTTCTCTGCTCCAGTTCATGTCCTCTTTGAGCCCTTTTGGAGCCAGCTCAGCCATGATCATTTCCTCCACTTTTCCTTGATCATCCAAAACACCTACATCCAGTTGAATGTACGGAAATCATTGTGCACCAAAACAGTGGGTTTCTTTTGAGGCGATATTATTTTATCCACAAATGGGCTACAAGCATGGTAGAACAGCTTGAACTCTGGTGCTAAGCTTCTAGCTTTCCTACCTTTCCAACTGGTGGTCTCAATACAAAGTATGTCCACCTCCCTCCTCTGCATCATGTCAGCCAACTCTCTAGCTGTTCCTGTCATAGTCTCAACATTCAGAGTCCATACTCTCAGTCCTAGACTCTTGTCTTTCCTCTTCTCTCATACGCAACCCTCTGCGTTTATGCAGGCTTAGGACCGGCCTAGAATGGGACACAAGACGCTGGGCCCTCTTTCAGGCTGCATTTGGTGTTTCATTACATAAAATCCCAATATTATACAATGAGGTCTGTGGCTGTGACAACACGAAATGTGGAAAGATTCATGAGGTTTGAATACTTTTGCAAGGCCCTGAAGAATTTGGCTGCTGTGACCAGAAAACAAATATCTGGGGTATTTGGATGACACAGACTGTCGGATTACCTTTGTGCAGCATAAACATCCTCTACCCTTTCTTTCTTGGTGCTGTCTAAAGCTGCCAGCAGTGAGTCCCACCACAAGCCTGTTCCCAAACCTCGCAGCAAGGCTCCGGATACACACATCCAATCTGAGACAATCCTGAAAGAAAAGGATCTGGGTATTTCCCAGAGTCAGGAAAAAGACAGAGCTTCGTCAGAAAGTCAAATCAGTTCCACTCATGAAAACCTCCAGAAGGTGGCAGAGAGGAGTCCTGATCAAGCTAAAGACATTCCAGCAGCTAAAGATGGAGCATCCCATGGGAACGATGATGGTAATCTGGCTCCAAATCCCAGAAGCTTGGCCTGTTTATTAGAATGAGTCTAGTATCTCTAGAGCTAATCGTAGGTTATCTTTTCTCCCCTTCTTTTTTCACCCATCTTTAGAAGTTGATCTGCTCTCAGCATTCCTGGGTCTGTCTGGCTAAAATCACTATAATAAACCTTAGTGCCCTTAAAACTGGACATGATTGTGGCATTTTACACAAATCTGTGGGAGGCTTTTCAAACGTTTTTGAAAAGCTCAGTAAATGTGTCCATGCTGTGTTGTGACACTAGGTGGCAGTGTTGGGTTCTGGTGAAACAAATGCCTGCTTTAGATCAGTCGGAGTTGTGTAAACACTGTTGCCTTACATGGCCGGCAATAACTAATGAACACTTCATACTGATGTTTTCATACTGTCATTTTTCTTAATTTCCAGCTTTTCCAGGATCTGGAAAGTCTTTTAGAAAGTCTTTGAGGGGCTCTCAGCCTATTCAAGAGGAGGGGGAAGACACAGAAGGTTCTGGGCTGAAGGACAGCAGAGGCAGCTCAGAGAGACAGCGTAAGTGCATAAAAAGTACTGCGGGGGAGCAAAGTTGTCTCCAAACACATGTTGCTCAGCAAGAAACTGGGTTGTTACCAGGGATGCTGTTTTAAACGTTTTCTGAAACACATGTGCTGTTTATCTCAGCTTCTGTAAGTCATCATCTCCCATATCATCACCCTGATATTTCACGTGTCACTGTCTTTAGCAGTAACACCTGAAAAGCCTGCTGAAGTAGGATTCAGGATTCAAATTCACCTCCATACGTTCCAGTTATTTTCTTCTTATAATACAGTACAGCAAAATTTAGTCCAAAATACCAACTGAAAAGTTATCTTGCTAAGAAAGCCCAGCCATGTGCACTGAGGCATTGACTAGGAACAGTACATCATCCTGAGCAAGCATGTGGCGACAGTGGGAAGGAAGGGCTCCCTTTTAACAGGAAGAAACCTCCAGCAGAACCAGGCTCAGTATTTGTCGGATTTGTCGGAGAAGAGCTGTAAGGGTATTTAAAGGGTAGTATTCTAGTTTGAGAAAAGAATTTCACAAGTGGGAAAAAAAACAACCAACTTTTGACCCGTGTCTTCCCAGCGAGTTCATCTTAAGGTCTGAAACCATCAATGCAATGCTCTGAGGTCAGATGAAAAGCACATAGGCTGAACAAGAATCAAGGTGCTGCAAGGACCTAGTAGATACGAGACCCAGATGAAGAGCTATGGTGGGAAACTAACATGAACTGAAACATTTCTGTAAACACGGGGGGTCAAAATGTCTGGACAATCAGGAGACTGATGAAGCCATACAGAAAGGTTGGAATGACTGTTCTGCAAAGTCAGTACTAGTCCTGGGTCTTCTGTTCTAGCTCAAGAATACTAACAGGTTCTGAGTTTTTTTTCAGCCTCAGCGTGCTTCTTTTGTAAAAAGAATAGTTTCACATAGGCCAGTTGCATAAAAGGCAAGATTTTAAAAAGAACTAGAACTGCAAGCAGTTATTAACGGGAATTATGGGAAAATACATCATTGGAAGTAATAATCAATGCATATAACTCCTTGCTGTTTTAAACATGATTAAAAAACCTAAAAAGCCTCCCTTGGGTAAGCAGGACATAACTCTGTAGCACATTGAATAGCATTGCTCTATTATCCCCACCCTTTACGTCCTCATAAATAGAATATTTTTTGTTTTGTGCAGAACCAGTGCTGGCTCCAGCTGGGAACCTGAGCGGTTTGGGCCAGGACACTCTGGAGGAGGAAGAGGAGAAAGCCAGGTTCTTTGCACAGATAGAGGCAGGAGCTTCATCAACTCTAGATTATTCCAAACTGAACAGAGAGTTGGATTCAAGCTGTTCTACCTTTGCCACTGATCTCAGGTTTGTAAGCAGCTGAGAAACCTTCTCTTGGGGGTTGGAAGTCTTATTAGGGCCATTAGTTGGATATGTACACATTGCCCAGAGAGCATACGTTGTAAGAATGAACTGATTTTATGAAAAGGCAAATTTGAGTCTTCTACTTTTGTTAAACTACGCTGCTCAAAAAAATAAAGGGAACACTAAAATAACCGAAGGAGGGTTGTTGCCCTCCTACAGCCCCCTCCATGTCTCCTGATGTTCTGGCATGTCTCCTGGTAGCATCTCTATGCTCTGGACACTACGCTGACAGGCAAAGCAAAACTTCTTGCCACAGCTCGTATTGATGTGCCATCCTGGATGAGCTGCACTACCTGAGCCACTTGTGTGGGTTGTAGACTCCGTCTCATGCTAACACTAGAGTGAAAGCACCACCAGCATTCAAAAGTGACCAAAACATCAGCCAGAAAGCAGAGGAACTGAGAAGTGGTCTGTGGTCACCACCTGCAGAACCACTCCTTTATGGGGTCTTCTAATTACCTCTAGTCTCCACCTGTTGTCTATTACATTTACACAACAGCAGATGAAACTGATTGTCAATCAGTGTTGCTTCCTAAGTGGACATTTTGATTTCACAGGAGTGTGATTGACTTTACATTGTGATGTTTAAGTGATCCCTTTATTTTATTGAGCAGTGTAGTTTAGCCTCATGGAAAGCATGTTCCGCTGCACAGGCAGACTGTGCATCACAGATTGGTTTGATAATGCTTTTTCAGTGTTATGTAGCAATACTTATTTGATACATGAGTAAACCCAGCCAGAGCAGCAATTTTTTGTGCCACTTTTTGGCCTTCAGCCCTTATGACAAACCCACCCGTGTGACAATGGTTTCAAGTTAAAGCTCAGGATTGGGACTTTCTGGAATGAGGAAAAGAGTTTCTTTCTAGGAAAAAGGGTGATACAGGAATGGAGCAGAGGAATGAAAAGCAGAGCGCGGCTGGAGCTGGAGAGGCTGTTGGAGAGTCTCCAGGTAGGAGCAGCATACTGAGGAACAATCCTGCTTGAGCTTCTCTGTGTGTCTTCATCAGATCTCTTGTCTTGCAGTCCATGCCGGCTCCCCACACTACAGTGAAGATTTTGAAGATGTGGACAATATAGAAGAGCCACCGGGGGAGGTTAGGACATTCACTGTCTAACTCTTATCTTCTTGCCTACTTGAACTCAGACAGAAACGCAATGTGTTTCTGTCTGAGATCCAGCATTGTAACCATTTATCCCCTCTTTAGATTTTTCAATATGACATGTTAGCGAGATCATTTTTTCTCTTTATTCCCTGTTAAAGCACTGAACTAAGACACGTTTGGGGTTTTTTCCGTTTTTTTTTTAACTGAGTAGTTTCTCTGGAAGGGTTCTTCTTTTTGAGAAATTTTGTCTCTTCTTCAAGAGACTTCTTCAGTCTGGGGTGTTTCAGCTAAACTCAGCCTTATCAGCAGAACCTTTGCATGGTGGATCAACAAGTTTAACGGTGTCAATGAAAACCGGTTGCTTACATGCAAAAGAGGACCATCAGGCTAGTGCTATGTTGGCCGCTTATTGTTCCCTGAGGGCTGAGTCATGCTCGCAATGTGAAGAGAAACCGCTCATCGCTAAGCAGCGGTGGAGGCCTCCATCCCTCCCCCTGTCCCTTGTCCCCCTCTTACAATGCTTGACAAATTGACAGCACAGGACTTGTGATACATGTAATTGATCATGGCACACCGCCATGGCAAAATAAAAGCCTCCAGACCTTCAGAATGAAGTTTTTTTTAAATATGTTAAAACAATGGAAAGCATATGAAATATATTTACCCTATATTATGTATAGCCTATATTTGTGCACTTTTGCTAACCATAATCTGAGTTTGAAATCAATTTAAATATCATGAAACGTTAAAATGTACTGTATTTTGAAAAACCAACACCGCCTGCTCCTTCCTGTCTGGCTGCTAAGCTGGCTAGCGGCTACTGTGCCGCGCTGTTCTCATGGCGGAAGGAAATCTAGAGACAACAGTCCAGTGTTGCCAGTTTAGCATCTTTGTTGATATATTTAGAGGCTTTGCAGACACCTCTGACAATTTTCTTTCAAAAAGCAACTAGCAACAATGACCTTTAGCCACATTTTTTGTTTTGACTTTACCGAAAGCACCAGTTGTTCTGGAATCAGAGTATTGAGGCAGCAGTGAGAGCTGCCACGAGGGTTCCCACTTCCCTCAGCGCTGTCTCACAGGCACACCACCGCTGCTGCCTTGTCACATAAATGTAGTTTTTAATATAGTCTTTTTTTTGTCTCTGAAACTGTTGCACTATAATAATTCCCTGACTTTGATTCACACACAGCTGAAATCACTTATTCACCTCGTGCACTTTGTGTGCCTCTGATAGCCGTCTTTTTGGTACAGTTTGTTTTATGTAGTGTGGATTCAGGTAATGTATTAAAATTCTTAATTTTATAAAGTAATTTTTCGTTCCAGTAACATTTAATCACTATTCTTTTATAACTTTTTTGTCTTGGCAAAATTTCCCCTATAGCCTCGGTCTCAAATGTATTAACAAATATGCAAATTAGATGATGTCATCCAAACAACCAATCTGGCTGTTTTTTTTCTCAATACTGACTTGATGATCAGCACTTCCTTTGATCATCGTAATATTTTAGGACTAATATTTCAGCGTGCAGAGCAGATCACATGACACAGAGAGAAAAGGGCCTGCAACAGCCAACACAGCAAAACTCTTGGATTGTAATGGAAAAACTCTAGAAGTAAAGGTTCATTGTCTTCATGCAGGCCAGGTACATGAAAACATAAACAGGAATAGCACCAGGGGATGTGGACAGTTGAACGGTATCGATAGCGATCTCAATATGGTTTAGCATGTTTAGGGCAGGAGCATCTGAAATTAGAAATTAGAAATTAACTTCAATAACTGACATCATTTCTTTTTTTAATTTACAGAAAATGAACGCACAGCACCTTTAAGCAGTATGGGACTTTATGGATTACAAGTAAACAGATAATAGAATACACTTGCTCACTTACCATGTTGCTGTACAGTCATGGCCAAAAGTATTGAGAATGATTCAAATGTTAATATTTACAAAGTCTACTGCTTCAGTTTTTATAACGGCAATTTGCATATACTCCAGAATGTTATAAAGAGTGATCAGCATAACAGCAATTAATTGCAAAGTCAATATTTGCCTAGAAAATGAACTTTATCCCCCAAAACACATTTCAACGTCATTGCAGCCCTGCCTTAAAAGGACCAGCTAACATCGTTTCAGTGATGTTCAGCTCCATTAACACAGGTGGAGGTGGTGATGAGGACAGGGCTGGAGATCAATCTGTCATGATTAAGTAAGAATGACACCACTGGACACTTTAAAAAGAGGCTGGTGCTTGGCATCATTGTTTCTCTTCTGTGAACCATGGTTATCTCTAAAGAAACACGTGCAGTCATCATTGCACTGCACAAAAATGGCCTAACAGGAAAGAGAATTGCAGCTAGAAAGATTGCACCTCAGTCAACAATCTATCGCATCATCAAGAACTTCAAGGAGAGAGGTTCCATTGTTGCCAAAAAGGCTTCAGGGCGCCCAAGAAAGACCAGCAAGCGCCAGGACCGTCTCTTAAAAGTGTTTCAGCTGCGGGATCGGGCTACCAGCAGTGCAGAGCTTGCTCAGGAATGGCAGCAGGCAGGTGTGAGTGCATCTGCACGCACTGTGAGGCGGAGACTCTTGGAGCAAGGCCTGGTCTCAAGGAGGGCAGCAAAGAAGCCACTTCTCTCCAGGAAAAACATCAGGGACAGACTGATATTCTGCAAAAGGTACAGGGAGGGGACTGCTGAGGACTGGGGTAAAGTCATTTTCTCTGATGAATCCCCTTTCCGATTATTTGGGACATCTGGAAAACAGCTTGTTCGGAGAAGACAAGGTGAGCGCTACCACCAGTCTTGTCTCATGCCAACTGTAAAGCATCCTGAAACCATTCATGTGTGGGGTTGCTTCTCAGCCAAGGGAGTCGGCTCTCTCACAGTCTTACCTAAAAACACAGCCATGAATAAAGAATGGTACCAGAATGTCCTCCGAGAGCAACTTCTCCCAACCGTCCAAGAGCAGTTTGTGAAAATATAATATTTGTGTCATTCTCAATACTTTTGGCCATGACTGTACAAACACATTTGGAGCACTGTTCAGGACCGCAAGTCTATTTCAGTGCAAGCAAACAACAAAGCAAATCAAGTATTTGAACCCAATGAGTCAGGTCAGATTGTTTCACTTTAACTGGGCTTTTCTTAGTCTCATAAGAATGCTTAAAAAACAGGGCCTCACATTCTGCCAGGTAGGCCGGATGTAATGTCTGTCCTATTAAAATTTAAAGTCTACCTTTATTATTGTTGTTTTCTTTTCCGTTAAAAAAATCTAGTCATTGTTTTATTCTCCAGCAATAGGCTACAATTGTTAAAAACTTTGCAAACCATGGAGTTACCGCGGACAACAGACCAACAGGTCCTGTGAGTTGTTTCTGAAAAGCGCCTCATATGGTCATAAATCCAGCTGTGTTAGGGTGTGTTGATTTAATACTTTTGCCTTTGTTCAGAAATGACAAGTGACCATATTTTTGTTTGGTTCGCTGATCCCCAGTTTTCTCTTCCACAGAACTCTAAAATGGCCCCAATTCTTGCGAGAGGTAAGAGAATTAACATTACACTGCAGTCATGTTTAGGCGTGTCTCTGAGACGCCCAACGCTGGCCCATTTCCAGGAGCAAAACCTTGGGAAATACTACGACTCATAATCACCCCATTACCGCAGCAAAACTGGATACACCTCGTCCATATACACTAGGGCTGACTGCGTCCTCTAGAGAAATAATTTTCTGTTTAATCTTTGGAACCAGGGCATATAGCTCAATTCAATAAACTTAATAGAAATTGTTGTCTTCCATAGAACTGCTCCAGAGGGTTTTTAAATCATTTTGACCCACTAATGCCTCCAAACATGTGTTTGTGTTTATGTACAATATTTTCTCTCAGTTTCTCTCTATGACTCTTTGGATGACACTGGTGGAGAACACAGAGGGAAGGACACAGCCAGCTCACTGGACAGAGGTAATGCAACTCAAGCATGTCCTCTGTTGAAAAAACTAAAAACTTTTTTAGTATTCGAAAAGGGTAACTTTTAATAAAAGCAATTAAACAAAAACTGTCTCAAACATTTGAAGGCTTCAGCCAGAATCAGCACTTCTACTATAAGGGAATCTAAATGTTTTGTCTCGTAGCTGGCAAGCAGCTGAGGTTGCACCCACTCACACTGTGGGCACAACCAGCGGTTCTTGGGCCTCATGCAGAAGAGACCACATAGCTTTCATACTAACAGTTTGCGGTGGCCAGAAATGTCGAAACTTGGCGCAAAATAATTCAGATGTATGAAACCGTGCGTAGATGTGTCACCGCACACGTTGCCATGACAAATCCAGATGTGCGGAAAATAATGCAGAGGTTCCCATGAATCATGACCGTCAAACATACAAACATTTGCAAATTAGTAAAAATGCCTGGAAAGCAGCACGTGTCCAAATAATCATGCCAGTGGTGTTGTCAGGCAGTCAGAGATACCTTGAGGGATATTTGTGGTGAATTATGGCAAACCAACAACTTCTTGAGTGACATCAGCGACTCATTAAAGAGACTGACTGATAGGGTTGGACAGTAATTCATTATCAATATATATCTCAATATAACTTTTCAATAACGGTGGTATGACATGTCCAATATTTCAATATACTATAGTCTGATTTGTCACTGAGTGACATTCTGGGTTATGTAATTTTATGTGTTTTATTAAGGTAAATATTTCTAAAATGTTATATTGGAGGAGTTTTATAAACATGGCGAAATATTTATCAGTTTGTACGGGCATCTGTTGTGGGCATTCTTTGCAGTCTTTCTGAAGCTTTTATTTTGTTCATATTAATATCGTAATTATATCAACAGAAATTATGCAATATGTCGTGATTTCAGTTTTGGCCATATCGTCCAGCCCTACTGGCTGAAAATAAAGTTTGATTGTATTTGTTGTGCTCTACAATGTTTATCAAATTCAAATGTTGCTGCCAGTTACAAGATTACTCAGTAATTTCAAAATGTGTCAAATATTTATAGAAATCTTTACAAAAGTGACAGCTGTACAGATAGCACAGATATATTAAAGTCATTAAAAGAAGCAAACACTTTAAAAGAGGACTGTGATGAAATACTTCTGTTTAAGAAATAAGATGGGGAATCAAAAACCTAAAATGTGACAAGTCACCAGGCAATAATGGCTTGATGGCTATTGTCATGATTTTTAAGTGTTTGGCCCACATGCAGATACAGACGGAGGCAGAAACAATTTTAAGATGTTTATTAAAGGCTCAGACAACGAAGAAACGCACGGCGTGTAGAACAGGCGAGGTCTGAACGTCAGTGCTGGATCGACTGTGGGGAAGAACGAAGGTTGAGTTACTGAGGATCGAACCAGGGAAAAATACCAGAAGCGGCGCCGCTTACCATTTAGTCGGGAAGACCTATCCGGGAGGAGTAAGTGACGCGGGGACTCTGTGACCATAACTCGCTGATGGTGGCTGAGTGACTGGAGGGCTGACTGATGTAAGCTGGCGAGGGATCCAGAGCGCACCACAGTTGATGGCAGACAGGAGGAGCAGATGGAAGAACCAGAGAGTTGTGAGTGAACCAGCTGAATCCAGGAAGGGGAAATCTCACGCCCGGCTTGGTACCACCAAGTGAGTATGAGGGGAGATGCCAGAGCAAAATCTGAGCGGCGGGGATTCTTAGGAGCTGGTTCCTTGAGCACGACACCAAGACAGGTGAGTAAATCCAAACACGACAAACTGGAGAACAACAGAAGACAAGGTTAGTCCATAAACGAGGTTTCCAGGAACTCACATATACGAGGCTCAGAGGGCAGATCGGAAGCTCACTGTCTATGACTGGTTTAATCTGGGAAACATGAAAGGTAGGGTGTACTCGGGAGTGCGGAGGCAGCCGCAGACAGACAGAAGTGGGACTGATGACGTCTCGATCTCATAAGGTCCGATGGTTAGTCAAAACATCTGTAGATGATAACCAGACCTTCTGACTGGGGCGATATTGAGGGGCAGGAACACGGTGCTGGTCGGCAAACCTCTTGTTCTGCAATGCGGTGCGAGTGAGAGCAGTGACGGTGGATCTCCAGGTCTCCTGACAACGGGTGATGTACTGATTAACTGATGAAACCGGTATTTGAAGTTCATCGGCAGGTAGAAGGGGAGGTTGATAACCAAGGGCAATCTCGAAAGGTGAATGTCCAGTAGCTGATGAAACATGGGAGTTGAGTGCATATTCAACCCATGGCAAAAATGTATTCCAATCGGTGGGTGACCAGGATGTAAGGCAGCGAAGGGTGGTCTCTAGTTGTTGGTTCATCCTTTCCGTCTGGCCGTTGGTCTGAGGGTGATATCCGGAGGTGAAGGTGTAGCGGGCACCGAGAGCAGAACAAAAGTGCCGCCAGACCTGGGAAACAAACTGGGGACCCTGGTCAGAAAGGATGTCAACAGGTATGCCATGAAGTTTAAATACATGTTTGATGAGTAACTGAGCCGTCTGCAAGGCGTTGGGTAGTTTGCGTATCGGGATAAGGTGACATGATTTGGAGAACCGGTCAACAACAGTCAATATAGTAGTCATTCCCTGGGAAGATGGGAGTCCGGTAACGAAGTCTAAGGCGATGTGGGACCAAGGGCGTTTGGGGATAGGGAGTGGATTGAGCAACCCGGAGGGAGGCTGGTTGGAAGGCTTGTTCTGTGCACAAATGGGACAGGCCCGGACGTATTACCGAACGTCCTTAGTCCATGAAGGCCACTAGAATCGACGGGACACCTGAGACTGTTCTGTAGATGCCTGGGTGAGCAGAGAACTTGGAGTCGTGGCTCCAACGTAGCACAGATCTGGGAACATACTTTAGTCCAGCGGGTCCAGTGCCCGGATCAGGGTCAAGGAGCAGGGCCTGGTTTATCCGATCCTCCAGATCCCAACATAGCGCTCCAATGGTGCATGAGGGGGGAAGAATAGGCGCAGGTTCCTGTTCCTGTGGTGCGAACTGTCGAGAGAGGGCATCAGGCTTGATGTTTCTGGAGCCCGGGCGGTAGGTCATGGAGAGATTAAATCTGGAGAAGAATAAAGACCATCGGGCTTGACGGGGATTTAGACGTCGGGCAGACTGAAGATAGGCGAGGTTCTTGTGGTCAGTCCAGATTATTATGGGCTGCTTGGACCCCTCTAACCAGTGCCGCCACTCCTCTAAAGCTAGCTTAATAGCCAACAGTTCACGGTCCCCGACGTCATAATTTCACTCAGCTGGAGACAGCCGGCGAGCAAAAAAAGCACAAGGATGTAACTTGTTATCGGAACTAGATAGTTGAGATAATACTGCACCCACACCAGTATCAGATGCATCAATCTCCAGTGTAAACTGTTTAGCTGGGTCGGGATGAATAAGAATGGGAGCCTGTGAAAACCTGGACTTAAGTCCGGCATAGGAGGCTTCGGCCTCAGAACCCCAGACAAAAGGGACTTTGGTAGAGGTTAAAGCATGCAGAGGGGATGCGATCTGGCTGTAATTCTTAACAAAGGGTCTATAAAAGTTAGCAAAGCCTAGGAATCTTTGGAGCTGTTTGAGAATCAGGGGTTGGCCATTCTACCACTGCTTTAATCTTTTCGGGATCGGACCTGACTTGTCCTCCCTCTAAGATGAGCCCCAAGAAGGAAACTGAATCCTGGTGGAACTCGCACTTCTCAGCTTTAACAAATAAAACGGTTCTCTGAGAGGCGTTGAAGGACTAGGCAAACATGTTTCTGGTGCTGATCTGGATCACTAGAGTAAATCAAAATGTCATCTAGATTAACAAAGACCAAAACGTTCAGAAAATCCCGTAGGACGTCATTGACTAATGCTTGAAAAACAGACGGAGCATTATGCAAACCAAAAGGCATGACCAAGTACTCAAAGTGACCCAGCAGGGTCTTAAAAGCCGTCTTCCATTCGTCACCCTGTCGAACCCGGACCAAATGGTAAGCGTTGCGCAAGTCAAGCTTGGTAAAAATGATGGCTTTCTGGACTGGTTCTAGGGCTGAAGACAACAGGGGGAGCGGGTACTTATTTTTAACGGTGATTTGATTTAGGCCTCGTTAGTCAATACACGGCCAGAGGGAACCATCTTTCTTCCCTACAAAAAAGAACCCCCGCACCTAAGGGAGAAGAGGAAGGTCGAATTAATCCAGCTGAGAGCGACTCACCAATATATTTCTCGAGTGCCTGACGTTCAGACCTCGAGATATTGTAGAGGCGGCTGGAGGGTAATGGAGCCCCCGGTAACAGATCAATAGCCCAATCATATGGGCAATGCGGAGGAAGAGAGCACACTTGGCTTTTACTAAAAACTAACGCAGATCGTGATATTGCTCTGGAACCCGGGTTAATTCAATGATGTCCTCCTCCTTAGTGGAAGAGATAGAGGGATGGGAAACGGGCTGAGCAGACTGTAGGCACCGAGAATGGCAGGCAGGAGACCACACTCTAACCGAGACTCAGCCCAGTTTAAATGAGGATTGTGAATAGCTAAACAAGCTAGACCTAAAACCACCGGGGAGTGTCTTATCGGGAAAACAAAAAGGGAAAGTTGTTCTCTATGATTACCGGACACGATTACTTCCAGAGGCTTAGTCTGATGAGTGATCAGAGTTAATTCCTCTTCATCTAAAGCTGAAACTTGGTGGGGCGCAGATAACGGAACGGTCTTAATTCGTAGCTGGGTAACTAACCCTTGGTCAATCAAATTAAAATCAGAACCCGAGTCGACTAAGGCTGAGACATTCAGACTGTCTTGATCAAAAACCAATGTTACAGGCAGACAAAAACGAGACGGTGCCTGATTATCCAAAGACTTTGGGGAGGAAACTCGACAACGGTCCGCCGTCTTCCCCACTACAGGCGATGGACCCGGTCTTTTGGTTGTACCGGGCAGGAATTTACAAAATGCCCATTACTGCCACAGTACAAACACGGATTACCCGAGAATCGTTGTTGACGTTCCTCACTAGTTAAATGAATGCGGCCTATCTGCATGGGTTCAGGAGGCGATGATGGTGCTACAACGGGTCGCTGCAACCCCATACCCAGTGCAGATGGACCTGATAACCGTATAGGTCTCTCAGCTCGAACCCGGTTCCGACTACGTAACCGAGAATCCAGCCGAATGGCTAACGCAACTAACTCCTCGAACGTACTTGGTTCTTCAACTCGAGCTAACTCATCCTTTAAGTTCTCGTCCAACGCTTGGAAAAAGACTGCCTTTAACGGTCTAGCCTCCCAGCCGGCGGCTGCAGCATATGTGCGAAACTCTGCTGAAAAATCAGAGACTCGTCGTCCGCGTTGCTTTAGAGAGAGTAACGAGCGTGATTACTGAACCAGATCCAACTCGGCTGAGAAGACTGTCTTAAACTCACTAATAAATTCCAAAAACGTGCAACTTAAGGACCGACAATCGGGAAAACGAGCTTCTGCCCATCTAAGGGCTCTTCCGGATAATAATCGTAACACAATCGAAATCTTGGCTTGATCTGTGGAAAAGGTTCGAGGGGAACGATTAAATACTAGACTACATTGAAAAAGGAAACCTCCACAATCACCACTATCTCCTGAAAACTTCTCTGGGCTCGGTGACGAGCTCTCAGAAACAGGAGTCTGATCAGTGGCCTCAACTGTCAGGTTAGCAGAGGGCGGAGCGCTAGGAGCCTGAGTGACAGGCTGACTCGATGCGGAAGTGAGGGAAACCGTCAGCTGGCTGAGCTGAGCGGTGACTAGCTGTAGCTGTTCCTGTGTGGAATTAACTGCTAACCTGAAAGCCTGTAATTGTTCCTGCTGGGCGGCTAATTGCCGACCGAATGCATCTGCTGGGCTTTGATGGCCAGAGTGTTCTTCTGTCATGATTTTTAAGTGTTTGGCCCACATGCAGATACAGACGGAGGCAGAAACAATTTTAAGATGTTTATTAAAGGCTCAGACAACGAAGAAACGCACGGCGTGTAGAACAGGCGAGGTCTGAACGTCAGTGCTGGATCGACTGTGGGGAAGAACGAAGGTTGAGTTACTGAGGATCGAACCAGGGAAAAATACCAGAAGCGGCGCCGCTTACCATTTAGTCGGGAAGACCTATCCGGGAGGAGTAAGTGACGCGGGGACTCTGTGACCGTAACTCGCTGATGGTGGCAGGTGGCTGAGTGACTGGAGGGCTGACTGATGTAAGCTGGCGAGGGATCCAGAGCGCACCACAGTTGATGGCAGACAGGAGGAGCAGATGGAAGAACCAGAGAGTTGTGAGTGAACCAGCTGAATCCAGGAAGGGGAAATCTCACGCCCGGCTTGGTACCACCAAGTGAGTATGAGGGGAGATGCCAGAGCAAAATCTGAGCGGCGGGGATTCTTAGGAGCTGGTTCCTTGAGCATGACGCCAAGACAGGTGAGTAAATCCAAACACGACAAACTGGAGAACAACAGAAGACAAGGTTAGTCCATAAACGAGGTTTTCAGGAACTCACAGATACGAGGCTCAGAGGGCAGATCGGAGGTCTAGGCATACCACGACTGGGTTAACACTCTGGCGTCTTCCATCTGTCTGAGCACTCCTTAAGAAGCCCATGCTGATGACTCCAGACGCACCGCAGGTGTGGGCCACGCCCCCCAGTCAACTAGAGCCACCTGTGAAGCAGAGTTAGAGCACGGAACACACCCTGACAGCTATATCTAAATTCTTATGCATTTCAGGGTTGAAACTTACATTAAAGAAATGTGAAATCTTGCCCTTATACACAACTGTTACTGAAATTTGTGTTACTCCTGTAAAGGACAGTGTAACTTACAGGATCTAGGTATTAAAATTTCTAAGGAACACAACAACACAGCAACATGTTTTTTATAACTTTATACTCATGTCATTGTGGAACTTTTTTTCTTTTTTAAGAGCTCACTGAAGCAGTGATTCTGTGGTTGTGCGTCATGTGTTAGTTTCACAGGGCAGGTGTGGAGCCCATCTGAATGTGTTTTCTGTCCAGGCCAGCTGTATGCACAGAGTGGAGGGTCAGAGGTGGAGGCTCTTCAGGAAGCATACAGACAGATTCACTCTGTGGAGGATTCAGATGACCACTGTCATTTCTCTCTGGAAGACAGAAAGAGGACCAACAGGCCAGTTTCTCCACCTTCTCCTCAGCATCCTCAGCCGTCTCTGCAGCCTGCTTCTACCACTGAGTCAGGTCAGACACCGCTCTATTCAAGCATGGCTTCCACCTCTATCAGCTGTATTTAATCACGGAGATTAATAAAGCAACACCTTTCACATCAGTGGCTCAGGAGGTAGGAGGGTCACCTGAAAGGACTCTGCTTAAATTACTTGAAATGAAAGTATTCCTGCCAGGCACTTCCAGGCTGAACTGTTGGAAGTCAAATCAAAAGCAAATAGTGGTTTACTTTAGTGAGTTAACAGCAAAAAATAGGTTATTAATGAGTAAGAATAAATGCTTTACTGACTGGATTTTTAAAACACAGATCCCATTTTTTTATGTACTCCTAATGTTAGCAGCTATGTAAAAGATCGATAACTGTGGCAATACAGCAGCATCTGTGTGGTGATGTGTTCCAGATGCATTAGTCGGGATGGATTAGCAGAACCTCTGGACTATTGTAGCTAACTTCTTGCACTGTAAGGTTTGTGAGTGTGTACGGTAGTGCTTAGCACAGGTTTCCCTAAATGCACTGTTGTGTGTGTAAGCTATTAATTGATGACATCTAAGGGTGCAGTGCTTTTTCTGGAATCATTGGTGTCCACCTTCAGTTATTGACTTTGTGTGCTGAAACTGTTCCAGATTTCTTTAATCGTTTAAAGATATTCTGCATCGGTTACACAGTGACACCTTAAGGAGATGCTCACAAATGCCAAGGCTGGTTACTTTGTTTTTTGTTTTACTTGCCCTTAGACTTGCCCACTGCAGAGGAGCTGATGAGGCCCATCCGACCAGAAAACAAGCACATCAGAGGCTTCACACTGCAGCCTGTCAGGTTAGATCCAGGGTATTATTGCCCAAGCCTACCTCCCAGCATTAAGAACGAAGGTTACTCATGTAACACTTGCTCTATGAATCCCGGATAACCACCAGAGGGTGATGCTGAAAGCACTGAATGTTCTTCTCATGGATCAAATATCTAAATGCACATTTCTGTAAAGGAAGCCTCAAATCAGCATTGTTAAATATGCACTCTACTACCTCATTATCTTTATCTGTGATTTTCCTGAAGGCTAAAAAAAAGTAACCCTTGTTCATTGCATGTTTGTTTGTCAGTTTTTTGTAACGTGAACCAGAGTAGCCAAAGAGAAATTTCGCCGCGGTGACAAATAAAATATTCTTGATTGAAGTAATTATACCAACATAACTGACACACCGGATGACCCCTCAGAACCCAGATATCCTGACATCAAGGCTCTGTTGCTACAGAATCTTCTCAAGGAATGCGTGAATTCCGATCATCTCTGGCCGTCCTTCAGAATTCATTGAACTGTAGGTACAGACCTAACTTTTGCTCCATTTCATAGAGGGCAGTGCTGAAAGCACTGAATGACCAATACAAACTATGTCACAAGGAATCGTGAGCACATACCTCACAGAGAAGAGTCAGAGGATCCCTGCATTGTAAAAAATGATGAACGTGTTTGGGAAAGCCCATGATGCAGCAGCACGTAGCGTTTCCACCGGGACCCTTCTTATAACCGGCCAGGAAGCAGAGACAGAGAGGGCTCACACACCACCCGGTGGGGGGCGGCGTCCTGCACCGCAGGTCTGGCAGGTGACGTCTACATTCCAACGGGAGAGATGCTGTTTGGAAAGAGGACAACTCAACCTAGGTGCCAGCCCATCTTGGTCCAGTGCTCTGACGGCCCCGTAAGGGAATACCATCGTGGACAGTGAGTTGAATCCTCCGTAGTGAATAGATTAAGGCAATTATTAACTAACAATTATTTTACAAAATACAGGGAGAATTCAGCCTTCAGGCAAGGAGACGAGACAGAGAACAGTCTTGAGTACTACAAGACTATACGTCAGGATATAAAGGTTCTGAGTGGCCATCTGGGGTGATTCAATTCAATTTTATTTATATAGCGCCAATTCATGAAACATGTCATCTCAAGGCACTTTACAAACTCAAATTCAATCATATTATACAGATTGGGTCAGAATATACAGATTGGTCAAAACATTTCCTATATAAGGGAACCAGTTGATTGCATCAAAGTCCCGACAAGCAGCATTCACTCCTGAAGAAGCGTAGAGCCACAGGGAGAGTCGTCTGCATTGTACATGGCTTTGCAGCAATCCCTCATACTGAGCAAGCATGAAGCGACAGCGGAAAGAAAAACCACCCATTAACGGGAAGGAAAAACCTCCAGCAGAACCGGGCTCAGTATGAACGGTCATCTGCCTCGACCGACTGGGGGTCACAGAAGACAGAGCAGAGACACAACAAGACAGACAAAAAAGCAGAGAAGCACACATTGATCCAGTAATCTGTTCTACATTAGATGGTAATAGCCGGTGATCTGTCTTCCCTGGATGATGTCACAGCTAACAGAACGTCAGACCAGGTGTACCTACTATGAAGAAAAAAAAGAGAGAGAACAAAAAGTTAAAAGCTGAAATGATGACAAGCAATGCAAAACTGGAGAACAGTCAAAATCAGTAGAGTGATAAAAATAGACCCTGATGTCCTCCAGTAGCCTAAGGCTATAGCAGCATAACTACAGAGATAGCTCAGGGTAACATGAGCCACTCTAACTATAAGCTTTGTCAAAAAGGAAAGTTTTAAGATTAGTCTTAAAAGTAGACAGGGTGTCTGCGTCACGGACCAAAACTGGGAGTTGGTTCCACAGGAGAGGAGCCTGATAGCTAAAGGATCTGCCTCCCATTCTACTTTTAGAGACTCTAGAAACCACCAGCAGACCTGCAGTCTGAGAGCGAAGTGCTCTGTTAGGAACATACGGGGTAATCAGAGCTCTGATATATGATGGAGCTTGATTATTAAGGGCTTTATACGTTAGAAGAAGAATTTTAAATTCTATTCTTGATTTAACAGGAAGCCAATGAAAGGAAACTAAAATTGGAGAAATATGATCCCTCTTGTTGATTTTCATCAGAACTCTTGCTGCAGCATTTTGGATCAGCTGAAGACTTTGAACTGCATTTTGTGGACTTCCTGATAGTGAAGAATTACAATAGTCCAGCCTTGAAGTAACAAATGCATGGACTAGTTTTTCAGCATCACCCCTGGACAGAATGTTTCTAATTTTGGCAATATTCCGGAGGTGAAAAAAGGAAACCCTGTAAACCTGTTTAATATGCGATTTAAATGACATGTCTTGGTCAAAAATAACACCAAGGTTTTTTACTTTATTACCAGAGGCCAAGTTAATGCCATCTAGATTAAGTGATTGATTAAGAAGTTTATTTTTTGAGGACTCTGGTCCAAAGATTACAACTTCTGTCTTGAAATTTAAAGTCATCCAGCTTTTGATGTCATCAAGACATGACTGCAGTCGAAGTAATTGATTGGATTCATCAGGATTATTAACAGGAACAAACTGGAATCTGTCCGATAGATAAGATTTAAACCAGCCTAATGCTTTCCCCTTAATCCCTACAGTATGCTCAAGTCTTTGTAGGAGAATATTGTGATCAACTGTATCAAATGATGCGCAAAGGGAGCATTCAGTGCTCTCAGAACCGCCCTTTGGTGTTCAGTGGGGAGGAAATAGAACTAGTTATGAGCACAGATTTAGAGCTGTATTCTAAAGCGTATGTGGTTACAGTCTTGGTTTTGGTCAGATCACCAGCGCCATCAGTTGATGGGAAACAGATGTTATTGAACTTCATTAAGCATCTTAGGTGTAGCTAGTGAAAGATCAGGCAGTAGTAATAGAAGTATCCATCCTTCCATTATCTAAACCCGGTTATCTGTGCGGGGGTGATTGGCTCGTGCCAATCTCCAGCTGTCATTGGGCGAGAGGCGGAGTACGCCCTGGGCAGGTCGCCGGTAATAGAAGTTACACAACATATTATTCATTACATTAATGACCAGGTGGAACATTTTAAGCACTTCTTTGGGAACCAGCCAGTGAAGATCTATTTACAGTCTTTTGTTTCATTTAATTAGCAATGGTGTTTCTTTCTTTTCTAAGATCTATTAGTAATTGAACACCTGATTTCAGTGATGCAGAGCTTCATCATGAACAGAAATCCCAGTACCTGTCACAGACGTTCACAGTTGGGACTCCATCACAGTTGGAACTGGAGCAGCCTGGAAAGACTGCTGTTGCTGCCGGATTAAAAGCAACAATAAGGCCAACTAGTCACAACTCCAGATCCTCAGAACCTCCCTCCCATGACCTGACATCCAGTATCAGGAAGGAAGCAGAAAGACTGATGCAAGAACAGAATAAATGTTCTTCACAAACTTCATCTCAGGGCAGCAAGGCAAAGAAACAACCGGTGAGGAAGAATCTCACACTTTGCATGATGCCAATACCTCAGAAGCAGCCCACAGAGTTTGTTTAGACACACACACTTTTAAAATGTCATTTGTCTCTTCCCACAGATGTCCAGGGGCTCCTCGGTTTCTCATTCTTCCATGTTTTCTGAAAGGAAGACGACTCTGGCTCCCTCCGGAGGCAAGGCCAGGGAGGGGAAGGCAGCTGGGAGTTTTAGGTCACCGAAGACTAGCACAGCTGTTGACACAACCAGAGGCCCTTCCTCCAAAACCATAGCCACAAAAAAACAAGAGCAATGTGATGATGCAGGTCACTGTTGTCTGTAATCTCTAAATATGCGCACATCACAATGATCAGATTTGATAGTAGAAAGTGTAGTAGCGTTTGCTGTGTATGCACATGGTGAATTTGTGTTGTTTGGTCAGCAGAGGCAGGTCTGAGGGTGAGCAGTGAGCTGGTGGCATCTGTTCAGTCCCTGGTGGCAGTCCTCCAACAGCAGATAGACACCAGCAGCCACTACAGTGCCATGCAGGAGGTCAAAGGTCCTCAGGACAGCCGATTTACAGCCCCGCCTCCTCAGGTAAGCAAACAACTTCAACACAAACTAATTAGAAAAGAATGCAGCTTTGCAATTAAGGTATGGTGTGTACATAATACAGAAGTATTCACACGGTGTCCCAGAATCTATCTGCCAGGATCTGCTGAAGAGCTTCTAAAAGTTGGTGTTGGTGGTAGAGCTGAAAGTGTTTGTTCAGTTGGTGTTGTGTCTTTCAGACAATCGAGGAAAATTCTGTGATGGAGGCGTTAAGAGTCCAGCTGGCTCAGAAGGAAAAAGAACTGCAGATGATGAAGGATGAAGCAGAGGAGGTCAATTCACTGAGACAGCAGAACTACCTGCTGCAGAGCAAGGTACAAAACACATAAGACGACTATTCAATTCAATTTCATTTATATAGCACTAATTCACAACACATGTCATTTCAAAGCACTTTACAAAGTCAAGTTCATTAAGATCATACAGATTGGTCAAAAAGTTTCCTATCTATCAGAGTGTAGAGCCACAGTGGACAGTCATCTGCGTTGTCGATGGCTTTGCAGCAATCCCCCATACTGAGCATGAAGCGATAGTGGAGAGGAAAACTCCCCTTTAACAGGGAGGAAAACCTCCAGTAGAACCTACTATAAAGAGAAAAAAAAACAGAACAAAAAGTTAAAAGTTGAAATAACAACAAGCAATACAAATTGGAGAACAGTAGAACTCAGCAGAGTGAGAGAAATAGACCCTGATGTCCTCCAGCAGCCTAAGCCTATAGCATTTGATATTCTTTTAGTTGGATGCACATTTATTCCCATGTATTCGTACACAAAGTTGACTTTGTTCACCCCTCAGCTTCACAGTGCAGAGGAAGCCAGTCAGAAGAGGAGACGGGTGGAGGCTGGAGATCCCAGCATGGAGGAGAACTATCAGCAGGTGGCTCAAGAGATCAAAGAGCAGGAGATACTCATCAAAGGTTACCAGCAGGTTTGCCTCTTTGTCCGTTTCTTCTCAAAATGTCTGCCATTCATAATACCTGTTCTTTACATGGGCTTGATTCTGCTTTCATTTGTTCCTCTGGATGAACTTTAAACATTTATTCAACAAGTCCCAGCTGCCATTCATAGTAACTATTCAGAGCTTACACATCCAAAAGCTTGTGGCCTCTCTGCCTTTGTCATACACGGCCAAGAATTAAAAGCATTGCAGGTCCCCGAGGACTAACCTCCATACATCCTACATCCTGAAGCTTTTACATTGGCAGAGAGAACAGAGGTGACACAAACGGTAGAGATGGCTGATAAGCTAATAAAGGCACAAAATATACAGAAATAATAATTTTAGCACAGTGTCTGGAGAAGTCTAACTTGGTAATTCATAATCTTAAAAAATAAAAACCTTAATTTCTGTAAAAACTTGTCACCAGAGAACAAAAAAGCTTTCATCTATATTCAGGTGACAAGTTTTCAATCTTTACCAAAACGGAAGTTTAACTCATTTGCTTGAGTTACAAATACCAATTATCTGAACTTTTAACTCTTCCTGTACATGGGAGAGGTCATCAAGTTGCCTTTTCATAGATGTTCCAGGAACCAGGTTAAAGCACTGGGGTGACCGGGCCTTTTCAGTGGAAGCACCCCGACTTTGGAACAACCTCCCTTTAGATCTTCGTTTAACTTCTGACCAGAGAATCTTTAAGTCTAAGCTTGAGATTTATCTCAAGCTTAGACTTCAAGCGTATCTTTAATACCATGTAGTGGAATGGTATTTTCTTTATTTTGTTGTTGTTCTTGTGTATTTCTTTTGTGATGTAACTTTTACTGTAAAGTGCTCGGTCACCTTAGTTGGTCGTTTCTAAGCACTATATATATATATATATATATATATATATATATATATATATATATATATATATATATATCTCAATCAATCAGTCAATCAACAGATAAGCACACTCATGTCAGTACTGGCTTCCAGATTCTTTTAGTTATGGCTTTTAAATTGGAAGAAGGTTTTTAAACTGGGTTCTGTTTAAATGACGTACAGAACATGGACATGTTCTAAAATAAACGTGTCATTGATTCAGACCTGTAGTGATCTGTATACCATCTAGGTTGATGCACTCCAGGTTATTCTGTGAAAAATAAATAGATTTTAATATAACTAAGTTTGTCAGTTCCACACTGGCGAATTAGAAGACAGCTTGTTTTATGATCTGTGGGGCAAACAATAGTAAAACCCAGCTGGGTGAAAGCTTTATTGCTAATATACAACTGATAGAAACACTAAGAAAACAGTCTGAAAATGTATGAAATTGTAAAAGCGCAGATCAGTAGGAAGCCTGGTCATTCAGAGCTTTATTTAATGAACCTGGTGCAGGGAGTTGTTCATTCAAGGGGGCGTCAGGGCTCTGTTTACCTGTGAAGCAGGGCCAGTTCTCCTATATGCATTGTTTCTGCATTGCTGGGAGCTTCCTTCTCTGCAGTAAAACTGACCGTGTTTTCCAGGAGAACGAAAAGCTGTATTCACAGATGAAGGCTCAACAGGCCAAGAGTAAAGCCAACGAGGAAGCCATGTTTAATGAGAACCAGAGGCTGCTGAGCGAGCTGGCTCTTACAAGGTGTCGTCATTCATCAGAGCTGAGAGTGCTTTGTTCTCTTTTATCCCTGTCAAATGATCGTTCTCACTAAAATGGTGCTGACCTTCATCTTCACCAGGGAGCAGCTGAGAAAAACCTCTAGGCCTGTGAGCAGCGTGTGCTCCATGGATCACACTAAACGCATCTCTGACCTGTTGGCTCAAATCAGCATCCTTCAGGTTTGTAACACTGTGGCTAAGTGTTTCTGTAGTGGAGCCAGCTCAGCAAGCTCCATCACAGTCTGTGTGTGCAGAGGAACGAAGCCAAGCTGTCCGAGGAGAACCACACACTGCAGCAGGAAAAGCAGTCCCTGGAGACTGAGCTGCACCTAATGAAGACGGAGCGAGCCCTCTCCAGCTCAGGTTAGCGCTCATTGCAGGGAGCTGAGTATCACACATGCTCTAACATGGACTTGGGCGTCCCCAGTCTTAGGCTTGGACACACGATGAATATCAGCATCACTGCTGCAGCTTCATTAACACCAGGCTGGGGCTTTCCTCTACTGTTACTGTGACTCCTGGAGCTGAACATGGTGTGCTTTAAATACATCCAGACAGACTAATGGTTTGATGTGTGTCAGGAGATAAGACATTTGAGCTGCGAGTCCTGGAGGACCAGCACCGGGAGGAAGTGGCCGCTCTCAAGAAGAAGCTGCAGTGGTTTTCTGAGAACCAGGAGCTGCTGGACAGAGATGCTGGCAGGCTGAAGGCGGCAACAGCTGAGATACTCCAGCTTAAAGAACAGGTTGGCATTCTCTATGTATGTCTGAAAAACAAAGACTTTTAGTTGGATGCAATGAATGCAGCATGATTTAAAGCCAGGACTGAGATGGACCTTTCTCGTGTGAATATGAGCAGGTTGGATAAATCTATAGTTTCAATTGAGGTCAAGTATGCATACACTAATACGCATTAATATTATCACTAATACGCTCATTTATTTTGGAGAACTAGAGCTGCCCCTTTTTGGTTGGGTGTAGTATTAAAATATCACATTCTGGATGTGTGTTCATTTTCTCATCGATGTTGTCTTTTTCTGTAGCCGTTACCAGGTTCCTGCTGTTGTCCGGCTGGATATCTGACCTCTCAGGAATGGAAGAGCACATTTAAACACAGACTCGAGTTCTAAAGATAGGTCACAAATTTTTCTGTCAGGTTCAGGTAGGGAGGACATTCCAGAAGCTAAACGTTAGCCTGCTTTAACTATTACAAGATCTTTTGTTCTGTTTTAATGAGATGATACTGAGTGCCTGTTTGTTGCGCTGTGCCGTTTGAGTCTATGTTGTGGTAATCTGCCGGTCACCGTGGACAGAGAAAGTTGTGCTCAAGCTATTTCCCGTTCACAGCAGGCTTCAGCCCTGGTGGTTCCGGAGTTGTTCCTGAAAATCTCGACTTGTTTCTTTTTACCTGAGAGTCACAGTTTGGCTTTTATCAGACCTAAGCAGAGTGGTGACACATCTGTTGAATAGAGGGACCACCAAGATGTAGCGTGATTCCCCTTTTTGGTAATATGCAGTGTCACCTGCAGGGTCTTGTGTTGTCCAACCTGTACATGTTCTGGATGGAGGAAAGGTCAGCCCTGATGGTCCTCTTTGCTGACCTGATTGTTCAATGCAGTCTGGACCGGTCCTGTTCTGTGAATTAGTGAAACCCCACAGTGAAGAAGGAACACAGCACAGACTGAATGATTCTTGGGAAAGTAGTTGCTAATTAAGTATGTGAACATTTACAAAGTAATGACCTATTTAAAGAATTTTACTCAGGCTTCAGAGCTCATCATAGCACTAAAACAGCTCTGGCAAAGGTCACTAATGATATTCACATGGCCTGAAATAATGGACTTGTCTGTATTTGCCCAGTTAGATCTCAGTGCTGCATTTGATACAGTTGATCAGTTGATCACAATATTCTCCTAGAAAGACTTGAACATACTGTAGAGATTAAGGGAAAGCGTTAGGCTGGTTTAAAATTTATCCGTCTGACAGATTCCGATTTGCTCATATTAATAATAAATCTTCAAACTCTAGGGTCACTTGTGGAGTACCACAGGGTTCAGTCCTTGGGCCAATTCTCTTTACTATATAAATAAATATATATATATATATATATATATATATATATATATATATATATATATATATATATATATATATATATATGCTTCTGATTGGTAAAATTATCAGACAGCATGGGATTAATTTCTACTGTTATGCTCATGACACTCCGCTATATTTATCCATAAATCCTGATGAATCCAATCAATTACTTCGACTGCAGTCATGTCTTGATGACATCAAAAGCTGGATGACTTTAAATTTCCTGCATTTAAATTCTGACAAGACAGAAGTTATAATCTTTGGACCAGAGTCCTCAAAAAATAAACTTCTTAATCAATCACTTAATCTGGATGGCATTAACTTGGCCTCTGGTAATAAAGTAAAAAACCTTGGTGTTATTTTTGACCAAGACATGTCATTTAAATCCCATATTAAACAGGTTTCCAGAGTTTCCTTTTTTCACCTCCGGAATATTGCCAAAATTAGAAACATTCTGTCCAGGAGTGATGCTGAAAAACTAGTCCATGCATTTGTTACTTCAAGGCTGGACTATTGTAATTCTTTACTATCAGGAAGTCCACAAAATTCAGTTCAAAGTCTTCAGCTGATCCAAAATGCTGCAGCAAAAGTTCTGATGAAAATAAACAAGAGGGATCATATTTCTCCAATTTTAGCTTCCCTTCATTGGCTTCCTGTTAAATCAAGAATAGAACTTAAAATTCTTCTTCTAACGTATAAAGCCCTTAATAATCAAGCTCCATCATATATCAGAGCTCTGATTACCCCGTATGTTCCTAACAGAGCACTTCGCTCTCAGACTGCAGGTCTGCTGGTGGTTTCTAGAGTCTCTAAAAGTAGAATGGGAGGCAGATCCTTTAGTTATCAGGCTCCTCTCCTGTGGAACCAACTCCCAGTTTTGGTCCGTGAGGCAGACACCCTGTCTACTTTTAAGACTAATCTTAAAACTTTCCTTTTTGACAAAGCTTATAATTAGAGTGGCTTCGGTTACCCTGAGCTTTTTAAGTTAAAGACAACATTCTAGTGAAACGTGATCATTGAGCAGAACTTAATCACTCCTGGTCTTGTCAGGTGAAGACAGCCTTCAGCATGGCAATATTTAATCCTCTAATTATGACCCTGGGTGGAGTAGAGACATAAATACAATGAATTAAACTTCTGCGCTGGAGTGTGGGAATGTTTATAGTTGCCTGTTGTATAATCATTCCAACATGACAAAAAGCATTCAAATGAGTTAGTAAAAACACAAAATGAAGGTCAGACTCATTGCTGTGATGAGTTGATGGGAACTTCTGAGCACAGCTGCACATCTAACATCTTCATGTTAGGAAAGCTGCTACTGCTTAGGCTAAAACGTGCTCTGCTCTATTACCTACAGCCTAGCGTATGAAGAAGTTAGCTGAATATCAGTTACAGTCTAGCACAACACTATGGAGCAACTAGCAGCTTGCTTCTGTTCCAGGTAGAAAAACTGAAGCAGGAAGTGGGCAAAAGGAGCAGCGAGCAGCAGAGGAAGACCAGACACAGATCTGCAGACACAAGGAGAATGCAGGACCTCCAGCGACAGGTTCCTTCATGTCATCAAACACATCTATCAGATTTGCAAACTCAGTTTACCGTCCACCAGGTCGTGGCTCTGCTGCTCTTCTAAGCTTCCCTGTTATCACCAGGTAAAGGAACTGGAGCAGATTCTGAGAAGCAGGAACCCAAATTCGCTGCCAGCTCTGATCTATGCTGCAGCCACAGCTGCTGGGGAGGAGAACGCTGCCTCTCCCAGGACGTCCCCGCCCAGCCGGATCAACACTCTGCTGGAGCACCGAATCCAGCGTCTGGAGTCTGAACTGGAGAGTCACGATGAAGAGGCCAAGCGGACCCTGCGGGCCATGGAGCAGCAGTTCCACAGAATCAAGGTGAAAACATCTGGATGCCAGGATGTATCGCTTACCCTTTACTTTCAATTTACTTTACTTCCTATTTGTCATCCCAAATAATGAGCAGACACAACATAGACTTTCATGCATGAGAAAGTGGGGAAAGGAAAGCAGGGACATGTAGAAAGATTCTGTGATCACACTGAGTGCTTTTGTGTTCTGTGTTCTTTAGCTACGCTATGAGCAACAGATATCTGAGCTGGAGCAGCAGCAGGAGCAAAGACAGCCGGCTGAAGCAGCAGCAGCTGGATCAGAGTCCTGGATGTCTAAATGTCAGATCCTGGAGGAAGAGCTGAAGCGTGTCCAGGACAGCCACCAGGAGAAAGACAATCATCTCCAGGACCAGATAGAGGCTCTTCAGCAGCAGCTCACAAATAAGGTCAGTGCAAAAATTCACTGAGAGATGAAGTTTCTTTTTTTTCTGAGGCAGAAAAGCGTTCAGGTGTGATGCTGCACATTAGGACTGAATGATGACCAGAGGATAACCTCCTCAATACAGCATCATAACTCACAAGCCATTTGTCTTCTGGTCACGACTACAAACATCAACATATTTAATGATTGTGAAGCAGAAGGAAAATGACACGTTATTTATGTATTTTGAACAGATGAGTTACATTTTCTCTCATCTAACAAGAGCTCCTTTTTCCACTTGCTACTTCCCCTAAATAGTTTGACAAACTGCAGACACGACTTTCAAGGCTTTCTTTTCACTCTTCTCCCACCCGAGCTGTGGATCTCTGCAGCTCCCCCAGAGTGCAGCGGGTCCGTCCTCTCTCCATGTTCAGAAGATGGGTTGATGAGAGCTCTGGGAAATGTTTAGAGCTTGGATATTGTTGTAGAACCTAACCCTGCTTTAAACTGGACCAGAACTTTCTCCCTGACCGTTCTGCTGGGTTCCTCGGTCTCCATGATGCTGAAGAACCTCTGAGGCTGTAAACCGAGCAGCTGCAGTTCTACTGAGGTTAAAAAAAAATGGATGTTTTTTACCAACAAGTAACCTTCTTACCGTTTTTAGGGGTATCAGCGTAAAGGGGGTAGAATACAAAAGGCGTGCCACACTTTTCAGGTTTTGTTGTTTAAAAAAAAAAAAAGGTTTAGGAATTTGTTTGCACTTATGTTGCACGCATATCAAACTTTTCCCCATGCAGGCCCTGCCGAGTCCAGGGCGACACCAGCGCCAAGCCGAGGCTGCGTTTGGCGCCCGGATAGAGCGAATGAACCAGGAGCTCGCCACCAAGACACGGAGCATCCAGGAGCTGAGCCGCACTGTAGAGAGGCTGCAGAAGGAGCGCATGAGCATGCTGTCTGCAGCCCGGCAGCGATCAGGAACCCGTTCAGCAGACGGCAGACCACACGCAGGGCAGACCAAACCTCGGCGCTCTGCTGCCACAACAGAACCAAACCCAGAGGGAGAAACGTTTCCTGCAGCCCAGTATGAGAAGACCTACCAGCCCACCGTCTTCTCAGGTCTGACTGTCCTCAGCTCGGCTTCACTTCATATTCTGTCACCAGGAGCTGGTGACCAGCTCATCTGATTATCTCTGGCTAACACAGCATGGGTCCACAGAAGTTAGGAAATTAAAACCGGACTCTTTGTCCTGACTTTCCTGCATTTTTTTATGTTAATATTCCATTTGAGGCTGTTCATTAGACGTTGACCTTTCAGCCTCTGGTCCTGTGATGTTCTGCTGTGATGTGTGGAACTGAGCTCAGGAACAGGCTGTGTAAATGGTGGAAGTCACCACTGGGTCTCATTAAAAATGATGAACCAGCCGCAAAGAGAAAGGCTAATCATGCTTATACACACAGAGGTACAGATCTAAGAAGATTGTACAGTTAGGTCAAAGTTACAGCCTAAGGAAAAAAAAATATATATATATATATATATATATATATTGTAGTGATCCATAGAAACGTGCCCCTGAGTAGAATCATTTAAAAAAAATGGGCATATGCATTCTTCCTTTGGACTCTAGAGCAGTAGAGACGTGTTCTCTGGAGTGAAGAATCCTGGCTCTGTCTAAAAATGAAACGGATGAGTCTGGTTTTGGCAGTTGCTAGGGAGATGAACCGTTCTTAAACGCATTGTATCAAAAGTAGTCTGATGGAGGTAAGACCAAATGTTACCTTCTGTCTCCAGAGCTGTTGTTCAGGAGCTGGACTGGACCCCTTAGTTCCATCTAAAGGAACTCTTAAGGTGCGTTCACACCCAACGGCAACAAGGCGAATAAAGCGAGGGACTTACGTGTTATCCTTATGTAAATGCACGTTCAAGAGCAAATTAGTGATTCGTGACGCAAACGATGCTTTTCAAGCAGTTGAGTGAAGCAACATTTCGGTCAAGTTAAGCAACCTAAACTTTTCTGTCAACTCGCATCGCGTTATGGTCCATTTATTGTTTATTGACAACTATATTGACAACTGGAAGGCAGCGTTAGAGCGGACACTGCAAGCCGGGCCTTCTGGTCCTACATCAGTGTCGAACCTCACAAGCGCACAAGTGGTTCTGGAGTAATGTTGAAAGGTTTCCGTCAGCAGGAAAGGCCCAGCAGCAGAGGTGAAGCCGCTATAGCTGCAAAGGATGGGTCCACATCACGTTAAACCTGTGGGATCAGAAGGCAACGGCTCTCAAGTTCATGTGTGTGAAAGCAGAAGAGTAAATGCTTTTGGTACCACAGAGCATGGCAGTGGTCATAATGTTACGCTGAATCTGTGCATATAAGAGTCTGGATGACGGAACTCTGGTTACTGAGTTCACTGATGTCAAAGGTGGTAGTTTTTACCAAGAAGGCTGATCACGTGTTCTCTCCGTATGTTCCCCCTCCCTCTGGTAGGAAGCCACATCTCAGAGGTGCTGCAGGAGAACGAAGCTCTGCGGCAGCGCGTCGAGCTGCTCCAGCTGCACAGCGAGCAGGAAAAGGAGGAGCTGAAGACCAGCGCTGCTCAGGCACAGGAGGAGCTGCGCAGGTATTTAGGTCTGGATCAGGGTAGTGATGCCTGGTTCACCGCAGGGAAGTGACTGGAATGTGACGTTGCAGGCTGAGAGAACGCTGTGCAGAGCAGCTGGCCTCTGTGAAGGCAGAACACAGCAGGGTGGTGGAGCGCCTGTGTGCCGCCCATGCCCTGGAGCACTCGTCGTCCAAGGTGGCAGAACTGAGCAACAGGCTCAGCAGTCAGGAGGTAACGGCTGACTGACCCACCAGGCAGCTGGTGTCAGCGGGAAAACTCCAACAGTTTTCATCACCTCCGCTCTCCGTCTTCTTGCAGCTGCTGATGAAACACCTGCACCAGCAGCTGAAGGAGCTGCAGGGATGTAAAGAGGAACTTTCCGTCTCCAGGAGCAGAGAAGAAGCTCTGCAGAAGCAGGTCAGCAGCCGTCTCACCGCAGACTTTCACTAGTTAACGTCTGACTTGCTCCTCGATAAGCTTTTAGAAACACTAAAAGGATTTAGACCTCACACTTTTCATCTGGCAGCTGCAGTGTTTTATTGGGATTTCATGTGATGGAGCAGCATAAAGCAGCACATAACTGTGTAGTGGAAGGAACTGGTTCTCCAAATTCTCTAAAAATGATGCCAACAGTGTTCAGCCCGCCTCCGTCAGGACCTAGAAGCACCTTTTGCAGCCGTTCCAGCTGCAGCTCTGTGGGGGTATATCTCTGCCAAGTTAGAAAATCTGCTTTTATTTTCTGCCCGTTTTCAGAATCAGAATCAGAATCAAGTTTATTGCCAAGTAGGTTTGCACTTACAAGGAATTTGACTTGGTGTTGATGGTGCAGACAAAAAATAAAAATACAATAAAATAAAAAGGATATATAAACAGAAGCTATATACACTCGGTAAACTGTGCGTTAATGTAACGCAGAAGCTTGTAAGTCCTGAACAGGGGAGAGAGGCCGTGTCCAGTTTCAAAGGCGGCTCTTGGCGTTGTTGATAAGGCCGGTAGCAGATGGGAAAAAACTGTTGTTGTGGCGTGAGGTTCTGGTCCTGATGGACCTCTGCCTCCTGCCAGAGGGAAGTGACTGAAATAGTCTGTGACTGGGGTGCGAGGGATCAGCCACAATCTTCCTGCACGCCTCAGAGTCCTGGAGGTGTACAGGTCCTGGAGGAGGTGAGGATGGACTCAATGATGGAGGAGTAGAAGTGCACCATCATTGTCCTTGGCAGGTTGAATTTCTTCAGCTGCCGCAGGAAGTACATCCTCTGCTGGGCTTTCTTGGTGAGGGAGTTGATGTTCAGCTCCCACTTTAGATCCTGGGAGATGATAGTTCCCAGGAAGCGGAAAGACTCCACAGTGTCAATGGCGGAGTCACAGAGGGTGATGGGGGTTTTATTTGCTAAATAGCCAGCACAGAGAAGAGATGGTCTGAGGAGAACGTCCCATTGGACGGAGGGTGTGACAATTAGCTTTCAAGTGGTGCCATAGAGGATCATGTGGACTTGGGTCTGGACTACTAGGCCATTCTAACACATGGATCTGCTTGGTTCTAAACCCTTGTGCCGTAGCTCTGACTGTAGGTGGTGTTGTTCTGCTGCAGGGGGACCTCCACCCATCTCCAACCGCTTATCCTCCAGGACTGACTCCATCGTTTCTTCCCCTCTGAGCAGCCTCTCTGTGCCTGCATCCCGACAGCATGATGCTGACACCTCTGTTTCATTGGGAGGATATTGTGTTCACAGCGATGCACAGTGTTAGTTTTCTGCCACTGGTCCAAAAACGTTATCTTTTGTCTCATCTGACCAGAGAACCTACTTCCACAGGTTTGCCGTGGACCTCTTCTTCTATAAGGACTCGACTTGTGGGGTCTACTAACTCTAGTTGTCCCCCTCCCACCTGAGCTGTGCATCTCTGCAGCTCCTCCAGAGTTACCATGGGCCTCTAGGCTGCTTCTCTGATCAGTTCTGTCTAGGAGGACGTCCATGTCTCGGTGGGTCTGATGGTGTTCCATCTTCTCCATGTCCAGGTGATGGACTGAACAGAACTCTGGGAGATTGTTGTAGAACCTGACCCTGCTTTAAACTGGACCAGAACTTTCTCCTTTGGTCTTTCGCTCACAAGAATCCTGATAAACACATTCCAGCTTAGTCCTCACTGTATAATTCATAAAGCACCCAAAGAGCAGCTCAGTCCATATTAGGTTCTGATTTGAAGATGTGGGAAACATGTTTGGGTTGAGCTACAGACTAACAAGCACTCTGAGTCGATACAGACGCCTGCACAGACACACCTGAACCACACACTTGCTGCTAATGTGAACCCACCTCCGGTTGTTTGCCGTATTTTCCCCCTGATGCTCACTCTGAGGTTCTGCTCCTGCTCAGCTAACCAGACTCCTGCAGGAGCTGAAGGAGGCCAAAGAAGCCCAGAGCTCTGAGGTGAAGCTTCTGTCCAGCCTGGAGAGGAAGATCGTCAACATGGAGCTGCGACACGAGCACAGAGAGAAGGAGCTACAGCAGGTACCCCGCACAGTTTTCTTTCATGCTGACAGCAAGCTGCAAGTCCATTCAAACACAATCTGCTTGGAGTGTTTAGCTCTAAGAAACAGCTCTCCTTTTGGGCCCAGAATCTCTGTACTTTGTTTCTGTGGTTGTGAGCTCCAAGGGACAAAAGTCTCAGTGTTGGGAGGAGCTGACGTCTTGCTCTTGTCAGACCTTCAGAAAATCTCCTGAACAACGTTAAACAGGTTTTGGGTTAAGTTCTGGTGCCTATGTCCAGCTGTCTTTGGGCTGGTTACACTCTGGACTGGTCACCTGTCCGTCACCCAGATTTTACCATGTGGATATTTATTATCAATTTAACAGTACTGAAAATTTTCAAGTAATATAAGCAGTTCTGCCTGAAGAAAAAACCATTTAAGATGTCTGTAAAATGAAATAAAAGCAGTTTGTGGTGGGGAATCTTTTAGGACACCTTTCACATTTATTCTCTTAAAATGCCTGAGATTAGACCCTGGCACGTGACATATAATGCCCATTTATAAAATCATTAGGCGTTCATTTAAAAGAGGTTGGTGCTGTCCCCAGACCTTTAGTTTGCGGTTTCTGTCAAAGTGAGTCTAAACTCTGAGGGAAGCTTTGTGTCAGCTTCTGAGTCTGGGAAGAGTCTTCAAGTGGTGGATTTTGAAAAGAACTGCCAGCATGTCTATGACTGGCAGGTTTCCACCGAGACCGGACCGTAGGATGCTAACACAAGTCCTAAGCAGCCTCAGGTAAGCGAAGCTTAGAGCTGGACCTAATCCACCATCAGGTCTACCATCTATCAGAGCACGTTTGAGGAAACTGAGAGTAAAAAGGAAATTAGAGCTAAAGCAGAACTGGACCCAAAATAACCCAAAACATCCCCGCAAATTAGCCAAAATTAAGAACTGGAAAGTTCTGGCCCAAGTCAAAGTCCAGATCCTGATCTCATTCAGATCCCGTAGGGGAATCCGAAACGGACTGAACATCCAAGAAACCTGTCAAAAATCTCAGAGCTGAAAGTGACCAATGTCACTGGCCTTGTTTCAACCCCCCTGTGGTTGAAGAGAGCAGCTGTTGGCAGCTAGCGGGTCCTAGCTCTGTCTCTACCTACAATCTACATTTAGTTTAATTAGTTCATCTGGGTTTTCTCTCTAATTTGATCTTTACACTTCCAGACATAAACAAAACATTAAACATTGATAAGTGATGATTTGTTTTGAAAGAACTGATTGGTTAGAACCTGTATTGTCACTATTACCATAATGACCTTTTAGATGAGACGCCGGCTCAGAATGCACACAGATCACACAAAACACTACAAGACATGATCTTTTTACTTTAGTTAGTGGCTGTTCTAGTGTTTCACATGACAGTGGCGTCAGTGTTTTCACTGAGCATTAATTTAATAACGCATAAACACATTAGTCTGCATTGAGTTTAGTTACAGGAATAGTCTGAAGAGTCTTCATGGTGATAGAAAGTTCAGATACCCAGAGAAAGATACGGTTTCTTTTGACCCTGACCACGTGGTATCAGTGACGATGTTACACAGACTGCTGGTCAGAAGTCTGGAAGCTTAGTAATGAGCTCAGATCATCACTTCCTTGTCTCTGCAGGTCGTTGCCGAGACGTTTCACATGTCAGCTGGTGATCTGCAGTCAGAAGTGGAGCGATGGCGCCGACTGGCCCAGGACAAGAGCAGAGAGCTGGATGCTTTCCGCTCAGAGCTGGACTCCATCCTGGACATCCTGAGACACCTCCAAAGACAAGGAGTGGTCCTCCCCACCCCTGAACCTGTGATAACAGCCCACCTCCTTCAGAACCCTTAGTTCTAACCTATGCGAAGAGCTGATTATGCCGAGGCGCCTGTCTGATTGCATCCCCAGGAAATCGGCTCTGCAGCCATCCTGAGGCCACCGGGAGGTTAGACAGGACCTGCTCTCTGATCAGGGGACCGACAAAGTGCTGGAACGGAGGCAAACAGTGTCCAATCTTCTGTGTTTTGTACCTAAATTATT
This sequence comes from Fundulus diaphanus, assembly GCA_037039145.1. NCBI lineage: Eukaryota > Metazoa > Chordata > Actinopteri > Cyprinodontiformes > Fundulidae > Fundulus > Fundulus diaphanus. Next base: position 6,623,206 of record CM073130.1, on the reverse strand, counting down.
TATTTATTTCAGAAATGATAAACGTTCAGTTCATAAAGGCTATTTTAGTACATTGTTGTGTGTTTAAGTTTGATTTTAACAAGCAGAATTGATGTGAACCTGGGTAGGTGGGCTTACACTCCAGAAGCTGCCTGTGTGGCCAGCCCAGTTTCAGGTCAAATATGGACCGGCCCTGGCCAGGGATGGGTTATGGGTTAGACTCCATGCTCGGTTTCAACCTAGTGACCAGTGTGAAGGCTGAACAATATCTTTACTATCCTAGTCGTTCTTTAGAGCTCGGAACTAGATACAGCAGAAGGTTCTGGAGTGGAGTAACAGTGGCAGGTTCCCAGCCTGAGGCTGCATGGTTCTGTTCAGAGGTTTTCTCATTACGGGATTCTTTTCCCCCTGGTGATAACTAGTCAGTAAAGGAGGACAATCAAAGATGAACCCATTGGTGCAAATCCTTTATTTTTAACAGAAGGTCTTTTTAGTTGTTTCTTCATTTCTATTTAAGTGCCTTTTAATGTACTCAGTTAAAATTCATTAATTGTAAATTGATACTAATTAAGAATATTCAACCACAAAGTACAGCCACTTAAACTTTGCAGCAATATACGTCTTCATTTCTAACAAAATATAACAGATTTAACCCTTTAAAGCCTGATACAGGTAATATGGAGGACATTTCACATTTTAAAAAAGAAAATTAATTTTGGTTGCTTATAAAATCTAAAATGTCAGGCTTTCAAATTTTCTTTGTATCGTTATTGATACATTTGACCAAAAAATTAATTTTCCTTACGTTTCCTACATTTTTATATAGGGTGTTATTAATATATTTGTATATTCAGAAAAATACTGATTTTGTTGAAGAGGCAGAGGTCTCAGAAATATTTGTATCAAAAATGTAACATTTGGAGTTATAGGGTTACTAACCTTTAAACTATATAAACAGCCACAAAATGTAACTATTAAAGTGTTGACTGCTTTCATCTGTGCAGATATTTACTACTGCTCATTAACGTGTCACATAAAAAAGATAACTGCTTTGAATTCAATTAAATAATTTTTATTTATTCACTGCCAATTCAGATTCTCTCAAGAAAACACAACCAAAGTACACACATTCCACTCATATATTCCACATTGATCCTAGTTATTAAACAATTTGGTATATTAGTCAAACTGGTAAAAGGTTTCCATCAATGGAAATCCAGCCAGTTGTATCAAATCCAAATTGCGAGCATGTAGACCCAATGGAAAGTCGTCTGCATTGTTGATGGCTTTGCAGCAATCTCTCATACCGAGCATGCATGAAGCGACAGTGGAGAGGAAAACTCCCCCCTAACAGGAAGAAACTTCCAGCAGAACCAGAACCAGGCACAGTGTGAACAGCCATCTGCTACAACCCACTGGGTGTTTGAGAAGACAGCAGAGACGCAAAGAACACAGAAGCACAGATCCAGGAGTACTTTCTATGTAAAAGGAAGAATACTGAGTTAAAGACAGCAGTTGCTTGTTCAGGAGCTAAGAGCTGAGCTAGTTCTAAAATCTGAAGGATAAAAACCACACACAGTTGCAGCAATGGCTCCTTTATTTGCTGTGTCTCAAACTCAAAAAGACATGGTCGGGTGTATCATCTGTAGAAAGAACACATCAAGTTTTTGGCAGCAATAGCTCAGTCAATGATCCCTAGGAAGGTGTCGCAGCTCAACAGAACGCCAGGCCAGATGTACGTTCTTTAAAGACGAAACTAAAAAGAGAGGATTAAGTTCATAGTGGGAAAATCAGAAGGCAACAAGTAACATGTTTAATTCTCCATGTTTTCCCCTTGACCATCACACTGAGGCAAACCAAAATGAGCTCTTCAGAGATCTCATTTTCATCTTTATTCTGTTGGCTCATCTGTCTGAGTCACGTGATAACTGTCCGGCGTAGGTCAGCTTCAACCAGACAAGTCTGTAGTGAAATGAGCTGAGGTTGTCCTCTTACAGCTCTTATTCATCAAGAGGTAAGCTTGGTGAGTTCTTATCGCTGAGTGCAGTGAAACCATCCTTTCTGTTTCTGTAATTGTTTTCAGCTCCATCTTCTCTGATCTACAGTCTCTCTTGGTCGGGGGCTTGTTTGAGAAACGGCACACCTCCATGTGGGGCCCAGTGAACATCGCTGAGGTAGTCTGTGACGATGTCAACGGCCTCTCCATGAGGAGCACAGAGCTCTTCCCACACAGAGGAGCAGAAACAGTTCTTCGTTCTCCTCAGACCATCTCTTCTCTGTGCATTTCAGCATCGCCGGTGCAGTTCTTGCCCTGCTGGTCTGGCTGCCGACGCTCTCATAATATGAAGTCAAAGGGAAAGTCCTAGTGAGGACAGAAGCACCTCCCTTCCTGCCGTCACATATTGCCATGATAACATGGTACAGGCAGGGAGCAGGACTTAGCCAACGGCCAAACGGGTCATGCTTGGTTCTACAGGACCCAACTGATTGGTCTGTTTGCTGAATCTCAGAAATCAGATGCAGGAGAAAACCAACGCTCCTTGGTTTATTTGAACCAGTGAAGTGCATCGTTGCTGGAGGGACAGATGCAGGGTTATGAAAATGTTGAGCACTTAGTCAAGTTTTAAGCTGCTCTTTTTAAATTACTTATCTTTGTGGTTGGACCAGGCTAAAATCGACCCACAGCCTGGGACATATTTTCAATATGTCCAATATTAATATTAATCATGACTTTTGGACATTACACAAAAGTATTAGAAAATATTAGATTGAAGGACCAGATGTGATAATCTGGCGCTCAGAACATTTCTCTGATAGAATTCATGAGAGAAACTTTGCATGAGGCCCTGCACTGGGATCTACAAAAAAAAAAGGCCTCATATTGGAGGTATTTTAGGAACCTGAAAAGCAAATGTGTCTCTTTGATATGTAGTCAGGTTCTGTCCATTTGACACCATGCATGAAGCAACACTTTGGATCTTCTGGTGCGATAAATCATCCTTAGTCCAAGGAAAATGTCTTGATTTTGATCTTCGTCCCATTGATTTAGATAAAATGTGTGATTCTCTTAAAAGGATAAACTCTGATCCTGACAGATGGGATCACCACCAAAAATACAGCAGAACCGTTTACATATTTTTCCCTTGACTACACAAACAGAAATCATACCTAGTGTATAGAAGACAGCTATCACCCCAATATTAAAGGGTGGCGACCCATTGAATCCAGATGATAGGCCAGTATCTAAATGATCTGCCTAGATATTGGTTTACGAAGGACTTAAGTGACAAGTTCAATTTTTAACAAGAAAAATCATTCGAATTAGATTTCAGTGGTTTATTGAACCAACACTCACTGAGACTGAGACCAGAAACAGTTATGATTTTATACACGGTATTGATTCTAAAGGTGTGCCACTTTGTTCATAGCTCTGTCGAAGGCTAAGAGATTCTGTTGCACCACTAATAAAGGAAGTGCGGGTCGACCAGGTCAACAGACTGGTTGACCTGATCGACCACTCTGACAGTTTATGAAGACATTCCAATATCGACCAACATCAAATGATTCCCAAACTGACAGCCAGAACCCAAAATGTTCTGGCTGGTGGAGCGTCATCGAACTCTTTGATCATTCAAAAGCGTCCCCCAGGGGTCTATATTTGGCCCCATTTTATTTGCTCCTTACCAAAATAATGTGTTAAAATGTAGCTACAGCAAAGCTTTACTTTTGCGGTGATAACCCTATTTTATTTAGCTCAACCTCCTCATTAGCAATTCTGTTAAAACCAAAGCAAACATTCCAAAATCAAAGAACCCAGAAGCTAATGCTTGTAGAATTGCAACACTAATGTGCAAAATTGTCTTTTAACCATTTAATTACAAAAAATAAAAACCACAGGATTAAATTGGGTTTTTACTTCAGAAGTATTTTTTTTCTCTTTTAGTGCAGTAAAAGATATATACAAGTAAAATGTATCAATATTTGACTATGGGGACATTTCATAAAGGTATCCAAATTTGTGTTTACTAAAGAAGTTAGACATTATGTAGCGCTAAGACTTGTAATTGGTTTTAGTTTTTGTAATCATCGTTGCAGTAAAAAAAACTTTGCTAAGCCTTCTTTGCACAATCGCTGATTGGAACATTGATACATTTTCCATCATAAGGTCAGGTTTGGTGATTTGCCTCCTTATTTATATTCTCTTTATCCCTGAGGTAACCACGAGACTTCATTTTCCACATGTCATTCAACCAATACCAAATGTTTTGATGAAAGAGCCGTCAAAGTATTTGTGCTGCCGGTGATTATAATGCTTTGAAGTGAAATAGTGAACATCTCAAGTCTCCGCTAGGTGCGGAGCCCATCCCCCCACGTCCTGCCCTCCTCCACTTCGTTGGCGGGCGCCTTGGCCCCCTGGCGCGTTGGTTGGCTTCGGGTTTGGGGCGGGTTCCCGGGCGTGCGCCGGCCCACTCCCGGCGGCCTCTTCGCCGGGCCTGGCCCCCCGGGGGGCGGCCGGGGCCCTTGTCGCGGGGGCGGGGCGCCCCTGGGGCCTCTGGCCCTCAGGGCCCATGGCCGGGTCCACTTCAGCGGGCCTAGCTGCCGGCGGAGTCCACGGGCTCGTCTCCGCGGCTCTTGGGGGCGTCGGCATAGCGGTGGCTGGGGGATTTCCTCGGGGTCGTCTCTGCTCCTTCCTTGGGGGGGGGGGGGGGGGGGGGGGTGTTGCGGATATCCTGTGTCGGCCCCTCCTGGGCGACCTGCTTTAGGGGCCCCTTTGGGAGTCCGGGGTTACGGGTCCCCTGACGCCTGTCTCTGTGCTCGGGGAAGGTGGGTCTTCGGTTCTCCACAATCACTATCAAGCTATTTCTGGATAATCTTCACCTAAACTAGTGCACTTTCACATCTCCCACAGGTGCTGGGTCCCAGGTATTAAGTGTTCACTTATATACTGTGATCTTATGTGTTTATTTATTTATTTATGTTCTTTCACTTTCTTTTTTCAAATATCACATTACACATGTCAGCTTACATAATAATATATATGATTTAGCAATGGCATCTAGGTGTTATTCGAGTGTAGCTGTTGCTTTATGTCTGTTGGTTGTGCTGTTCTTTTTGTGTCTCTTTCCAGGTGATGGAGCAGACAAAGAAGGTTTTATCACTCTCTCCCTTTTATCTCCTCTTTCTTTCACCTCTAATCTTTTTTTCCTTTTCTTTCACTTTTTCTTCTTCCTTTAGTCTCCCATTGTCATGTCCATATAATTTGAAATTCTCCTTGCAGGAATCATAATAAAGTTATTTACAAGCATAAATCAAGTGGAGCACAATGGCGAAAGCTGTTCGCTCCAATTGTAAAAGCAAAATCTGTCGAGCTCTATCTGGCATTGAGACATCAATTCCTATTGCCATATTGCTAGACAGGACACTGGGAACAAAAAAAAGAAAAAAAAAGAAATAGTGAGCGTTTTAACTAGCCAGTTTCATGCTGTGCTGCTGTTTTGGCCACACACACCCTCCCAGAAGGGATTCGGAGTCTCAGTGAGATGATTCCTGCTAAAATAAAGAAAGAAAATAAACATTTTCATGCCAGGTGAGTTAAACGGCAACCTACATAAAACAGGTAAAGCCAGAGTGAATTCTCCCACAGGGCATTCTAAAAGCATTTTTAACTGGATTTGAAATCATTAGGTCAGGGGTGCCTTATTACCCCCTAAACAATGCAAAGTGAGCCTAACTTTAAAAAGTCTTCCCTGCCTATAATAAACTGTCAATACAGAAAAACGCTTTGAGAAAATGACATGACCATTTGTTCTTCGTGCTGGAAGAGTGATATGTTGCAGTGTTGGCTTTCATGCTTCCAATGAAGAAACAGATCATCTAATTTGCGCACACTTTTATTTAGGAAAGATAAACCTGACTAAAAAAAAAAAAAAAAGGCCTGAGTCAGTGAACTCTAAGGCTTATAGAAACAGTCCTAATTACACAAACCATACCGAAGGACTGACTAGTCACATGAAAATCCTCTGCTGTGAAGAAATCTTTACATGTTACATAAAGATATTTTTCTTCATGTAAATCGTACTTTTATTGCAATAACCGTCACAAAGTCCCATTCATTTAAGTGTGTTCCATCACTGACGGGTGTCCACGTCCCCGCTGCACCACGGCTGAATTATTGCCTTTAGGAGCTCTCCCTGGCCGGGGCGGAGTGGTTGCTGCAGGCTGTGCCCTCGTGTCCTTGGTGCTTAGGAACATGCTGCCCTTTTCTTGTCTCACAAACAACTTGCTCCATGTTCTTCCATCTCGGAGACACCGTTTCTTCTGGGTGATGGAGCTCGTCAACCCTGGAAGGCGTGGCATTCCTCTTCACTGAAGCCGAGCTTCTTCAGCAGCCTGATAAATGAACAGGAAGGTGAAAGCACTCAGTGGTGATGGATGCACATGTATTCTTCACCAATTCATCCATCACACCCCTGCGTTCATCCCTGGGGATGAACGTGATGAAAATATTATTCTTCTCCCAATTATTTCACAGTAGAGGTAGGCATTTCAATTCTTTATTAAACCCAAAGGGAAGTTGATGTCAGAAAACCCCAAAAACTGGCTGTGATGCTCGTTTTTCCATGAGAGCATCAATAAATATCAATGAACCTGAAATTATATAATACAGTTACTGTGTTCAGTTTAGAGATAAGAATCCCACATTTTGGATCAGCCCATTTCAAGAGTTTGCTCCAAACAGTATTAGTGTTGGAGCTGTGAAGATAAAATGGTACCTTCATATCTCCCACCCCTATTAAGATAGTACACTGCCTGGCCAAAAAAAAAAAAATTTCGTTGGGACTGCCTTTAGCTTTGATTACGGTTCACATTCGCTGTGGCTTTGTTTCGATAAGCTTCTGCAATGTCACAAGATTTATTTCCACCAGTGTTGCATTAATTTTTCACCAAGGTCTTGCATCGATGACGGTAGAGTCAGCCCGCTGCACAAAGCCTTCTCTAGCACATCCCAAAGGTCTGGACTCTGTGGAGGCCAATCCATGTGTGAAAATGATGTCTCCCTCAAACACTCTTTCACAATCCGAGCCCAATGAATTCTGGCATTGTCATCTTGGAATAAGCTGGTCATTCAGTACATGCAGGTAGTCAGCTGACCTCATTCTTTGAGCACATATGTTGCTCACACTGCCCCCACAGGAGTGTACAGTAGGCACTAGGCATGATGGGTGCATCACTTCACCTGCCTCTCTTCTCACCCTGATGCTCCATCACTCTGGTGAGTAGTTCTGGACTCATCAGACCATATGACCTTCTTCCAATGCTCCAGGGTCCAATCCTTATGCTCCCTAGCAAACTGAAGCCTTTTATTTCCTGTTTAGCTTCACTGATTAGTGGTTTTCTTAAGGCTACAGCTGCTCAGTCCCAATCCCTTGAGTTCCCTTTGCATTGTACGTGTGGAAATGCTCTTACTTTCACTATCAAACATAGCCCGAAGTTCTACTGTTTTTCTTCAATCTGATTCCACCAAACGTTTAAGTGATCACCAGGATTGTTTTCCAACCATATTTTTTCCCCGAAGGCAATGGGTCCCACTATCCTTACAGTTTTTAATAATGCGTTGGACAGTTCTTAATTTCCCCAATCTCCTTAGATACTTTCTCTGTTTGATGCTTCTGAAACATCTTTTCCACCACACGGGATGCCATTAAGAAATGAGAAGCAACTCGTTGCACCAGTTGGGGTTAAATAACTTGTTGCCAGCTGAAACATAATCGCCCATGCCGTAATAATCTAATGGGAGGCTCGTACCTATTTACTTAGTTAAGTCCAGGTGGTGACTTTTTTTGGCCAAGCAGTGTATATATCCATCATGCAACTGTTGTCATTTCTGTCTCTAATAAAAAATAAAATCATTATTCTTTAGTGACAGCTAACAGCCTGTTTGCGGTTGCGATGACCCGGATAACTGAGAATTTGCCCAGGCACACCGTTTAGTGCCCAGGAAAGCTTTTAATCATTAATGAGTCTTAATTTAACAGACCCTGCAGCAGTAATTAACTGTACTGACATGAGGTCAGTCATTATAGTGTCAATTAAATTCCACACACATGCACATCTAGTTTCAGTCACTTATTATCCCCACTCATCACAACATACGAGGCTGCTGAGATAAGAGGTCAAAGGTATTCATTTCCTCAGCAAGGACTTGGTCTAGAGATGGATGGAGGTAATAATAAAATAAGGAAGAAAAGTCCACAATGGAAATACGAACACTTCACATAAATGTCAAGTATTTCCAAATAGAACATTTGAAACATCAAATGGTTGAACTTTATCACCATAGAAACAAAAAGACTGCTGTTATTTGGATCACACTGAGCAATCCAAATGTTTTCTGTTCCGTACCCTGTGGCTAGCTCTGTGAAGGCAGAAGGACCACACACACACACGTAGCACCTGGACCCAGCTGGCCTGATCAGAACCTGGCTCAGCGTAGGCTCATCAACCCGGCCCTTCCTGCCGCTCCAGCTGTCAGACGGCTCCGAGAGGATGTACTCCACCTGAAAGCTGACACACAGCCAGACAACGCGCTGATGTAAAACAGCAGCTTTGCAGCTCACCAGCAGAGAATCAAGCTTCTCCCTCCTAACTCACTCCTCACACACAATTATTACGCAACAGTGGAAAACTACATACAATCAGCATGGCATGAAATAACAGAATGAGGCCGGTGGTTCCCCTACCATCCAACAAGGGGGGCGCCCCGCCCAAAGAAAGTCACGGCATAGTAAATTATTATCATCTGTGCTTGTTCAGGGTTAACTTTATTAACATTAACCTTTCTAAATAGCGGCAGATCGCATCCTGAGCTATTTCTGTCTCTAGGCTTCCACATAAGGCGTACGTGAGTCCGTGGACAGGTACGTGCAGAGCTCAGTTTTACGAGTGTGTATATGACTTCACTATAAACTGCTAGGCGGGAAGATGTCTCCGAGGCAGCTGAGACTCGCAAGCTCCTGGAGCCTCTCTGCACCATGGACCGACAGGTGTGCTGCTGTAAGAAATGTAGGAATTTGTCACAAGAAATAGCCAAGAAGTGCGCTCAACTACGAAGTATAAAATGTCCACAGAGACATTTGCCGTGAGTGTGTAGCCGTCTTTAATGTTTCTCCTTAGCTAGTCATGGCTTGAATCTTTACTTTCAGCTCAGAGTCACCTGCATTCCCACGCATGTAAACTCATGCTCCCGCCAGGTGCGAGAGCGCTTAGAGACGTGGCATATTTGTACCTGCCTTGGTAAATGTTTCTGCGTTTTGTAAACAGGCCCAGTTGCTAAAAACTCCCACAGAATCGGGAGCACGGTCTACTGGCCGTGAAGACGTCGGCAGAGTCTGTTCTGATGGGGGAGCGTGGGGGGTTTATTAAAGAGAAATGCTTAAATGACCAAGAATTACCCTGACAGAATTAGTAAACTTGCATCGGGAGCGCAGGATCCAACAGGATAAATGCATCCTTTTTGTGTTGTGTTGAAAAGGGACGCATTGGTTGATTTTATGCCCCGATTACTTCAATATACTGAGAACATTTGCCTGATACAAATATAAGAATGATCATGTATGTTTAAACTCGATCATTATAAGCAATAATGCTCAATGCAGCATGTTGTCAACAAGTAAACGACTCTATGGTTATTTTCAGATGTCCTACAAAAATACCATTTGCTTTGATTGTCACAAATGACCAAAAGTCTGTCTGTTGGAAACAAAAATCCACCTTCCTGAGTCTACCACTGGAAACAGATGACTGCTTTATTCTGGGAAAACAGATTTTTGTTGCTAGATGGACCAAATGAATGCATCAGAAATCTAAATTTTAAGGAGATTTTCATTCAATCAGTAAGTAGAAATATAACCATGTATACATTTCTATAGAGACAAAACCATAAATAAGAGAGACAGAAGATGGCTGCTGGTATAAAGCTGTATTCTGTCATATTAATGGAAACTCTTCTCTCTTTTCAGTTGTTTCCCTTTCTAACCCTAAGCACCTACCCAGTCCTCACAAACAGGAGAAGGTTCTGTAGAGAGACATCCCTGCCTTACCGTTCTTCATTAGCTGCCAGATCGTCCAGTTGGCAGCGCCACAGAATGTCCTCCTCCCGTTTGTTGAAAAACAGCAGCTTTGTTGTGCTGGGAACACAGATGAAAGTGATCATCTACAGTTTTAGTCAGCAGCGCAGAACAAACGCCACAGCAACCGCTGCTCTACTGTAAGGTTCATAAATCATAAAGGTTTCACAGCTAAACTACACACAGAAAATTCTTTTGTGAAGATGCAGCGAGAAACGGGCTCCTGCTGGAGCAGGTGGATTTAAACCAGACCCACTCTGATGGTTGACCGGCCCGTCAGAAGCTCTAAAGTCTGATCTTTCTGCCGATCAGTAAACGCACCATTCCACAGAGCAGCAAGGCTTCAGTCATGCTGACTGTTTTTTCAGGTTGTTATTTTCAAAGAGGAGCTGTGAAATTATGTGCTCTGGGTGTGATCCTTTCAACAACTCTGCTGCATCATCACAAAATGGTTTCTTTAGTTAAAGACTGGATGGACCCAACAAGGCGGGAATGGTCCGTGTCTGTTCCAGCAGCAGCCGCCTCATGTTTCTGAGCTTTAAGGGTGTTCTAGTTAAACCTCACAGTGGTCCATCTGCTGTTTACCATCGGGTCTCCACACAGAAGCACCATAGATATCGTTTAGACATAAAGCGGGTACTTTTCTGCTCAGCGGGGCCCATTATCATCCACCAGTCATCATTTTAAGATGGAACTAAAACAGTAAACTGATGTTTGCACCTGATGGAGTCCATTTCCCGTAGGACCAGGCTGAGGAGACGAGCCATTGGTGTCAGTCCTGTGCCTGCTGCTAACAGGTAGAGGTGTGTGACATCACGAAGTGGGCGGAGGCTGAAAGGACCATCTGGACCACCCACAGAGATCGTTTCACCTTGGAAACCAGAAATCGCATTAATAACACAGCTCAGTGTAAGCTGTCAGCTTAACAATGAACGCATCTGAAAAACTTCAAAACATTCTGATTCAGGATTATGAATAAACTGGAAATGTGTCTCTGATATGTAGTCAGGTAATAGCAGGAAAGCTTTGTGATAATTGTTTGCTGATGTTACTGAGAAGCTATGAACAGAGAAGATCTGAGTGAAAACAGTTTAAAATATAATTAAAACTGTTGTAATTCTTCAGGACAACAGGAAAAACTGATGCTGGTTAAAGTTGTGATGCTGAAGCAGTTTGGGGACTGTTTTACTCCAGGGCCAGAACAATTTCTCAAGCACACTAAGCTGGACCCTTAAAACCTAGATCACGGTTACAGCTGCATGGAACTGAATGCAAACACACACTTTAACAACGCTGGGTAGGAACCAGGAGGTTTGTTTGTGTAGCCCACTGCAGCAACAAGACAGTTCTTTACATGATGACAATAAAAGAAACCCCACACAAAAGTACATTACAGTGGCTTAATGAAAGAATGAGCATGAGATTGACTACAGACTGAAATGAAGAAAGTTTAAATAGATGCGTCAAAGGCAACTCTAAACAAATCGGTTTTACCCTTGATTTAAAGGAACTCAGGTTTTCAGCGGTTTTGCAGTCTTCTGGCTGTTTGCGTCACATAAGTGGAGCATAAGAACTAAATGCTGCTTCTCCGTGTTTGGCTCTGGGATGCAGGAAGACCTGAGTGGTCTGGGCAGTTCATACAACAACACATTTTTTATGTATTTAGGTGCTAAGCCATTCAGTGATTTATAAACCAACTGAAATATTTTAAAGTCTATTCTCTGAGATATAGGGAGCCAGCGTAAGGACTTAGTCTGAGGTAAGTTCACACGTAGACAGATATCTGGGGGAAATATATATTTTTACGCAGGTAGGCCTTTCATCCACACCTAAACTCTCTTTTCCATCTCTAAAAACGAATGATTCGGAAAACTCCGGCCAAAGTGGAGATTTCTAAAAACTCTGTATTTGAGGATGTGTGACCTTTTTAAAAGAATGCTACCTGAGAGGTGCTGATTTCTGTCTTGGTGTGATGGACTGTTTACAGTGTGTGTCTAACCGATGTTAGACTAGACACATTCACTGCTACGCCACTCTGAATTGTCTTGTTACTGAAATGTGCCATTTAAATAAACTTACCCTGCCTTGCTAATCTAAGGCATCTGCTGTCATTTATTTCCAACCAACGTTACCTCGGCAACCACACAGCATTTCCTGTCTTCACCTGGGCATCGCCACTTCAAACTAAAAACATGCATGTTTTATATAAAAATTACAGCTGGTCCAGACGCGTTTTACTTGTTGGTTTTTACAAGCCTAGCTGCTCCAATACAGAGGTCAGCTGTTTTACACCAACGTCCCAATATGGAGGCACAACGCTGTTCACCGACGCCATTGTTTTGAAGGATTCTGATGGGCTGACAGGTTTTAGTTTCATGGTAGCCTATACATTAGGCATGTTTAAAACAACGCTCAGTGGGTTAGATGTAAAATGATCTAATTAGACGAGAGATTCATGTTCAGTGAAGAAAAGTTGAGACACACAAAACACACATGGCCTTATGGTTTGACCTGGCGGTGACTTACCGATCTGCAAGCTATTGAGATATGGAGTAAAGACTCCGTCAGGGTAGACTTTAATCATGAGGTAGACGTCTGAGTCATGTGAGGAAGGACGGGAAGCTGCAACCAGATCCTGATCCACTGGAGTGTATGGCCTCACTATCTCAGCACCTGGATAGACAAATACAGGTCATAGAGCTTTTTAATCACGTCCACTTTGTACTCAAACATGGAAGCGCTTAAACACGTTTGACAAAGCCGTGAATAATTCAAATAACTTTTTACTTTGATCTTTATTTAATTCATACTTGTTTTGATAGAAAACAAAAAATACTCTCTAAAAGAGAACTATCCATATATTTACTTTGCAAAACTTTGAAGATTGCTAAAGGGTTTTATAAATGTTGTTTTATGTGGCTGAAAGCTTTAAGATTTCTTTGAGTTGACTGTATGGAACTAACGGGACTTCTCCACGCACTCCGCTGGGCCGTACTCTACTCCACTCCGCGCACTTTTTAAAGACAGACTTTTTTTCAAGCTTACTCCGAAGGTACTACAGTGGTTATCGAGTAGAGCTCTTACGTGAGCAGTCTGCTAGCAGACTGATTGGTCGTGGGTGTGGCCGGCCAGCCAGCCGACAGTAGAGCGAGGGGAGGGAAAAGAAAAAAAATCGACCGTGATTTGCCGACTCAATACTACAGCAGGGGAAACACTGGATTCACTCCACTGAAAGCTGTGAAGCTTTGTCCATAAAGACTGTGTGGTTCAAAAAGTGGTTCTTCACGGCCGCTGCTCCAACCAGTGTTGTGTTTGCGGTAGAGGGCAGAGCTGCTGTTGCAGCCTTCTGCGGGGGACGGAAGCGTGGACGAAGCCCCGGCCCCGGCAGTGTGGGGGACAGCTTCTCTCTCAGCAGCCGCTGTGTTGGCAGCCCACTCCACTCCTCGGCCCACTGCTCAGGGAGCTTTGCTCATCTTTGGGTTAGATAGTGGATCTACCCCAAAGAACACTTCACAGAATCAGCGCAGCACAATGCTAACACCCTCCCACTAATCCTCTCACCTTTACCTTCCTGATGACCTTGAAAACTCATCTTCTGGTCAAATATTCCTAGATTGGTGCACTCTTCTCTTTATCCTACAACTACTAAGATTTTAACAAACCATCATTAGAAATGAAATACAGGTGTCATTTGGAAAGAATAAATTTATTTATTTAGACCAGTCCCACATCTTTCCTTTTCCAATGAGCTGACTACAAACAAGAAGCTCTAGAGAACATTCTCCATTCATCTGTGAGGTTTAAACACGGAGACCATTCACAATGTGTTGCTAGCTACCTTCGATGAGGGCTTTGAGGTAGACGTGTTTTCCAACAGGCACATGCATGACAGTCCCTCGTGGACACTGCAGCCTAAAAACATGGGTGTTATGATTCACCTCTGTTTTAGACACCAATGTACAATCCCGATAGAATAGTCCTGGAAGAAAGAGTTAGAACACAGAGGGAGAGAGAAAGAAATCAGTGTTTTATTTGAGGAACCAACAATGCTGAATGTTTAAGATGGAACCCTGGCTGTGACTAGAAAACCCACATTCAGCATCAAGGTGACATGTCGCTGACATCTAACTGAAGATACTAAGATTCACAGCTCCAGCCTGTGACAACCCTCATTCTCACCTCTGTCTTTTTTGCATAGAAATGTGTTATGAAACTCCAGCGGCTGACCAAGACTTGGCCATTTTCCTTCACTTGGTTTGTGCATGGTGACCTGGATCTTTCCCACAGAGAAAGCATAGTGTACTGTTGGTGAGAATCACAGTTTAAGGTTAGAAACAGGCCATTCAGCCACATTTACCCAACATATATTTTACAAAGAAGAAAAAAACAATCTTTTCCATGGTTTAGTCAACAAAGAAGAGAACAGATCATTGACTTCCTGTTGTCTGTAGCTGGGTAATGTAGTTTGCAAAAGCACTCACACAGAGTTAACTAAACTGCACAAACTTAGATGAATAATCTGAAGTAACATGGCTAAACCTCCCCCTGGAGTGGCCAAAAGTTCATCTGAACATGCCTGGTTCACAATGTTAGTCAAAATAGTTTTAAAGTAACATAACCCTCTCTTATGTAAACTCAATATAGGTAAAAGCCAAAGAATAAAAGACCCCCCCCCCAACCAAAGGTACTAAAAGAGATAACCAAACTGATAAGCAGAACCACCATCACGTCTTAAAATACTCTTTTCTTACCAGAAACGTTTTCTTCAACTTCACCAGCGAGACCTGAAAGTAAATAAAATCATTTAACATATAAAATCTTTTCTTAATAGGCATATAGAAAATAAACTTTTTTATTTTCTCACTCCAAGCCAATACCAGTTTTAACCACAGATGTGAACCACTCTGAATCAGCCCTTTAAAAGCATCCTGGTATAAATAAACCAGACTGAGTACTCAGATGTAGGCTCTCAGGGTTGGAGGAAAACACAACAGGAAGACTCAGGCCCGTCCCCATGGAGATGATTAGATGTTTCCACAAAGGTATTTTGTTGCTTAGGTTGTGTGTCCACATGGATGCACCGGTGGCAATTTTTTAAAACTGGGTTTAATTTATTATTTTTATTAAATATTCTTTTTCTGGGTTTTTGTGGCACCAGTGGCTTGTTTTTCCCAAAGTTAGCTGACAGGAAAAGGGGAAGACATGCGGTAAAGCACCTCAGGTCTGAATTGCACTTAGGTCACCCGCATCGAGGACTAAGGCCTCCGTATGAGATAAAATAAGCGCGCCCTTATTTTAACATACATCTGGGGACAGGCACCATTTCACAAATTATAGCCATGTTTCTCTACTCCCACAATTTTCCAAAATTCTGAAAAGGTTATTTGTGGGGAGATTGGAAACATTCATTAATAAACAAACTACTATCTGAAAGTCAATATGAATTTAGAGCACAAAGATCTACAACAATGGCAGTCCTGGAATTAATAGACGTCACCAGCTCACTCGATAAAAAGCAATTTGCAGTTGGTGCATTTACTGATCTCAAAAAAAGCATTCAACACAATAAATTATGAAATAATTAAGTTAGTGGAGTGCTATAGTATTTGGGCAGTAGTCTTGCACTGGATGAAAAGCTATCTAAGCAACAGGCAACAATTTGTGCAAATGGGTGACTGCCACTCAACACGCTTGGACAATTGTTTGTGGTGTCCCCCAAGGGTCAGTATTAATCTGTATTTTAATTACATAAGCAAAGTACCTAAAATACTTAATTTTGTTCTGTTTGCAGATAATACTAATATCTTTTGTACAGGTGACAATTTGTAGCTAACCTGGCTCTCACCAGATGGATGTAGTTCTGCTGAGCTCCACATGAATCCACACATCCACCTGGAAACGCGGCCATTGGGCGGGATTTCAATACCACAGAAAATGGACGAGCCAATCAGGATCACCAGGCGGGACTTTCATAGATCTCACGTATCAGAGAAGCGTCTGTTTTGATTCAGACAACAATGGCGGCTGGCAGCGAGGAAGGAAGCGGTGACATTGATGCTGCTATTTCATCAGTATTGTCCAATCTACCAAAAATTAATTCTTTAAAAGAACACCAGAGAACGGCTTTGACAAAAATGTTGAAAAAGGTGGAAACCTGTTAGTTGTTCAAATGGAGTTGGTTCAACAAGAAAGCCGATACATTTCCTTAGTTAAATTGATCAGCTTGTGGCTTCAGTTTCCTTATTTTAAACATTAGCTCTTAAAATACATTTAAAGCTATATTTAACTGTGTTAATATAGTTAGAAGATATGAAACAGGGCAGTATGCTAAATGTATTTTTTCAATCGGTAGGTGGGAAAAAACAGAAGTTGCAGTAAATATGCTCACGTAAGTGTATCATGTAGGACAGCTTGCCAAGCAGAACTTCCACCCGGAGCGTTCCCGCTTTGAGGTCAACGGTCACACATCCTGAGCTGGGGATCTGGAAGAAAGACATGATTGATCAGCCAGTGGCCAGCATTAGCTGGGCAGCTGGCTTTAATACCCCTACAAGGTTTCCACAGCCTCACAACATCGGTTTTCAGAATTCCTCTATAACAAGTGATGCATGTGAGTAAAAGCCTCATCACCTTTCTTTTGGCATACACAACCAGGTGGACAGTTGCATCGGTTTGAAACCAGTCATACCTAAAGCAACAACAGACAGCACATCATAAGTCATGAGTCTTTCACTGCGGCAGTTCACACAATCTCTGTGTCTTATACCGAGGCCGAGAGTCTTTGTTTGGTGGAGGAGGTCCTGCAGCAGGTGGAGCAAGACCCGATGGTGATGGAGGCGGGATGATGGCTGAGAACAAGAAAGCGAAACAAGATGAATCAGGTTGGCGATAAGTTGCTGTTTAAAAAGACCCTCCACAGCAGGAACAACATTGTGGGGACGTGTGAGTCCTTTTATCCGATTCAGTAGAAATAATTGAAAAAATAAGTTTAGGTGATCGATTAATAATAATTAATGTCATTTATATTTACAGAGGTGATTCAGAGCTGTTCCCAGAAAGTGGGAACTGTAGCAAGGGTTAGGAGGACTCTTTAGCCAAAGCAGAAGTGTGTCAATTCAAATTTGAATTGATAAGTGCTGTCCGAATAGTGCAGTCAGTAAGGAAGGAAGTAGGAAAAGGAGGCTGTATGCTTCTTCTCATGGCTAATTAGGCGTGGTGATTTAGCGTCACTATGTCCCTTACCGACCTTAAGGAGCTATAAGGAATCCCACATTCCTTTGTGTGACATGACGTATAAGTGCAGCCCACCACACAGTAAAATTACAAAAATGTCTGGACAGAAGAGAGCACGCACTTTGTAGTTCATTTTCAGAAGGCCGTAGGCCCGGATTTGACTTGTATCATCCAGGTGCGTTTCCGTCGCATTTAGAGTTAAAGGCTGTCCAGAATTGGCACAGCAGTCCGAAGCTCCTTTCCTACCCATGATAGAGTTCTTACTGTTGACCCCATGATAGGTCGAAGAACAGGAGCTAGGAGCAGGAGCTAGAAGCTATGATTAAGGGTATTCGGAAGAAGTCTGAAGCTAGTGGTTAGTTGGATAGATCCTATGGAGTATTGTCAGGTCATCAGTTCCCACTTCTTTTATTCTTAAATGATTAATATACTTCATTTAAGAATAGAAGTTACTTTTGTAACTTAAAAAAGTGAGATAGTTTCTCTAACCACCATTTTCTAGACCTCACAAAGGCCCCTTCTGTTATCCTGTGTATGATATCCTTGTGTATCCTTTCTTGTAACTCTTTTAGGTGTTTTAAATTATTTTTGTTTCAACTGATAAGTAACGGTAGATGATAAGCAGCTTTAGAGTCATACGGCCGATTAATTATTTTCCATTATAGAAGATGGGAGGACATCTCCCCTCCAGCAGAACTGTCAGCATATAACCATGAAAATAAAAAATAATTAAAAGTTCACACTCCACCATGTAAGACTTGCATGAAAAGCCAGTCTGACAGACTCCATTTGATCATTCGTAGTCCATTAAAATATTTTGTCACAGAACTGTGACAAAACTGCTTATAATTACTGCCTACATTAACCTAAAATGCCAAAAACCTTGGGCAAAAAAATATTACATTTAATTTTCTGTTACTTGGAGTTATTCACCATAAACCAAGTAAACGTGTTATATCACTTTCAGCCACGCAGCTAGGGGGAAATCCCAGAGTGCCTGGCCAACTATAGGTAACCAGGGAATCCCCCTCCAGCTGTCAGGGAGGAGACGAGCCTGGAAAAGCAGATTCAAAATAGCCTCATACTTTTGATGAACTGACTATACAGATGACGTTCTGTTTCATCCCTCCTGACCGCCAGAGGCGGTGCTGAAAGCACTGAATGTTCCCTTCGGGCATGCGCAGTTCGAGTAATTATACCAACAGAGTCACACCTGTGACGCCGGATGACCACTCGGAGGCTATATAGCCTGCTGTCATCCTTGGCTCTGTTCCTTTTTTCTTCTCGCAAGCGGTTCGCTAACTTCCCCGTTGTGTAACGCCCCATCGCGCGGAGTTGCGGTTTTTCCTCCGCCCTCCCAGGGCTGCAACGGGTTGATTGTGGAAGTTTTTCGGAAGGTAAGTAAGCTGTTTGTTGGTGACGGTAGCGTTCGCGCCCCCTCTCCCAGCTCACGGCTTTTCGTTACCCTGTTACCTACAGCTGGGGCTGTTGATTGTGTACGGCTAATGTTGTTAGCCCATTTCGGTTTACCAGTTTATACCTGGTGACGGTAGCGTGTTCGCCCCCTCTCCCAGTGTGACTAATAAGTTAATTTACCGAGGTCTAAAAACGACTAACGTTGTTAGTTCTTTGGGTTATCAATTTATACCTGGTGACGGCAGCGTGTTCGCTCCCTCTCCCAGTGCGACCAACCTCATTTACCGAAGTTGTGTACGGCTAATGTTGTTAGCCCATTTCGGTTTACCAGTTTATACCTGGTGACGGCAGCGTGTTCGCCCCCTCTCCCAGTGTGACTAATAAATTGATTTACTCAAGTGTGAAGTACGGCTAACGTTGTTAGCTCCTTTTGGTTTACCTGTTTATATCTGGTGACGGCAGTGTGTTCGCCCCCTCTCCCAGTGTGACCAACTTCATTTACTGGAGTGTGAAATAGGGCTAACGTCGTTAGCGCCTTTGATTTATTGGTTTTATACCTGGTGACGGTAGCGTGTTCGCCCCCTCTCCCAATATCAGCCTCCTTGTGTTTGCAGCCTATTTCTTGGCTCTGCCATAATTGGTGACGGTTGCGCTCGCGCCCCCTCTCCCGATTTTAGCGCATTTTCATTTAATTGGGTTGAGCCTTGTCGACCTTAGACATGGATGGCTTCCACAGCTGCAGGGATTGTGGGGCTGCCCTCCAGGCAGAGGATGGCCACGACCTTTGCCCTACCTGCCTTGGACATGAGCACCTTGTGGAGGCGTTGTCCGAGAACCCCTGCATGAATTGCCGTTTTATGCCACATGCAGTGAGGGTGGACCGGTTGGCACAGTTGTGCCCCCAGGAGGGTTCTGACCTTCCGCCCTCTGGACAGGTGGATCCCCCCAGGCGTTCTAAGCGCCGTGGTGGGACCGCGGTCTCAGCACCCCCTCCTCGGAGGAGACGGGCCAAACTTGACCAGGGCCTGGCCACAAGGGTGGAACAGTTGTCAGCGGAGTTGACAGAGATGAAGTCCTTGCTGCAGACACATCGGTCTGATACCTCTCTTCCAGTGGCTGGGCTCTACTCCCCACCCATGCCTGAACTAGTTGCGGAGGAGGACGTCATATCTCTGGCTGCCTCTGCTTCTCATTTCAGAGATGAGGAGGAGGCAGGGTCCTCTCAAGCCTCTGACAATGGGTCGTTTTCATCCCGGAGTGCAGTTGAGGAGGCCAGTGACAGTTCCATGCGGGATGTCATGTCCATGGCCCTGAAGCAGCTGCAGCTAGAACTCCCGCAAGGAGAGGTGTCCGACTCCGGGAGTGCCTTTTTCAGGCGCAGACGGGCCCCTACTCCATTTTCTGTACCTCCATAAGAGGAGTACCTTAAGGAGTTGCACGCTTATTGGCGGGACCCGAGAGAGTTATCACGGCTCTCCTCAGACGGTCGGGTGTTGGCTGCCATGCACGAGTCGGTGAAAGCCGGCCTGGACCGTATGCCAGCAGTTGAACCAGCTGTTGCTTCACTGATTGTGTCGCCAGATGAGGCCCTGCGTCCTGAGGTCAGGTGCCCACGGACTCAATGCCGGGTTACAGATGACCTCCTGTGTAAGGCATACAATGCAGGAGCGCGTGCGGGACGTCTTGGCAACTCCCTGGCGCACCTCATGTTTGCCCTCTCTACATCCGTTCAGGACGCTGGTGGTGCAGCTGCAGCGGTTGGCTTTAGTGATGCAGCATTGCAGGCCTTTGCGCTGATGACCAGAGAGCTCGGTCGTGTCATGTCATTCCTTGTCCAAGCTCGTAGACAGGTCTGGCTTACACAGTCTCCTCTCATGGAGGCTTGCCGTAGGACCCTCAGGGGTGTCCCGGTCGTGCCAGGGGAGTTGTTTGGGTCAGCTGCCCTGGAGGCACTAGAGCAGACTATTCAGGCGCGTCAGACCAGCCAGCAGCTTTCTGGCCTTCGCAGGAGCGTACCCCCCTTTCCTCAGCGTTCAGGGCGCCCTGCTACTACCCCCAGCGTTCGGCCACGGCCTCAGACTAATGATGGATCTGGTGGTTCCTATCCCCGTGATGTGCGGCAGAGACCCAGCAGGGACTTTCGTACGCCAGTCGGCCGCCCAGCTAGACCGACCCGGGCCTCAGATCCTGGACGTCCTCCCCCCAGGGCTCCCAGAGGCCGAGGGGATAGAAGATGACGCCACCGGGCCAGCCGTCGGACATTTTTCCCATCAGCAGCTACGTTTCTGGGCTGCTCACTCTGTGGATCCATGGGTGGTTGCCACTCTTACCCATGGCTACAGACTCCAGTTCCGACAGCGGCCCCCTCTCTCACGCCGGGTCAAGATGACCATTATCACCGACCCGGTGAAATCCTTGGCACTAGACCAGGAGCTTTCCGCCCTCCTAGCCAAGGGAGCAATCGAGGCTGTGGATCCTCTGCGGCAACCCAGAGGCTACTATTCCACGTACTTCCTCGTGGCAAAAAAGACTGGCGGTTTTCGCCCCGTTCTAGATCTAAGGGGACTCAATCAGTACATGAAAGTCCTTCCATTCCACATGCTCACCACAGCAGAGGTCCTTCAGACTGTCGTGGCAGGGGATTGGTTTACGTCAATAGATCTGACAGATGCCTACTTTCATGTACCTATTGCGGCAGAACATCGCCGCTTTCTCAGGTTTGCTTATCAGGGTCGCCATTTGCTGTTCCGGGTGCTCCCATTCGGGCTCTCCCTTTCCCCGAGGGTGTTTACTCGTTGCGTGAAAGCGCCCCTCTCTCCTCTGCAGGCCTCCGGAGTCAGGATTCTACCATACCTGGACGACTGGCTTCTCTGTGCTCCCACTCAGGTAGCTGCCTCTCGGGATACGTCCCGGCTTCTTCTCCAGGTGTCACGGTTGGGCCTCAAAGTCAACCTTGCAAAGAGTTGTCTGGTTCCATCTCAGACAACCACCTTTCTTGGGATGCATCTGGACTCCACTACCATGAAGGCCCGTCCGTCTGTTCACAGGGTGGACGACATACTCCAGTTTGTCGGTCGATTCAGGCTGGGCAGGCAGTTTCCTTACAGCATCTTCCTGCGAATGCTGGGCAAACTGACATCGGTCACTCGTGTCGTGCCCTTGGGTTTGCTCCTTCTGCGTCCTTTGCAGCGGTGGCTCAACAGCTTTCACCTTGATGCCAGGCTGCACAGACGTCACAGGCTCATGGTGACGAGGATGTGCCTCCGTGCCCTAGCTCATTGGCAGGACAGGACCCTTTTGTCCTGTGGCGTTCCAATGGGGTTAGTGGTGTCTCGAAGGGAAGTGGTCACCACGGATGCCAGCCCCAAGGGCTGGGGCGCCGTGTGGCAACACAGAGCGGTTCGGGGTCTCTGGGGTCCAAGGGAGCGCACCGATCACATAAACGTGCTGGAGCTGCGGGCTGTGCACATGGCCCTCAGGTGCCTTCTGCCCCACCTAGAAGGAAGGTATGTGTTGGTTCGAACGGACAACACCTCTGTTGTTTACCATATCAACCACCAGGGAGGCACCAGGTCAGTACGTCTCCTGGAGGTGTCCAGGGATCTCCTGGAATGGGCGTTTCCCCGTCTGTCCACCCTGCGCACAGCATATCTACCAGGGCGGCAGAACCAGGTTGCAGACTCTCTATCCCGCCAGGCACCTGCTCCGGGAGAGTGGTCTCTTCACCGCGACGTAGTGCGCAAGATCTGGAACCTCTTTGGCCAGGCAGAGGTAGATCTGTTTGCCACAGAGGAGTCAACCCAGTGCCCCCTATAGTATTCCCTGACAGGGGTCGGGGGCGCACTGGGCCAGGATGCGCTGGCTCATCCATGGCCACAGGTTCTCCTGTATGCCTTTCCACCCCTCTCGCTGATTTGGCCTACTCTACGGAGGGTTCTCAAGGGAGGCCACAGGGTGTTGCTGGTAGCTCCGTTCTGGCCAGCACGCCCGTGGTTCCCGCTGCTTCTGAGTCTGTGTCCCAGTACTCCATGGCGTCTTCCAACAAGGAGGGACCTGCTGTCTCAGTTGGGGGGATATGACACCCCAACCCTCAACGTCTCCAGCTGTGGGCCTGGCCCCTGGGAGGCTGACTGGGTGTTCAGAACGTGTCAGACACACCATTTTGAGTGCTAGGGCGCCCTCCACTAGGCTGCAGTATGACAACAGATGGCGTCTTTTTTCTCAGTGGTGCTCTGCCCACAATGAGAATCCGGTTACCTGCTCGGTGCCCACTATTCTGGAGTTCCTCCAGTCTCTCCTTGATAAGGGCCGCTCTCCTTCGACCCTGAAGGTGTATGTTGCGGCAATTTCATGTCGTCACCTACCTGTCGACGACCGTACAGTAGGGCGCCATGATCTGGTCTCTCTTTTTCTGCGAGGTGCTCGTAGGTTACGCCCGCTGCCGGCTCCACGAGTGCCCGATTGGGACCTACCATTGGTTCTTGCGGCCCTGTGCCATCCTCCATTCGAGCCTTTGGCACAAGCGGACCTCAAGTGGCTTTCTTGCACGACCGCCTTTCTGTTGGCTATCGTGTCAGCTAAGAGAGTCAGTGAGTTACATGCTCTCTCTGTCAGCCCTACATGTATCAGGTGGGCTCCAGATGACTCCGGTGTTACCCTGTGGCCTAACACTGCATTTGTGCCTAAGGTGTTGTCTCCTTTTCACCGTAACGAGCCATTGCAGGTGGCTCGGTTTCAGCCCCAGTCAGGTGCAACCGAGGGGTCTGAGTTATTGTGCCCAGTAAGGGCATTGGAGGCATATATTTTGGCCACCGCAAGTCTAAGACGCTCAGACCAGCTTTTCCTGTGTTATGGGGGTCCGAGGTTAGGCTACCCTCTTTCCAAGCAGTGTCTGTCCCATTGGATAGTGAGCGCCATCTGCCACGCCTACGCTGTAGGTCGCCGCTCCCTGCCAGTCAGGTTGAGGGCACATTCCACCAGGAGCGTCTCTGCTTCCTGGGCGGCTTTGAGAGGGGTCCCTCTGGAAGCAATATGTGCTGCTGCATCATGGGCTTCCCCGACCACCTTCACGAGGTTCTACAACGTCAATGTGACTGTCCCTCATCCACTGGGTCAGGTCTTTTTACAAGGTTCTGCTGGGCCCTCTCAGTGAGGTATGTGCTCAGGATTCCTTGTGACATAGTTGGCATTAGTCATTCAGTGCTTTCAGCACCGCCTCTGGCGGTCAGGAGGGATGAAATAGAACGAAAGTTACGTATGTAACTACGGTTCTATGAATCCCGGATGACCGCCAGAGCTTCTGTCACTCAGAATCCTTGCTTCTGCGAGAAGATTCTGTAGGAACAGAGCCAAGGATGACAGCAGGCTATATAGCCTCCGAGTGGTCATCCGGCGTCACAGGTGTGACTCTGTTGGTATAATTACTCGAACTGCGCATGCCCGAAGGGAACATTCAGTGCTTTCAGCACCGCCTCTGGCGGTCATCCGGGATTAATAGAACCGTAGTTACATACGTAACTTTCGTTCTGAGGTGTACATTTCTCGTTTAAAAACATCTTAAAACTACTTTGTGTGACAAATTAAGGATGAAACTATAGCCCCGGGAATCTGAAATTCTCTTTGTAAATGTGTATCAAAATGCACGCTGGACTTTTCACATGTAATGGGAAATAATCTATTGAGGGCATTTATTCTACATTTATTTACTATATTGATTATATTTTCCGTGACTTTTGTAAAGCCAATACTTGGGTAAACTCATTTCAAGCATCAAAACACTTTACTCCAACGCGTAAAGAGAAACAAAGATACAACATTCAATGAAAAGCATTTCAATTTTCTCATGTTATGGTCCACATTATTATTTTCTTTTTGCTCCAGTACAAAAAAAATCACCTCAGCTGTTATAGAGTTTAGAGTCTGCTGGAAATGTTGTTTTCAAACTCTGGGTGTTATGATAAAAATAAGTGCCTCATAAATGCTATTGAATGAAACCTAATAATAAAAAACTAACCTCAGTACACAGATGCCCGATTTTGCTGATTTTATTGTCCATCAGCCTGCATTAACCTGACAACAAATTGTCCTTTCAGGTCAAGCGTTGTCACCGCTGCCAACTTAACGAACCTATCAAAACTGGTACTGGATCTACATCAATCGGGATTTTGTTATTTAATAGACTAAAACATAAGCACTACTTTGGGATAGTCAGGAAAATAATCACTGATCAGGGCAAGGGGTTTGTGAACCAGGTGAAATGTCATCTTTTTTCTCTTCTGTTACTGCTGCAAACTTCAGTCAATTGAAGATATTTAACTATTCCCTGCAGCTGAATGGCAGTTTCTTCAACATCCAGCATGCTGTATCCATTGCATACCACCCCCAGGCCAATGGACAGGTATTGCTTATGTTTGTTTTTCAACCATGTTGCTTTATTTAAACAATTCCTATTTACTTTTAGGATGAAAAGACAAATCAATATATGAAATATGCTCAGAGGAAGTAAGTAACAGAAAGCCATAATGACGGAGACCTCCACCTTCCTGCAGTTGATCATGGAATTAACACTGCCAAGCAGGTATTCCCATTGCTGTTTCTTTTGCACAAAGGGTCTTCAAAGAGATTACCATGTACTTTTTTGTTATCACTCCATAATCCATAATAACCAAATACACTCCATACTTCCTCTTGTTCCACAGCCACCAACGTCTGCAGGAGGTTATGAATGCCCTCCCAATGGGAGACAGCTTTGAGGTTGACGACGCAGAGGAGGAAACTGATAACCAGCTGACTGAAATACAAAATCTAAATGCCAAGGTTTGTAATTTTTCAGAAAATACTAGAAATAAAGTTTTATACTATCTTGTGTAAAGCACATTTCTCCTTTCGAAGGGTCTTCAAAAATATTGAGCGGGCACAAGAAGAAGAGCAGAAGACCTTTGGAGACTGAAAACACAAGTTTACCCGTGTCACTACTGATGACACTGGGGATGAATGCCTGATTCAGATCCCACCGATCCTAGAATTTTTTTCAAGACAGCGGACCCTCAGAGCAGGGTCTAGCTCGTCTCGGTACAGTCTATCGCCTATCTCTTTGGTACGGTCCATTTTTCAAGCACTTTGCATCTCTATCTCTCACAGCACGAGATCCAAAACAGCAACCTGAACAAAAGCATTAGCCCCAATGCATTGCAAAGTCAAGTGCCCTTTTTAGGTGACATTTTACATGGAAACAGACGTTTATGATTAGTTTATCCAAAAAAAATCCATAATCAGAAACAGCAAAGATTTACTCAAACTATATTAATGAAAACAACCTAGGTAGGCAGATATGTTTACACAATCACACCAGTGAATGGCCCAAAAGCTTTGAGGGTGAGGAAGGAACCTATTTTGAGGAAATTAAGTTGATGAAGGCAAAGCAAATATCACAGTGACACACCGGGGCAAAAAGGGCAGGATCATTAGTCAGATTATGTTCTGCAACCTGTAAACAGGATGGACAGAGGGCTGTATCTATAACTGATGTAACGCCACATTTAGATTCAACCCTTATTCAGTGTTATAGTCTCCCACTGTAACATCTCCCAGTCCTATGCTTAAAACACAAACTCTAAAGCATCATCAGTGTGCTTGAATTTTCCAACTCAGTATTTTCCTCACCATTTTTAAAGCAAAGAAGACTTGATTCAAAACTGGTTTCCAAACAGCTGTTGGGGAAATTTAACAAGTCATAAAAGACATTCAGAAACACTTGGCTAACATGAACCATGCATAGGTTTACTGGGAGAATCTAGAAGGACTAAAGTCGCAGCAGATCAAGTTACCTATTAAGATTGCTGTAAGATCACATGAGCAAACTCCTTTTTAGTTCAGAGCTAAAGCAGCACGTCAAAAACACACAAACCCTTAAAGGCCCCGTCCAGACGAAGCCGAGTTTGGCTATTCCCACCTAACTTCTCGGTCAGATAGGGAGTTCCATCCAGGCAAACCGGCACAAGGCGACCGTAAAAACGACTACATTTAAAACCTGCTCCCATACTAAGTCTGAAACTACCCCCCATGGCAGCTCTGTCTCGACAGACACCCCTGTCATCATAAGCAGCTACACGCTGGCTACATAGACCTCGCCTCTCCATTAACACACAGGCGCTCCCTAGCTAACGACAACGATGCCGATCTCAACTACCAGTGTCAAATAGAGTTGGAAAACTATACTCTACACAGCTGCTCAGATCTTTAGTGGGAAACAACCAAAAGGGCCACCAGGAGAAAGTACTGGGTAAGATGCCCGGACCGGGTCAACACTGGCTGTGTGTGTGTGTGTGTGTGTGTGTATGCGTGTGTGTTTATGCTACCTATTTAGGACCTTTTCTGGTATATTCACTAGCCTTCCGAAATTCAATAGGTCTTATGTGGACCAAAGCTTAATGCGGAGGACACACTTTAATGGGCTTAAGGATTAGCTTTAGAGGAATGATGTGAAAAATAGCAAAAATACAGTTACTAAAATAAACAGAAGTCAATACAAAGTCCTAATATGGGTAGAAGTACAAATACGAGCGTTTTTACCTTTAGCGGGTGTTGCGACCTTAGTAGCCATTCGTCCAACCAGGCACTCTTTTAACATGGACTCATAGTTGACCCAGCGATGGACCTGCAACACACACCAAGGGGAGAAACCCTTTACATCAACATGACCTCATTAGCATGTTTAAAGAGTAACAGCTTACAAAACCTGGGTCTACATGCACAATTGGAAACAGGATTTTGGAAAGGTCATTCTTGTTTTTGGACGCTTACAATTCGGGGAACAGTCATGAGTAAGCTGTAACTTAGCATGGCGTCAATAAACAAGGACTCCTCGTGATACGTTAGGGACTAAAAATCAGTCAATTAAAGTGACTGTTTTCAAGAGCCAGCTCTCCACTGTGTGTGTTTTTTTGTAGTGCAAGGGGAAGGCGAACCCTGCAGAGGGTGGGGACAGGGGTAAGACAGAAGCATGTATGACGCAGACAGAGTACACCAACAGCTTGAGACGTGCAGCGAGGGAGAAGAGCCAAAGGCAGCTGGATGTTCAGCCGCTATTTTCCGTTCCCTCTAGTCGAGGGCAAAATGTGCAGCATGGATAAATAAATAAGTGAATGGAGAGTTAGTATGGAGCGTTGTTTGGGTTTCTAATGAATGGTCAGAAGTAGGCCAAAGCTTTTTTTTGTTTGTTTAAGTCATGGTTATATCTGGGTGCCTTATTTTTGCACTTTACTTCTTCAGTGGTATGGTGTTATTATTTTTCTCTCATAATCTCAAAAATACTTTAGTTACATTCTACCTGGCTTTTGTCTGGAATGGTGGGGCCCCCCCATTTAATTTTACTACGAAGTGTATTGGCCAGAGGGCTCAGACGCTGTGCTCCAGGACCGGTTCAGTAATACAGATTGGAATACTTTCCACCACACAGATTTGGATCAGTACGCCTCATCTGTACTGGACCACATCTTCTCATCCACCATCATTGTAAACACCGGAGTGCCACAAGGTTGTGTGATGAGTCCCTTCCTCTACTCTCTCCTCACCCACGACCTGTCCATGGCTCTAACGCCATCATCAAGTTTGCAGACGATACCACCATGATTGGCCTCATCAGAGACAACGATGAGGCCGCCTACAGGGAGGAGGTGGACCGTCTGGCTGAGTGGTGCGACAAAAACAACCTGCAGCTGAACACCGAGAAGACCAAGGAGCTCATCGTGGACTTCAGGAGGAACGCTGACCTACACCCACCCATCCACATCAAGGGAACAGCAGTGGAGCGTGTGGACAGCTTTAAGTTCCTGGGAGTCCACATCTCCGAGGACCTGACCTGGACGACCAGCTGCTCCAAACTCATCAAAAAGGCGCACCAGCGCCTGTTCTTCATGAGGACCCTGAGGAAGAACCATCTGTCCTCAGAGATCCCCACGAACTTCTACCGCTGCACCATTGAGAGCATCCTCACCAACTGTATTACAGTTTGGTACGGGAACTGTTCTGTCGCCGACCGGAAGGCGCTGCAGAGGGTGGTGAAAACTGCCCAGCACATCGCCGAGGCACCGCTCCCTACCATCAAGGACATCTGTAGGAAGCGGTGTCTGAAAAGGGCCGGGAAAATCATCAAGGACTTCACTCACCCTGCACACACACTTCTCCCTCCTGCCCTCTGGGAGGCGTTACAGAAGCTTACGGACCAGAACCACCAGGCACCGGAACAGCTTCTTTCCCACAGCTGTCACGCTCCTGAACGCCTCCTGACACAACTATAAGGACTGCAACCCTCCATCCCCCCATACAATAATAACATATGGACTGTCCTCACACACACACACATACCATGGACTGTTCCCCTCACACACATACACAATTTGTATACAATCTGTATAGATTCTGTAAATCTTATCTGTCATTATTTATCTTGTATTATAAACCCGCTAATACATATATAATCCTTCTAACATTCCTGTATATTCTGTATAATCTGTGCATATAGCTCCCATATTTATATTATACAACATTTTATAGTCCCCTACTATTACTTTTTACTTATACATACCCTAAATAATATTTATATCCTGTATAGCACTTCTGGATAGATGCAAACTACATTTCGTTGCTTTGTACTTGTGACAGTGCAATGACAATAAAGTTGAATTCTATTCTATTCTATTTTGTCATATTACTTGAAAAGCATTATTTCTATTGCTATGCCGATTTTATAGCCAGCTCTACCCTTTTAATATGCATTAATTATGATGTTCTAAAACATGCAGCTGGTTTTATTGTTCTTCTATTATGAACATTGAACTTGGACATCCCGTTGAGCCGCTGATGGAGTAGGACGAGTCTGGTTGAAGTCCCGCAACGATTTGGAAAATACAGGTCTTGTCAGGCCCATTTTCGTTTTTTTTTTTTTTCCTCCTTTTTGCCGCATTTGTTTTTCCATCATTATAATCTGAGTTGAATTTTGCCTCTTCGATCAAAAAGGCTCCGAAGGTTAAACCGCCCGCACTGCAGCAGAGGTCTACTTCTCAGCCTACAGCCCGCCTTGTGGTGACTCTCCCTCCTGCCCAGATGAACCCGCGGGCGGCACTCTCCTTGGACTTTAAGGCTGAGCTGCTTTCTGTACTTCGGGTGGAGATGGTATCCATTTTCAAAACCAAACAGCTCTGACTGAAAACTTGTCAAACATCAAGGCTGAGCTTTGTCTGCGGATCTGAAAAGACTGGACGATAAGTGTGATTGTCATGTTTGTATGTGCTCAAATCTCAGCTTTACTGTTACTATTGTGCTAAAATCCGTGAGCATTTGTTCTTGGGATCTGACTCCTTATAGAGTTTGCACTAGGTTCTCCATCGTTTGGGGATGGGGTCGTAAGTGCTACGGGGTGGTGGTTGGTGAGGTGGTTGTTCACTTTAATAGGTTACTTATTTCTGCTTTACTCCCCCTTTTTTGTTTGGAGGTGGGGGATGGTCTCTTCTCTTGTAATAAACTCATAACATGCCTAATGATGATAATAATAATAATATGAATCTCCCACAAACTGGGGCCTCTGTCAGATTTTTGAGCTGTAACATTAAAGGCATGGGCAGCCATCTTAAGAGAGAAAGGGTATTTGCCCATTTGAAACGTCTTAAAGCTGACCTAGTGTTTTTGCAGGAAACCCACAGGCGTATCAAAGATCAGGTCAGACTAAAGTGCCCCTGGGTCTCTGAAGTATTTCACTCCAATTTCAATTCTAAAGCCAGGGGGGTTGCTATTTTGGTTGGTAAATTTTGTCAGATAAAAATGGCAGATATTTCATGTCCCAATTCTATTAGTGAATATATTATACTAAATTGTCCTTGGGTGTGAGTGTGTGCGAGAATGGTTGTTTGTCCTGTCTGTCTCTGTGTTACCCTGCGACAGACTGGCGACCTGTCCAGGGTGAACCCCGCCTCTCGCCCCGTGAACGCTGGAGATAGGCACCAGCAACCCCCGCGACCCCATGAGGGATTAAGCGGGTCAGAAAATGGATGGATAATAATAATAGTAATAATAATAATAATAATAATAATAATAATAATAATAATAATAATAATAATAACTTGATAGAAAACATAATAGAACCACCTGGCACAGCACAAATAACAGTACCAAGAAAAGTTGAGAAAGATAAAATCTCAGTAAGGTTGAAGGCCAATGAGTAAAAATAGGTTTTAAGACAGGTTTTAAAACTGGAAAGCAGAGGGGCCTGTCAAATGTACAAAGGTAAGTCGTTCTATAACTTAGGTGGACCCAATAGAGAAGGCCCTGTTCCCTCTAAGTTTCTGCTCAGTACTGTGAATGACCATGAGCAGTTGGTCAGCAGATGTGAATGAGCAAGCAGGGGTGTAAAGGTGAAGGAGAAGCTCATTTAAGTAAGCTGGGCAAAGCTGTTTAAAACCTTAAAAACAAACAGAAGTTCTTTAAACTGAACTCTAAGATAAACAGGCAACCAGTGAAGGGAGGCCAGGATGTGGTAATGTGCTCTTTTTATGTTTTTCCATTAAAAGCTGTGCAGCTTTTAAATATTTTTAAAAGTGAATGCTATCCTATAAATCTGGGAGCATTGAAGTTTGCACCCTCTGACATTCCATTTAAGTGGAGCCTCTCTGGTTTGGGTATCTAGGGGTCAGTGTAACCAGATCGTTAAGCTCTCTCTTTACATCCAATTTTCTACCTTTGATGTCTGAAATTAAATTGGACTTCCAACAATGAAGTAGCTTACCTCTCTCGGTAGATTCAATGCAATTAAAATTAATGTTTTACCCAGAATTTTATTTTTGTTCAGTTCTCTCCAACTCTTTCTACCAAAGGATTTTTTAAAAACAATTGATCAAACTATTTCTGGCTTCCTATGGTGAGGAAAGCCACCCAGGATCCAAAAATCCACACTTCAGAGATGAAAATTTAGCGGCGGATTGTCACTTCCGAACTTCCAACTGTATTATTGGGCAGCACATATCCACAAAATTCCATTTTGGCTTGGCTCTATAGAAATCCCATGGTGCATCTTGGAGGCACAGTCATCCTTATCCTCTCTAAAGGCCATTCTCACTTCCTCCATTTCAACCAATCCCTCTGGCTTCACCCATCCATCCATCCATTTTCTAACCCGCTTAATCCCACATGGGGTCGTGGGGGTTGCTGGTGCCTATCTACAGCATTCACCGGGCGAGGGGCGGGGTACATCCTGGACAGGTCGCCAGTCTGTCGCAGGGCAACACAGAGACAGACAGGACAAACAACCATTCACGCACACACTCACACCTAAGGACAATTTAGAGAAGCCAAATAACCTAACAGTCACAGTCCAAAACCAACAGTTTTGGACTGTGGGAGGAAGCCGGAGTGCCCGGAGAGAACCCATGCATGCACAGGGAGAACATGCAAACTCCATGCAGAAAGACCCAGGATTGGATTTGAACCCTGAACCTTCTTGCTGCAAGGCAAGAAGGGCTATCCACTGCGCCACTGTGCAGCCCCCCCCCCCCTCCGGCTTTACGAATAATCAAATTGTTCGCTCTGTATTAAAAATTTGGTACCAATTCAGGAGACACTTCAAATCTAAATTTGGGTTCCCAGCTGACTACAAACAGTTCACAGCTAATTAATTGGATATGTTAGCATTCACTGACAAAACGCTGTCTTCTTTTTCATTGGAAATCAAGTGAAGCGCCCTCTAAAAGTCAGTCACTTAACGACGCTGTCTCTTCAAAAACTGGAGATGATTAGATATTCAGTGAAGGGCAACTCCGTTAAATTCAATGTTGTATTGCGCCCTTTCTTGACATTCTTTAACTCTCTTTAGTTTCTGTTCCCAGACTGAATGGTCCAACCTGCCCCCCCCTCCTCTTTTTTTTCTGTTTGCATATTTTGTCTTGTTCGGTTATGTGTGTATATTTTAAGGCAAAAGGGCAGAGGGTGTTAAAGGAAGAAACAAAGCGAAAAGAAAATGGGGGGAAAATGTAAAACAATGAGCGCTTATGTGCTATTTTTTCCTATCGCATCATTAGAACTGTGGCATGTTAAAACTGTGATCTTTATGACGCAAGTTGCAACAATTTCTGTTGCTCTGTCCCTCCGAATAAAAATATATTTAAAAAACAACAACATTGAACTTAACAATAATCATATCTACATAAATATGTTGCTATTGATAGGTGTTTAATTATTATGCACATTATATCTGATTATTGAACTCAGTAATATTTCAAGTTCCAATAACAGTAAAGTCATCCAAATTCATTGACATTTTAGATTGTGAAAAGTAACTGCATGGTTACTTTGCCACCTAACTAGTTACTTTGAATGCAGAGTAACAGAGTAAGTAACTCTTAGTTACGTTTTGGGAGAAGTAACTATAACCAGTTACTGTTTTAAGTAACTAGCCCAACACTTCAGACAGGCTAAAATAGCCTACAGTTCCTGGCTCACATTTACCTACTTCCAATGTGCACAGAGGGGGACGGAGATCTGCTGAGGTAAAACCTCCAGCATCACTTAAAAACCAACTTTAACAACAGACCAACATGTTTGGGCTTGTGCAGTCAGGGTCATAGATCTAAAATATACTGCACTTAAATAATGTTAAAAATAACTGAGCTTTACTTTCTTTATGACCACAGATACCTGGTCAAAGAGGTCAGTGCCGTCTATTCCTGCTGCCTTCATCAGCTCCTCTTCTCCACCTGGATGGTAGTCCATGTAGGGTGTCACATTGTAAACCATGCCTGAAAATACATGCAGATAAACGGCTTCAGCTACTTGCCATAATGGCCTCAGCAGGTAATGGACAACAAAGAACCTCTTCTTTAGCAACAGTTCTCAGGCAGGGGTAGGGTCATGCTGTCTGGTTACTGCCAGGTAACCACATCTGAATTTGAAATAATACGTTTAGGTAAAGCAGTCCACCCGTCTGTCCAGGGAGTTATCCTACTAACAGTGGATCAGTAAAAGCTGCAGAGACAAATCCTCCAGAAAATAACGGATCCAAATGTGAAGAAATGAAATGATTTAGTGAAACATCAATTCACATTAATTAATAATGTGTATCGTTGATGATGCGCTCCTTTTTGTGCGTGTATTGGAATGAAGGGTGCAACATTCACAGTGTACAAATACACAGACATGAGTTCTTGTAGAGCTCATGTATACATGTCCTGTCACTCGATCCCGTTTCACATTTTCATGAAGTAGGAGGTCTTGTTCCACCTGTCAGCCACTGTTGAGCTGGATGTAAGGCCAGGATGTTGTGCTGGAGGAAAGCAGATAACCAGACCTATACGCACGGATCAAATTATAATGCAGCCTTTGTTCACTCCAATTCTGAATGGAACAGTGGATCCCTGTAGGGGTAAGACAAGACATGACATCTGAAAGCCATCTATGCTTTTTGTGTCTCTGCTCTGTCTTCTCTAACCCTCAGTCGGAGACGAGCGTTCACACTGAGCCTGGTTCTGGTTCTGCTGGAGGTTCTCCTCCCTGTTAAAGGGGAGTTTTCCTCTCCACTGTCGCTTCATGCATGCACAGTATGAGGGATTGCTGCAAAGCCATCGACAATGCAGACGACTCTCCCTGTGGCTCTACGCTCCTTCAGGAGGAGTGAATGCTGCTTGTCAAGACTTGATGCAATCTACTGGATTTCCTTAGAGAGGAAACTTTTTGACCAATCTGCCTGGATGATTTGATTGAATTTGATGACATGCATTGTGAATTGGTGCTACATCAATAACATTTAATGGAACTGCATTAAATGTGGGTGGATGGGGCTAAAGATTCCATCTATTTCTCCCCAGTTTTAGAAGCTTTGGAAAGTCAGAGTCCCTCTGACGCAGCCGTTTTAGGACAGAAACTATTTTCAATGTTTTCTTGGAGGCAAATTGATTTCTGAGTCAAATTTTGACTTTAGTCCAGTGCAAGTTTCATTATACGGAACTGTGAGCTGCCGTCACTCCCTGCTGCTTCCTGCCTACTACAAATAACACCTTATCGTGAACAATCCAAGGCCCTGTCCATCTTCAGACAGATCCTTTGTATTTGTTAAGCAGGAAGGTTTCAGCTAATAATAGAGGGTGAACAGAACCAGGACAGGACTAAGCAACGGTTCTGAAGCGCTCCTGTTCCAGATCTAGCTGCAGCTCCTCAGAACTCACCTCGTATGCAGGTCCAGCAGTCCTCCCTCTTGTTGTGCTTCTGCAGCTCATCCTGGGTCACGTCAATCAGGCGCCCTCTGAGCCCGGTCAGGTCTTTTCCACTTTTGGCGAACCGGATCCAGTCCATCAGACTGTGGCCCGGCTTCAGGGCCACCTGTCACACACAGGGGTGGAAGCAGGAGGCTGTGAAGCTGTTTCCGGAATACTTCGGCAATTTAAATGTAAATATAACCAGCTTGGAATTTATGCATAGGAGGTGTTCCAAAGGCGGAGAAAACTGTTTCTAGGTTCTGCATCTGGCAGAGACATGAGCGCTGCTGGGCTCCGTGTGCTTCCAGGCTTACCTTGTTCCTCCCGGACTGTCCGGACGGGGAGACCCGCTGCTGGGAGCTGGGCGCCGGGAACGACTGGCTCGGGATGTTCAGCATGCTGGCAACGTTTGGGATGCAACTCCACTTTCGTAGAAAACCTATTCAAGCAGCGGCAGTTTAGCTACAACACACCGGGGAGGGGGTCCTGTGGCCACACAGGCGGCTTCTGGAACTGATCCGACCGGCTTCCTTGTTGTGAAACATCCCTTTAACGCCGACGCGTCACAGCTAGGCTAGGCTAGGCTAAAACGACGTGACGTTCAAACCGACTCGTTTACGCGAACTCAAGACAAACCGCCACATTAAGCAGCACAGGGATACACTTCCTGTTGAGAGAAGTAACACTCGACGCGCACATTCAGCTGTTAAACGATATGTGAGTGTTCAGCTACGACATCATCTCCGGTGCCTTGTAGCCTCTGTTCCCATTTAAAAGACTACAAGCGGCGCACACTCTGACGTCACCTTTTGTCAACAAATTGCGCCTGTCCTGTCATATGCAACCATATAAGAGTAGACCCCGCATTGACTGTCACTGCGCAGGAATTACGGCCGCCATCTTGGGGCAGTTGACTTGCTACCCAATCCGGTTGATTCAAGATGAACACACTAATGATGCCTCAACACTGTGCGGCTCATTTTTGTTTAAATCGAGGGACTATCTACGTCAGGGCTCGAGGGATAACATTTCACAAGTAAGATGAAAAGATATTGTTTATATTTTTGACACATTATTAGAATGTGATTTTGTGTGTTCAGCTTGAATCAGCAGGATTGGGTAGCAAGTCGACCGCCCCAAGATGGCGGCCGTAATTCCTGCGCAGCGACAATGCGGGGTCTAATCTTATATTATGGCTATGTATGCAACCTCTTACACAAGCCCCATAAGCAGTAGCACTTATATATGGGTATCAAGGTGTGTGTGTGTGTGTGTGTGTGTGTGTGTGTGTGTGTGTGTGTGTGTGTGTGTGTGTGTGTGTGTGTGTGTGTGTGTAGAATCTGATGTACTAAACAGGAGGAATCCCACAGTCACCATCCAGGCTGCCGTACCTTCCTTGCCCGCAGACTTCAGGCTACATAACAACACCAGGATCTGACCTGAGAGCAGACTGCTGAAGAAACAGAAGGATGAGCCGTTTCTTCCTCCGCACCATACAGTCTCAGTGTCACCCTCCTCTTCCTCCTCTGAATCGCTTTGGTTTGCCTTTGACATTGTGTAATCATAGCTGTCTCTCAGAGCAGTGCTGTGTTGATCCACGCTGGAATTGAAAAACCTCTGATTTACACCACACTCACAGTTTCCTTTAGAAAGGTTAATCCGATAAGAGGATTCCTGGACAGGTGTCCTCTTCAAAATAAAGGTCAGAATTTGGCATTTAGGCTGCTGTGGGTAACTGAATAC
This sequence comes from Fundulus diaphanus, assembly GCA_037039145.1. Lineage (NCBI taxonomy): Eukaryota > Metazoa > Chordata > Actinopteri > Cyprinodontiformes > Fundulidae > Fundulus > Fundulus diaphanus. Next base: position 6,586,473 of record CM073130.1, on the reverse strand, counting down.
ATTTTGCCATTGAACATTAGATACTTTTACTGGATGCAGGTTACTATCTTATTTCTAATATTTGAGATCTTTTTTCTATACTTATCCTGACATGAAGTTTGGGGGACGGGGGGATTGGGTGACAGATGCTGTTCTCCAGCACTCACTAATAGGGGCGGGTCTGAGCCAATGAATGCACAGGGAGAACGTGCAAACTCCATGTATTAAGACTTCAGAACTAACCAGGGGTCCGTTCTTCGTACGTTGCTTAAAACATCCAAGATCAAATGACACATCCAAGATGATTTCATCCGGCTAATCATGATCCGGCTAATTGGGTTCTTCGAACACACCTGTTGTTTACGATTAGTATGGCTGGATTGAGTTATCTGAGACAACGGCGCGTTCATGCGTTTGTTTAAAAGGGGAAATGTATCGATAGTAGAAACATTGATCAGCAACGCCGCTATTGGCTGTTCAGCATGGCCAAAGAACGCCCACAGTTTTTCTCCCAAGCAGAACAAGAGCTTTTAATGGAAGGTTATGCCGAATTTGAGTCATTAATTAAAACACCTCAAAATCTGTTAAAGCCAGGAGAGAGGGCTGGCAAAAAGCAGCAGACAAATTAATGCGTAAATACTGTCCATGGTAGATGTTTCTATCACTTTCTACAGTATGAAGTTTTGCATTTTAATAATCTCATATTTACTTTGTTCTTTTATGTCAGAGCCTCCACGGGACCCACTAGAACATGGGGACAAGTAAAAGTGAAATACAAGAATATTCTACAAAATGGTAGCCTTTAATTATTATACTTTATTTTAAAAAGGCACTTGTTATGTCAAGAGATCCAAATTTCAGTGTCATTCCTTAGACACGGGAAGTAAAGGACGCATGCAAACTGGGATTTTTAATAAAAAAATATTTATCTATAAAAAAAATGAAGTTCTTCCTTTTCCAAGTCATCCATAGTTTACACGGTAAAACTGTATTGCTCCGTGGCTAGATAATCCATCCATAGTTTTTTCTAATACAATATACGGCTCGACAGGATGCAAGCCTTTCAAAGTAAAACTAAACTTCACAATAAAATGGCCCGAACAAATCTTCTTACTGAATAGGATAAAAATAAAAAGCAAACCATCATACAAATAACTTAAATATTTAGATTTATGGCTCCAACACCACTTTTTCCTCTTTAAAAGCCACTGTTAAATGATGTGTTTGTTTATAACAGCCACCAAGAAAATCTCTCTACAATTACACTGTCGCGCTGCGCTAAAGGGTCCTGTCTATTGCGCAATACGCGATTAATTTGAAAAACTCTGCAAATTATTCTTGCACCTTCCGCAACAGGTTGCAGTCGTAAAAATGGACATGGCTACGGCAGACTTCCCTATCTCCTCCGTTTATACAGCCGTGATCTAATCTTGTTTACATGAAATAAGCCTGCTCTCGAGCAGGCTTAAGCTGGCGCACATGTTGCTATGACAACAAGTGCAGGATGTCTTTCGAAGAACCAAACGATCCAAGATCATGCCAAATCGTCAACAATGAAATCCTGCTAACTGAGTTAGCGACGTACGAAGAACGGACCCCAGGTTCCAATCCAGGGCCTTCTTGCTGCAAGGCAACAGTGTTAATAAAAGCTCCAACGTGTTGCCCTAAATTAGATCACGTTTATCAAAAGAAAGAAACCTTCCAGGGAAGTTCCTTTAAAAGATGCTGTGATGAAAGCACAAGTCCAGAACCATAGTAAACCTTATGCTCATCACCAAAGCATTCATTATAACTATATAACTACAGTCATGAGTCAATTTTTTGTCTTATGTATCAGGACAATATCAAATGATTTGATCTTTTCCAGGTTATTTATAATTAACAAAGAGTGTATAAAAACTCACAACAGCTCTCACTTTGCCATTATTTATTATTGGAGTATGTCACCAACATGGAAAGGCTGTGTTTGAAATAACTGAGCATACCCTTCCTGTTTCCATAGAGGCAAGTTGATGCTCTGGTTGATCAATTACAGCTAATTAATTGAATCCTCAGCATCAAGTAAGCACCCCACAGAACAATACATCTGGCAGTTTACTGCTCTGGAGAACAGAGGTTTAGTTGTGTGCAAAGCAAAGACAGAGAGACATCAACCACTTTTATGCTCCACATAAATAAGGGAAGGGTTTGAAGTCCCATCCATCCATTTTCTAACACATCTATCCCTTGTGGGGTCGTGAGGGGTGCTGGTGCCTATCTCCAGCTGTCAGTGGGTGAGAGGCGGGGTACATCCTGGACAGGTCGCCAGTCTATCGCAGGACAACACAGAGACAAACAGGATAAACAGCCATTCTCACACCTAAGGAGAATTTAGAGAGACCAATTAACCTACGAGTGGGAGGAAGCAGAGAGAACCCATGCATGCAAAGGGAGAACAGGGCAAGGGTAGGCCTTGAATCCAGGACCTGCTTGCTGCATGGCAACAGCGCTGCCCACTGTGCAGCCCGGGCAAACCAGTGGTCCAACAATGACACATATAACAGCATTTAGGACAAGTGCCATTCTGCCCAGGAGTGGATATCTCAGCAAATCCACCTCAAGGTCAGTCAATTCACGCAATGCTCCCAAAAAAATTTTTTTTTTTTTTTGGGGGGGGGGGGGGGATGATTCTAAAAGCCTGGATTAGCATGTTAAAATTTATGACGATAGAAATAGAAAAACTCTGAAGTAGCATGACTTGTTTAAAGGAGATGCCACAGCAAAACATTTTTTGGGTTTGCAAATGTTCACCCTTACACTGCTGCATGTTTGGAGTCACCTAAAGCCAGCACGTTCAGCAATGAAGATCCTGGGTTTTGCCCTCACATTGCTGTGAAGGACCACTCCTCTGGACACAGCTTAACTTCATGTGATCTTCCTCGCCACCTGCAGATGGCAGCAAAGCACCAAGGCAAGCTTTCTGGTTGGTGTCAGTTCTTGATTTGAGTCTTTGTTTGTTTCCAGAACTTGGAAGATGAGGCCCCGTTCTTCGTACGTCGCTAACTCAGTTAGCTGGATTTGACTGTTGACGATTTGGCATGATCTTGGATCGTTTGGTTCTTCGAAACTCTTCCTGGACTTGCTGTCATAGCAACATGTGCGCCAGCTTAAACCTGCTCGCGAGCAGGTTTATTTCATGTAAACAGGATTAGATCGCACCTTTATAAGCGGAGGAGATAGGGAAGTCGGTCCAGCCAGTGCACTTGGACCACCTAGTGGCAGAGGACGGGACAGAATTGTGGAACACCATTTTCTAATGTTTAATAAAAGATGAAACAAATAATGCTTAGTTCCTGTCGTTTTATTTAAACATTTTTTTATAAAGAAAAGCCAGCAAGTCATCTTTTGCCTGCAATAAGAGATAGTTATGTAAAGTCAGCAATACTACTATGTGTCAAATGGTGTATTAGAACTTATTCTGAACGTCCTTTTGAAGCAACTCGATCTCTACTGCAATTTTTCTCTTTTTCAAGTTGTGGAGTTCAATTTCTCTTAATTTGTGTTTTTTCAGGTCAAAATACTAAAATTTTTGTTGAAGATGCCATTTATATAGGGAACGGATGGCACCCTGTGTCATTTTGTGAAAGAAAAAGAAAGAGTTAAAAATGCCTCATGCAACAAAAGTAAAAAGAACCTGTTTTTTTTTTCAGGCTTTTCCTTGGTGGCTGTTATAAACAGACAAACACCTCATTTAACAGTGGCTTTTAAAAAACAGGAAGAAGTTGCTTTTTAAAATACAGTATAATAATTAAAGGCTACCATTTTGTAGAATATTCTTGTACTTCACTTTTTTCCCCATACTTTAGAAAGTGATAGAAACATCTAACATGGAGAGCACTTATGCATTTAATTTGTCTGCTACTTTTTACCAGCCGTCTCTCCTGGCTTTAGCAGACTTTGAGGTATTACCTATTGTTTTAATTAATGACTCAAAATCGGCATAACCTTCCATTAAAAGCTCGTGTTCTGCTTGAGAGAAAAACTGTGGGCGTTCTTTGGCCATGCTGAACAGCCAATAGCAGCGTTGCTGATCAATGTTTCTACTATCGATACATTTCCCCTTTTAAACAAACGCATGCACGCGCAGTTGTCTCAGATAACTCAATCCAGCCATACTAATCGTAAACAACAGGTGTGTTCGAAGAACCCAATTAGCCGGATCATGATTAGCCGGATGAAATCATCTTGGATGTCTCATTTGATCTCGGATGTTTTAAGCAACGTACGAAGAACGGACCCCAGGTGGCGAGCTCACTCTTAGACACCTCATACACACACACACACACAGAAAATTTACAGGTCTTTATGATCGTTTTAAGATTTTAAGTGTTGGGCTCTAGTATTCATTTGGGACTTTGTTGATCCTTGGAGGACTCCTGTTATTGTTGTTACTTGGCGTGTGAAGTCTGTCCTGTCTGCCATCCATTTCTCCAAGTCTCTTTGTTGTCACCTGCCCCTCCCCCCTCCCTGTTGCTAGACCCAGCTGAGGGGCACATAATTACAATTTCAAAACCATTTGCCAGATCATTACCAAGTAATCCTGCGTTTGGTCTGATGAGTCACGCGCCTCATTTGCCACGGTGAGGGGAGTCTTTGGGTCTTTTTACAAACATAGGCCAAGAAGTACCGACCGGCCCAGTGGGGCTGCTGGGGTTGGGTTTGGGGCCGGAGCAATCAGGGATCCCATCTGCACTGACATAACAAACAACTACATAACAACTTCTAATTATAATGTGTTTGTCCATAAGTTAAATGCCACTATCTTGTCTTAACAGTTATATTCAACGAGTTTCTCAGCAAGAAGAGAAGCCATTTTAAGCCTCCTTTTCTTTAGTTCCACAGTTTACATGTTCTTGATCCGCCTGTTTCCTCAGCTGGTTTTATGATTTACTATGAAAGTAACACATAGCTGAACAATGTGCCTCAGCTTGTGTTCTGTGTTAACTCTGTAAGATCAGACACGTGTGTGTGTGGTAGTTTATTATGCTGCCATTTCTAATGCTTTATGACAATGGACATTTAGGTAACTGCGTAGTCTTTCATGGTCATGAGTGGAAATTGTTGCACCTAAATTAAATCAGTGTTGTTATTAAAGATTCAGGTGCTTTGAAAGAGACAGCTTTTAAAATTATTTCATTGCATACATTTTAGGCTCTTCGTTTGTTACTTGACAAGATAATTAAATTTTTTGTCTTTTTGGTTTTCCGCTGCATTCCTGGCAAATTACAAACTTTTATATTGAGAGTGTTTCTCTTTTGCCTTCTGTTTTTTTACTCGGAGCCTTGCAACGAAATTTCACTCAAATGTGCTTTGTGAATGCGCAGCTGAATGACAATAAAGTCTGAAAGCAGCAGAGTTCTGCATTATATTATCAAACATATTTGCTCATCTGCCTCCAAACAAATTAAAGTAAAATTCATTCTTAATCCACCTTTTGCTGCTAAAACAGCTTCAACTCCTCCGGGAAGGCTATTTACAAGATTTAGGAGTCTGTTTATGAGAAGTCTGGGCTAATATCCCAGAAGAGCATTTGTGAGGTCACACACTGATGTTGGGCAAGAAGACCTGGCTCACTTTTCACCCTCTAAATCAAAAGGTATTCTGTTGAGCTTAGATCAGGACTCTGTGCAGTCCACATTCACATTCATCCACACAAAATTCATTTTCTGATGCACCGAGGTAGTCATGTTGAAACAGGAAGAGGCGTCCCAGAACTGTTCCCTCATATTTTGGAGAGGAACAGTCCAAAATGTCTCGGCATGCTGTGGCCATGGAAGTGATTGGAACCGCTGAATTCAACGATGTGTATGGGTGAAAACACAAAAATTCAACTAAACTGGAACACAGTAGAACTGAAAATCAAAAAAATCTTGTTTATTTTATTGAAATTTGTAAATAAAGATCATGTTGTTGAAGTTGTGACCTGCCCCTGATTTTAATGCTGTGTAGCATTAATATATTTGCTTTTAAACGGTGTGAGCTGAACATTGTGAACTTGTGTAACATGCTAACAGGTAACATTTCGGCTTGATGTGTGACTCTCTAACTGTTTCCAACAATGTAGCATTCAGCCGGACAACTCATGGAAGTTCATGGAACCATGGCAAAGATAGACCCCAAAGACTGGAAAATAATTCATGTTCTTCACCATTTTAACTATGGTTCAAATACAATCACTAACATTTGTAAACACATTATTCATGAGAACTGCTGTCATGTGGAATCTTGGCTACTCTAAATATAAACACCTAAAATGTTATGTTAGTAAGGAAAAAAACATTATTAAAATGAAAACACCGAACCTTCCACCTGATATTGCCTCTCAGATGTTGCGTTCTCGAAGTCTTTGCTTTGTCCACCTGCGGAAGATTGATCCAACATGCTGGTTCCTTGCAGATGTGTTCCTGTTCTTCATCTCAGTGACTTCACAGTCAACTGGCATGCTCTTTTTGAAGTGTCTCCCTGGAAAAGTTGCTTTTTGAATTATACACTGTTAAAAGTTATTTAATGTTTATTAAATAACTCTCTGTTTGTTAAGTATTGTCTAGTGATGATCAGCTCTTAAGCTGATATCAAGACAACAGTTGAAAGGGACGAATTCGAGCACTAGCGATATTTTAACAGCAAAACCTGCACACACACAGAATAAAGGAGTGACAACTTCTTTTTAAGTTCAAGAATTTAATAACAGAAATAAAATGAACATCCAGAGAACATCACTATGTAATGCTGTTTATCTGAATGAAAACAATATTTCAATCAGTAAATCCTCTCTACTAGGCTAGTGAAAGTTAACTAAACTACTAAGCAAAATGAAGATAAAGAAGCTAAACTAAGGAACTATTTGCATGCAAAAACAAACAAAAGACAAAACAAAAGTGGTTGATCATAATCAGAATAAGTCAGTGAATCCTTGTTCACTGCAGATCCGATTCCAAAAAGCATGGAATGGAGTGAAAAAACATTTGGCATGTGTTTCGATCCATTTACAATGCGAATCCTGAGTTAAACAAAACATTATTTGATGAAATAATTAGGGCTGTCAAACGATTAAAATTTTTAATCGCGATTAATCGCATAATGTCGATAGTTAACTCGAGATTAATCGCAAATTAATCGCATATTTTATCCTTTTATTTCTGAAAGTGTAATAGCCTGTTTGGGCATTTTAATATGCAATTTTGCAATAAATGACACTAATAAAATACATGCTTGTACAAAAAATATTTTTATTTTGTTATTTTTCAAGCACTTTTCAAATGTTAAACTCTGGACTATAATGGCTAAATGACTAATCATGACGCCCTGATGTTTACACAGTGTGTAAACAAATGTGTAAATAAATACCTGTTTTCATGCCGATATATTTTTTTTGCCTCTTAAACAAAGACAGACATGGTATTATGCATAAACATATAAATTAATAAAAATTGTACATTTCAATAAAGTCATACGTTTTGTTCATTTCTTCACTCTCTCTTTCACACACATCTAATTCTGAGCTTTCACACCAACAACAATAATTTCTTTGAATATTTTTGCTTGCTGTTTCTATCCATATTCATAGAGTTTAAGCCTGGAAAAAGGTTTTAAATTTCCAGGTCATTCCAGTCTTACACTTTGCTTGCAACTGGGCCAGGAGCTTCATACCCTTGAAAGAGACTGTTTAGGAACTGATTAGTAACTCCAGGTACTTCGTTTGGCAACGTGATTCAGCCTTGGTTTGTCAAATACAGAGACAACAAATTAATAAGCATTAAAGTACGGTTTATGGGTTGGGGTTTCTGTTATCAACGTGTAAAAACTCATCTTCAGAACCAATCTCTGCTTAAAATGGTGATCTGCACCATGTAATCTACTTTCAGCAGTTATCACCGGTTATTGCACCATAAACTGCAGAAAATACGAGCAGAGTTGCTCTGTCTGCCTTTACTACCGACGGCTCCTATGGCGGAGGGATATTTCAGCTGGATACACTCAAATGTAGTGAAGGCAGGTCTCATAATAATCCCTATTTCGTCACTTATTTTAGAGCCCAAATAAGCAATTTCACTTTCAGAAACCTGCCCAAAAAAACCGCAACCCGTGACTCATGAAATTTAGAAGCGCTTTTAGAAAAAAGAAGCCCAAAGTCGCATGAAATAAACAGTCTTTGGCAACAGCGCGGGTCTGTTTTGCTACAGTTTTCTAGCACTCTTGAAACTACGGAAAGCGCTGAGGGTAAAAGAAACACAGTCCGGAGAGCGCGGGGGGGGGGGGGGGGGGGGGGGAAACATTAGGGAACGGTGTTTGTGTTTTGTCGCGCGATTAACGGCGACAAAAAAATTGTTGGCGTTAAAATGGGTTTACGTTAACGCTGTTAATAACGCGTTTAACTGACAGCACTAGAAATAATATTTTGTTTAAATTAAAGAACCAAAGTTCAACTTAAAGAATGTGCATTGAGGTTAAATTAGCTTCACTAATTTAAACAACATTTGACATGTGTTTCAATCCATTCACAATGCAAAGCCCAAGTTAACCAGTACATTATTTTGAGTAAATAAGATTCTGAGGACCGGTTTGTCCTGTAAAATCATTTAATTCAGAATTGCTTGCCTTTGTTTATGCGATTCTACCTCCGGGCGCTAGGGGTCGCTGTAACGATCAGTCGCTAACCTGGTTAAAGTCTAAAGTTATCAAAATTTCCTTTAAAACAGACATTAATATTCAATACTAATGCGGGAACAAGGCTCATAGCTCTATCGGCCGACGGCGGAGCCGAACGATTAAGCTTTATGCTCTAAAACAAGCTCCGTTTGAATGTCTGGAACCGGATGTTAGCAGGACCTAATAGCATTTTGGCTAGCGGGCATTCGGCGCTAACAAATGGTTTTTTCTTGGCGGGCTAGCGTTTAGCTCTGCAGCTATGAGCAAACCAACAGCGTGGTCGGGCAGCTTGGCGACGCGTGGTCGGGATAGCTTGGAGGCCTCGACTGATGTCCATTTAATAGTCTGATCGCTCAGCTTGTCTGGTGAGGGAAGGCATCCACCGTCTCGCGTCTGCTTTCCTGCAACAGTTGACAAAAATGAACAAAGCTGTTTCGGCATCCCTTACTTTGCGGCTGGTTTGCGCAGAAGTCAGAGTGAAACTTAGCTCTGTCCCAGCAGTTCCTCCGATGCCATTGAGGTCCTCCATTGAAGCAGACAGACGAGTTTAGAAGACCCTGGGCCCATGGTCCGAAATGGTTTCCTGGTCTGCTCCAGGACGAGGTGGTCTGAGCAGCTTGGAGTCTGAAGAAGTCTGCAGAAGTCTGGGCAGAAGAGATGTGGGAGCTGCAGGAGAGGGTCTGAAGAGGGGGTGGTCAGAAGCACCCTGCTGAGAGAGGAGGTCCTTTGTGCCTGTGAGGGTCTCATGTTTGCAGCAGGAGTGGAATTCCTTTTGTTACCTCCTCCATACTACATGGCCAGAATTCAGTCTGATATCAAATATTATTATCATGGCGTTATTATGGCACAACATGAAGATATGTTGTTGTTACTGAGCTGAACTTGTTCAGATTTGGATAAATATAAGTAAAGCTGATCTGACCAGCAGAAGATTCTTTAAGAACTCAGGTCTAAACTCTGTAACTTATTTGAGCAGGACAATTCGTCCAATGGTCTGAAGCAAACAATAATATAAATGACACTATTAACACTTACAGACTGATGACTGAAAGAACTGATGTTTACTGAGGAGAGACCTTTTTCAACCTTTTAACTTAATTAACTGTTGCGCTTTCAAACACTTGTACTTAGACTTCCTCTTTGGAAACACATACGTTCGTTTATAATATCTAGGTATGTAATTTAGATGCTACAAGCCAGAATAAAAAAGCAAGTGATTGAATATGCAAGGAGATGTAGAATGATGGTCAAAGATCTATCTATATTGTTACACAACAAATATTTTTTACGGTTTTTCCAAAAAATAGTGTTTAAAGTTTTTTTCATTTAAATAATAAAGTTCAAAGATTATAATTAGTCTAAATCATCCAAGCTAAACACAACATTACCCTTTATAATGCCCCTCACTTTGCTTTGAGCCGTTTTTTTTCTACCAGTGGATGGGCTGACTGTTTTTAGGCATTGGAACAATTTATCTTGTGTATAAATGACATGCCCTGCTAGCTTCATCCGTCAAACAGCATCTAAAGGCCAAGAATGTGTCCGCATGGGTCTCTTGGGACCCAGCGTTGTCAGTTCAACCTAACTGCCGTGACAACCGCTGTTCATCATGGAGGGTCAGCCAACGGGAGGAGGAGCAGGGAGCAAATGGACTTGTCAGCATTAGAGCGACACGAGCAACCCCACAGAGAAACTCTCAGCAGGACAAAAACAACTGAGAGCCCATTAGTTGGGTGGGAGGGCAGAGGCTGCCAGTCACTGGAGAGCTTGGCTTCTTTGGGCGTGGAGAAGTTTGCTTTGGGTGAGGATGGGAAAATATCAAGATGTTCCTCGCTACGTGGACCTAAAGCATTTTCATAATCATTTATGAGACTTTTATAATGGTACCTAACAGCCACACAGAAATTATTATTTAAGTATTTAATCATGCAAAAAAGAAAGCTTCCAAGACTGAATACAGCACACCATATTAGGATTCACTAGGTTATAGTGCCACCTTCATAAATAATAACTGAATTTTTATAGTGCTGTTTTTATTTGTCTGGTTTTTGGCAAACATAGATCTTTGCATCTCACATAAGTGTTAACTCACCCCTGAATTCCCCAAAACAGTAAGCTGTCAAACATTCCTGCTTTTATAGAGGTAGTCAGTCATAATGTTGCTGATGAATTATTAAGGTGCTACTTACCATCTTAAATCCTATTGAACCAGTCAAGGTTGCTGATATGGGCGGACAAACATCCCAATTCTCCCGAGCCCATGGTAGATGGAGGGCCCACAACTTGGCCCTCCCTCGACCAAATAAAGGTTTTTAGTATTCAAATAAGCCTGTTTGTGGGAAAAATGTAGGCCTAATATTTAAGTTACATAAAACCATTTAAAAATGTTTTTTTCTTCCTAATTGTCCTTGGAGCAGTTGTCAAAAACACCCCCATCCCAAACACAAAAATGGTTAGACCACTGACACAACTTTGGGAGTGGTGGCCTTGTGGTTAGAGCATGTGTCCTGGGACAGCTGAATGTTCCCCGGTTTGAATCCCACAGACTGCCACTCTGGGTCCCTGAGCAAGACCCTTAGCCCTAGACCCTGACAGTCCACTGCTCCCTAAGGGATGGGTTGAACTCATGGGACAACTATAATTACAATGTATAAAGGGGGGGAGGGACCAGGGTGGTCCCCGCTTTTCGCCCAGTGACTACTGGAGATAGGCACCAGCATTTTGGAGGGATCACCTGTCTATTACAGGACCAATACAGACATGACTGACAGACAGCTGTGCACACAGACTTACTTTAAAGAGCACTATTGAACCTATAACATGCATGTTTGGGGCATATAGAAGGAAATAGGAGTACCTAAAGAAAACTTACAGTGAGAGCATTGTTACTCTTCCCAACACATCCAGGGTTCCTACAGAAGGACTGGTTGCTGTACTTCCATTTAGGTACATGCACAGACATTTTGGGGGACAGGTGCTGAAGGCAAAAAAAAAGGGCACCCTTCGACAAATTTATTTATAAAAAAAACACAGCCGGGTGTATTTCACTTAGATATTTATTTTTGTTATAACGCAATCAGTAAATGTCTAATCAGAGAGGCTAACCTAAATGATCAAATTGAATAACTAAATGAATACCAGGCAAAATCAGGCAGAACATGGTCATATTGTGCCTGACTTTCAATAACTAAAAATATATTAAATAATCATCAAAAACTACTCCAACCTAAAACTTATCAAAACTGTGCTCTGACTAAATAAAGTAAAAATCAAGAATCTGATATTCTTTACAAAATACAACTATTTACTAAAGAGGCGAGACAGCAATTAATGTCCATAATGGCCCCCATTATTATGTTACTTCAGCTATGTAACATTTTCCTATTTATTCATGAATTTTGAATGGTGCTCTGTATCATAATGCATTATATTTACCCATTTACATATATTAGCCTGTAATGTTAATTACCTACCAAACTGATTCCTCAACTATTGAAATAGAAATGCTTGGATAAAAAGAACTGATTAACTAAAGGGGACAGAAAAAAAAACAGAGTTTTGGCCAGGATGCTGTCATTATGAGTGCAGCAGTGCATATTTGTTTCTATTTCCAACACTTTATTATAAGAGCAACTTGACATTCTTTTCCAAAAATGGTTGTGGTCAAGGTTTTTTTCTTTCAGACTTTCACATCATTGAAATTAAGATTTTAAATGAAACAAAAAATTGTGAACAGGTTTAATTTGTAAAACAGTAAAACTGTCCAGAAATTCTCTGCCTGTGTGTCTGTTTGCTGCAGTTGTCATTATCTCTCTCTTTCTCTTCATTAAAGCTGACAAAGTTCAGTAAACAGCTGCAGAAGGCTTTGAGTATAAAACCTGTAGGTTATGTGTTGAACATGGATGCTCTTCGTATGTAAAGGCAATGGGTTTTCAGCAGGTGTGACACCTAAATGCCTCCCACCCCTCTTTTTGGGAAACATTGGCCCAGAACCCATGTTATGTTTTGAGCAGCGCTATAATGTTGGATATTGTGCTTAATTTTGCACCAAACAACATTGGGGACTGATATTACCTGTCTGTCTGATGCTACAGGTCAGAGGAAGAGTGTCTTGGCTGCAGCGGTTTGATCTGCCACTCAGTACTGCATGAGGACTAAGGTAAGTGGAGAAGGCCTGTGCGTGCCGTTGATCCGACCAGTGCAGAATTCTTACAAGAACTTAAATAAATAGCTAAATATCAAAACCGTTTTGGTTGGCAACGATTGCAGAGGGTAATTTTTACTTTTACAGATTGATGAAAGAAGAAATAATTGGGCTCCAGCAGAAAGTGCAAGTGCTTGAGCACCGCTAGGGGTCTATCTGTGCAGGTTCTATTTCCCAAATGTTTTCCCGCCAATTAAAATTACTAACTGGATCAAAACCTCTCGTCGCCTTCTCTGGTATCACATTAAACATTTTTTAAACTATACAAAACAATATCATAAAATTTGTCAATTGATTTATTTTGCATTTTTGAAATCTTCACATTTTAAAACCTGTTACTTGTAGGTCATTTGGATTGCTTCATATACCACTGCATCAAAGCGGGTTTTATTCTATGTTAAAAGTCTGCAATTGTTCAATAAAAAAAGACATGTACTATGATAGTACTGCATGTCCTTTTCCACACTTCCAATAAGGGGTTTATCCACTGTGAAAGCGTAATAACAGTGATTGTGTGGATTTTTTTCGGCGTTGGACACTATCAATGAACAAGAACCAGCTGCTCTGACACTACCGTTTCCTTTAATGAGGCTGACCTTTGATATCTCCCTAAATGTTCCACTCTTGTAACAATTAATGGAAGTGACAGGCTTCGACTAATTACTTCGTGCTTTGCCACTGACAGTCTTAATGAAGGCATCATGGTTTAACAGTTTATGTTTACTGGATGCTACTGATATCACATGCAACCCCAGATAGTTGTATCACCGTTGAACGGATAAACTCCTGCTTTTGTCATGAAAAAACCCTCACAGAACCATTCTTCCTGCATTTAGGCCTGAGGTCTAAAACCAAGCATTCAAAATTGTTTTCAATTACAAACTGTAGAATTTGGCACTGGTTTTCAAGGACCCTCTCACTGGTTGTTGATTATACTTAACATAGGTAAATAAAAAAGAAACACTGGGGCTGCCTTTTAAGATGCAGTCACATTCAAGAACGTCATGTTAATTTTGGGCTGTTATTAAATTTTTCCACACTTCTTGGTAAAATCAGAATTCATTGAAATTGGTTCAAATGGGCAGGCTGAACTTTTAAGTGTATTCCACACAACTCTAACGGTATGTTCACACTGAACGCGAACAAGGCAAATTTTTCTCATTGGTCGCCTGTCATTGTTTGCTTGACATTTCACCTCTCTCTTGCAAACAATTGGTGCTAACGCAGCTCGCTTCACCACGTCATCAAATAGAAGGAGCGTCTATCTGCTTGTCGGTTTCTACTGTCTGTTCAACATAACATGGTGGACATGGATTTTACCAAGCAAGTCACAGTGCGGTATGTAATGTGGAAATCAACGGCGTCAGCGCCCCTGGGTCCACCAGAGACACGCCCGATTCGGCGAGTACCACCACCTGGAGCTGAGTCTGGATGACGGTCCCTTCCAGCAGTACTTCCGCCTATCCAGGACCCAGTATGAGGAGCTGCTGTCCCGCATTGGGGTACGGATCCCTATGGGACACAAACTACAGGCGTCATCAGTCAGTAAATCAATCATTGCTCAATAAAAATATAGCCTAAGTGTACTGTCTAAATATGTAACATATTAAAAACATTTTAGCACTCACATAAACGGACAAGGAGGACCCTTAAAGGAGAATTGTGGTTTTAATGTTGCAAACAGAGGGTGAAATAAGTATTGAACTTGTCAATGCTTTTTCAGCTTAAATATTAAAATGGGACATTTGCCACAGAATTCACACAAAACACTGGCCACAACCCAGCTAATTCACACATACAAACAAATCAGAGTGAAATAGTTCACAAATAAAGTTAGAGGTAAAAACAAAAATTGGGATGCCACAGGTAAAAATTATTGAGCACAATAACAGAAATATACTGAATGTATAAACATTTTCTCAGTAATAAACCTTCAAGACATCTCCTTTATGGAGAAACCATTCACATGAATTGCTCATCTGTGATTTTGACCCATTCTTCCACTCAAATTGTATTCAACTCTTGAGGGTTCTGGGGGTCTGTTATGCACTCTCAATTTTGGTCCTTTCCACAGAATTTCAACCGTTTACAAGTAATTGACTGAGCAGTTCTAACAATTTTTCTTTTGTTTTAATTGAAACTAATCAAGAGTTTCCTTGTCTGTGCAGTGGGGAATATTGTCCTGCTTGCTTGGTACATCTCTCCATTAATCCTTCTTTCAGATGTCTTCCAGTACCACATGATGACAAACACATACCATGATGTTCACTCCTGCAACTTGCTCCATTGATATGGTACTTTTGGGAGGATGGACAGAACCATTCTTCCTCTAAACATAGTGTGTGCAATGACATCCAAAGAGTTCAGCTTTGGCCACATCTGACCAGATTACTGTATATTCTTTGTAGAAGAAGTGCCTCGAGATGGCATGTTTCATGAATTGGCGCTATATAAATAAAATTGAATTGAATTGAATTGAATATTCTGCCAATATTTTATTGGTTTGTCCAAATATTCTGTAGCAAACTCCAAACAGACTGCAACAAGCCTTTTCATTAGTTGATTCCTGCCGAGTGAGTATATATAGTGGCCACGGTGGCTACATTATGTTTTGGCTTTATGAGAAAAACTGTATATTTCTGGGTCCTTCTGAAGCTCCTTGGCTCTTGGACAACACCTTGGATTCTTTTGTCAGAAATCTTATGAGGGACGCCTGATTGTGGCTGGTTTATCTTGAAACTGTGTTACCTCCAGATTGTGGCTCCAGCTGTGCCAACTGGAACAGTCAGAAGTTTAAAACTGCAGCTATAGCCATTCCCTCTAGCATATTTTGCAAAAATGGTTTGAAAACCTTTTTATTTAGAGTTGCACACGGGCGCTGTACCGATCCGTTGTGGTGAAGAGAGAGCTGAGCCAAAAGGCGAAGCTCTCGATTTACCGGTCGATCTACGTTCCTACCCTCATCTATGGTCACAAGCTTTGGGTCGTGACCGAAAGAACGAGATCCCGGATACAAGCGGCTGAAATGAGTTTTCTCCGTAGTGTGTCTGGGCTCTCCCTTAGAGATAGGGTGAGGAGCTCAGTCATCCAGGGAGGACTCAGAGTAGAGCCGCTGCTCCTCCACATCGAGAGGAGCCAGTTGAGGTGCAGTTGAGGTGGCTCGGGCATCTGGTTAGGATGCCTCCTGGACGCCTCCCTGGTGAGGTGTTCCGGGCACGTCCCACCGGGAGGAGGCCCAGGGGAAGACCCATGACACGCTGGAGGGACTACGTCTCCCGGCTGGCCTGGGAACGCCTTGGGATTCCTCCGGAGGAGCTGGCCCAAGTGGCCGGGGAGAGGGACGTCTGGGCCTCCCTACTGAAGCTGCTACCCCCGCGACCCGACCCCGGATAAGTGGAAGAAGACGGACGGACGGGATTTGCACACAGCAGCAGAAATGGTTTCTAAATACTGGCAGATGCAAGCTGATTTCTTGGTTTTCCATGCCTTTTTGAGCATCCTTTTCTTCACGTGTTCAATACTTTATCCCCTTGTTATTTCTCTTTTTTGTTATCATTGACTGCATTTGTAGACTAATTTGCAACAATTTCTTTGTATGTGTTTAATACTTGGGTTGTTGCTGACATCTGATGGGAATTTGATGTCAATGGCCCCATTAGAAAAATAGAAATTGAGAAAACTTTGAGATGTGCAATCCTTATTTTCTCTGCTGCATGCTGCTGCTACAATTCAACTAAAAACAGACAAGTCTGTTAGGGGGACACAATGTAAAAAAATAACAGTTGTTTTAACCTGGTTGCATATGTGTGCACACCCTTAAACTAATACTTAGTTAATAAATACCCTACAACAGGATCTCAGTGTTCAGTCTCTTTGTTAGGACTCTTTCACCATGCCACAGCAGGATTTGGTAATATTTGCCCACATTGCTTTGTAAGAGCTCTCCTAGTTGATCAAACTGTGAGGATATTTCAGATTCTCAGCCATCTTCAGGTGACTCCTCAGATTTTCTGGTCTCTAAGACATTCCAAAACTGAAAATTTTTCTCCTGATGAAGCTGTTAATACATTGATTTGGACTCACTGTGATGCTGAAAAATGAAATATCTGTTCATCTTCTACTTTACTGGGAGATGCTAATAGCCGTTAGCTGCTTGCTTTTTTTATCCCCTATTGGGGTCATACTTCTGTTATTATTAAAAATAAAGGGCTTTATTTACTAACAAACTGAAAAAAATCAAAGTGTAAAATGGCAAAAAATAACTAATACACCAGCAGGACTTCATAATCTTTCCTAAAAACTTTGTATGCAACCAGAGTGAGTTACTGACGTAAAAATAAAAAAGTCAAATAACCTGGCTATGCACCTTATAGAGTAGTAGGAGAATTCTGCAGAGTGAGGGAAATAGGTATTTATGTCCTCCAGCAGCTTAAGCCTATAGCAGCAGTACTATAGCTCAGGATAACTTAAGCCACTCTAACTAAAAGTTTTGTCAAAAAGGACAATTTTAAACCTAGCCTTAAAGGTAGATAGGGTGTCTGTGTCATGGACTAAAGAATGAGTCCAAGGTTCCACCAACAGTCTGGCCTGCTAACCGGAGGTTTAGGGATGGGTTATAGAGCACTATATTGTGGTCACATTTCTTTCACAACAAAAAAACACTTGTCATTTATACAGAGGAGTATACAATTTTGTGAGCATTTATTTTGTCTTTCACAAACCAAATATGCACATGCACTGTGACCGGTTTTCCAAATATGGTTGAAGCCAATCAGAGTGAAGTCAACTTGGTAGAGCTGCATATCGTTACCGCAACCGATCCTTTTACTGAGAAGAGACATTTGGCCTGACAAAACAAGCTCAGGTTATTTTTTTAAATTTAATTCAAGTAAGATATGCAGCAATATCAACTACATGAAATGGTTTATACAGTGATGTTATGGCATCTTTAAGATATTCTATTGATCAATTACCTATGCCTCTGGCTACAAACTGTATGTTTCAGAATGTATACACTGTAGCATTTACTACTACAAAGTTTGTAGAACTTATACCAAACCTCAAATGGAGTTCACTACACTTTATTATTATTGTTTTTGTGGATAAGAAATTGTCTTTGACTGCTGTAGCAAACATGTGTGTATTTACTAACAAGTGATGGTGGCATTTCTCACCTTGTAGAGGCAAATATGTACTCTCCCACACTTCCCTATCTGCAGGAGTGATAAAGCAGGGCAAAGAGAGGCTGATAATGACTCAGGGAGAATGGGGCCAAATTCGCGGTGTAAACAGAGGTCGAATAAGCTGTCCCTGTGAGCACAGCTGACAGTGTTTAAGTTACGACATCTCCCTCTCCCTCTGCAGGAGCCACATTGTTCTCTGCTGCCGCCAGCACTGTTTTACAGCATAATTAGAACCCATTTTAATGAAAGTCACCCACATGTTGTACCTTTTCCCATCTGCACCACTCTCTGCCCTGCCTGAAGACAGATTTTGTGTTCAAGAGATGGAACGTAGTCTCTATTTTAGAACTGCTTGCTTTTCATGTTATATTTTCTGAGCGTGTGTGTTCATGTACATGATGCGTCTACAGCACAACCTTTTTTCACTAAGTTATTCTTTCAGACACAGGTTCACATTTGTACATTTTGTCAGCTTTAGATTCATCTTAAGATATAATCTTATCTGCACTAAATAAAAGATACAGTTTGTGCATAAAAAAGTTGAAGTACTTTGTTAAGTGCTGCATGATGTGAGTTTTCCTCCACTAAGCCTATGGCAATCCCCGTTAGCATGGCCTCAGAGGTCACCAAATTGGATGATGTGGCTTATATCAGCTCAACAAAAACAGGCAAATTGGAGCAGTCTACCAGTGCACATACTGGATAAGTTAATTCAATTCAATTCCATTCAATTCAATTTTATTTATATAGCGCCAATACATGAAACATGTCATCACAAGGCACTTTACAAAGTCAAGTTAACAATATGATTGCCTAATGAAGGTGTGTACTGAAAACATTAGAACTCTGCAGATTTCCACGACAACCTTTTAACACATAAGGTAAATATTAGCAATGTAATTATTTTTATTAATCCCAGTTTGACTTTTTGATACTAAAAGGACCTCGGCCTGTATTCCCAAAGATTCTCAGAGTCCTCTCAGAGAGCTCCTATCTTAGCCTAAAAATTCCTACAAAAGACTTAGATTAAGAGGGATTCGGATGCTGCTGAGAGTGACTCTGAGGAAGGAGAAAACAGAAATGTTCATCTTTTTGAGGAGGTGTGGTTGACACCATTGCTGGTTGTTGTTAGTTTCCGCAAGCGGAAACTAACAAGGAAAGTGCAACGCACGTTGACGTTACGTGAGTGCGTCATACCATACCAATTTTATTTATAAAGCACTTTAAACAACCACAGGACCAAAGTGCTATACACAATCATAAAATGCAAATGATCAACCATAAAACAATAAGAAAAATGGTACACAAAATTAGTAATGAAATTAAAGAAAATAAAATGCAGTAAAACAAATGATTGGCATGTGGGACAACCAGTAGATAAGGCGATACCCTGGAACATGAAGGACAGAGGGTGTGATAGCAGGACCAATCCTCTGACCAATCCCTGCGCTGCGGTCTGAATGGCAGGATTGGTCAGATTTTTTAAAGGCCTGCAGCTCCCACAGAGATGTAATTTTTTAAAACTCCTTTTTCTGAATACATAATGCATTAACTACTTTCAGGATGGAACGACCATTTTACCCAGCATTTCTGAACAGGATTACTAACTACAGTTTTAATGTGCAACTGTCAGCATTTTACTGGGATTGCCTGCTGGTATAAAGAAGTTGGATTTGGCAAAATGAGCAACATAAAATGGTGGAAATAAGGTGGAGAAAACTGAACAGGACAGAGGAGCAGCACCTCTGTCTGCACAGCTCTGGGAGGAGAATAAAGGAGTGTTGAAAGGCAAATCGATCATGGTGCCAATTGAAGCTCATTGCTGCAGATCAATTAGTCTTTTTCTCTGCTCTCACACAACAGCCTGGAAAGTGAGAAGCACTCTGTGGAGAAATCAAGTCAAAGATGAGATAGTGTCACACTAGCTAATTTCTAGATGACCATTTAGGCTAGACATTTGTAAAATGTGGCCCAAGGGCCATTTGCGAACTGATTTTGTGTGGCACTCCAACTGCATTTCAAGAAAGACTTGGTACACCAGCACAGGTGGCTCATGCAGATGGAAACTTTTTTATTTTTAATTAGGGCAACATTATTACAGATAATTTGAGACCTTACAATTGAAAATGTTAGGTACAATACAAGGTGTTCATTTTAATAACCACACTTTTTTCATTCTCTTTAATTTCATAGTAAATATGACCACATCTTTCTGAGAACTTAAACTTAAATGCAGACATTTGTGCATTAAAATCTGTTTTTAATTCATTTTTTAAAATGAACTAAATACAGCACGTTTTTTTCAAAGAAATACTGACCCAAATATATTATTCTTTTTATATTGCTTCAAAAAGAATTCTGTTTTTTCCCACCAAGCCAAAGATAATTTGCAAATGAAGAAAATCCATTTTTACATTTGGATCTGTTGTGATTTTCACATCCCTTTCCTACAGAGAATCTCACTAATTTGTCTGATCAAAATTATCATGTTTTGTACACCAGGTATTAAAAAAATTACAGCATCATTTTTCAGTCATCTTTTTGTCTTTAATATTGCTTTTCTGACACTTGAGTTCTCTTGACTTGAGAATTTTGGCCCACGTACTGAAAAAATTGGAGACCCCTGATGAATAGATACCAAAAATCATACAGCAAATACTTTCTCACCACTTTTACATCTTCCCTCTATGTATATAACATGGATATTATACTTTATTTTGTCTAGAGTGTGTATTCATGTATGTATTTTTCTGCAACTTTTTCCTTTTCTTTTTAATTGTTTATTACTGAGAGCATTTTTCAGTCTGTAAATAATATAAACATTCCTCTGTGCCATATTTGTGTGTTATATATTTCTTTGTAAGTTTTTTCCACTTTTTATTCTTGATTATTCCATACTTTCCCTATTATTTGTTTATTATGAGTTTATTTGTTATTAGAGCTGCGCCTTTAACCCGTCCAGCTGCTGAAACTAATGAATTTCCCTCTATGGGGATGACAAAGTTTATTATACCTACACATTAATAATTGTATGATTGTTATAGAAGTTTATGTGCTCATTTCAACCACAGTTTAGATGATGGATCAGCCAATCAGCACTCTCTGTTCCAGTGACGTGCGGTAGGGTTCATAGCTGGTGAGGCACTGACGTCATCAGAGTCAGATTTACAATTATATACACTCTACAACGTAGACTCATTGCAAAGTGCTAAAGGAGACTGATTGTACCAAATACATTCACCAAGAGACATGGAAAGAATATTGATTTTTTGATGAGAAAAATAAAAATAAATTATTTGTCATTTGATTGGTAACAGTGTATGAGTTATTACGGATTTCTGCATTTGTAACCACTTCAAAGACTATAACCCACATTACGCAAATTTCATTACAAAAACAAATATGAAAAATTAGCGCCGTCTTACCTCTACTAATAAATGAAGACCATGTGGCGCTCATTCTGCACAAAAATATCGGTCATTTTCCGGTAAAAGTTCTCTTTATCTTTCTTCAATTTTAAAAGTCTCTCAGTCTCAATGGAGATCACTGCCAGGGAGGAAAGCCTTCCTTGATCAGTCCTGTTCCGGCTGTATGTTTTGAGTCTTTTTAGTGCTTTACTTGTTCAGCATAACTCGCTATCACTTTACAGTTTTGGGATCAGGAGCGGTGCTCCTTGAGCGCCCCCTGCCTAGAGGCCAAGGAACTGCCGGCCTCACCTACAACCCGTTCTTTGCCGTGTATGATCGCCCAGCAGCACGAAAACATGTTACCCGCACACAGTATGATGATCAAAACACAATTCGTAATACACATACATTAAATTATGGAAAATCAGGTCATAACTGTTTGAACAATTGAATTTATGATCTAGAGACAGGATGATGCATTCACAGAATGGAAGCCAACGCAGTTAACATGGGATTGCGCAATCCCAGGGGAGGCCAAGCTCGCTGCGGCCTCACCGGCCTCGCTATCAAGCGCCACCAAGGATGTACATGGAAAATAGTGAAAATTCTGCGATTTTGAAGAAAATATGATAAAAATTGATGAAATTAGATAACAATTTAACTCTTTATTACAAATTACTGAATAGGGCTTGGGATTCGCGTTGCATTGTGGGACGTGGCGGCCATGTTGACGGCTACGCGAACGTTAACTTAACGCTGACATAACGTTGTTGAACGAAGAGACGTAGAAGTAGAATAGATAGAAAAAAGATGTTAAAATCCCGAAAAGGATCTGGAATTTACCGGGACACATTAAATAGAGAAGCCAGGGACTGGTATGTTGACAAAATCAGCATTCTTAATAATTTGGATCCATATGAAGTTCCAAACAATGAGTGGAGCACCGACGACGACTTATTGCCACCGTTTTGCATATCGGACGTCTTCTGCTACCTTGTTTGTGGTGTGAGCGCCTATACTTCAGAACAGTTCCGAAGCTACAAATCCTTGAAGTCTCATGTGCAGTTCACGAATGGAGGGGTTCAGGAGCTGCAGATCTTAAAGCCAGCGAACAGTGGGAACACAGTAATTCGTACAAAGGTAAGCTGCTCAGACGGGCTCTGGCACCTGCTAGTTTAGTAGCTGCTAACCGTTAGTGCTAACAACCACTCACGCATGTAATGTACTTTTAACTAGCTGCTATGTGTTTCAAAGGTGTAGTTAGTAACGAAGAGGATGAAATGCTATATCAACCGTCTCTGGGCGCGCATTCATGCGTGTTTGTGGTGTCGCGGTTGAAGGAAAGAAACAATGTAGGCTATAAAATAAAACCGTGCATCTTTAACTTACCAGAATGAAAATGCAGGGAACACACTCTCATTGACATCCGGATACTCTGGGAAGTTATGTTCGGTCGTCTTACAGCCGCGATCCAAGCGAGCCGACGACTCTTCGTTATCTCTGACACTTGTTCTCGGTGGTTGCGCCTCCAGGAAGGAAAGCGGTGGAAAGTTAACCCATTTTCTATGTTTTTCCCATGGCGATTGTGTGTTTTGCTGTTACAGCCCACAATACAGCAACGGTTTACCATGGTTGAAATCAAGTTAAGGTGAAATTAATCAAATTAAAACACGGCTGAGAGAGGGAGTACAGTACGCGGTAGTCATAGGCAGTAGTCTGAGTAGCGGTAAAGGAGGCCATCAACATGGCGGCCACGCGAATAATTACGTCATGACGCCCAAGCCCTATGAATCACTATCCGGTTGTTAAGTCGTGACGTAACCACACTCCAATAATACTGTTTCCGGGTCCAAACGCTGGGTCCGCTCTAACTGCTCTGACGCTTTTGCCCGACTATGCCGCAGTGCTGTGTCCCGTGTTGTTTAAATAAAACGAGTGACATTCAACTGTCTTTTTACCGCTTTCCATGTGACGAGAAAGAGAAGAGGAAATGGCTGCAGATGATAAGGTAAGTTACAAATTTTAAACAAATGAAGAAACTTTGTTCTGTGCCGCCTAGTTAAGATGAAACTAGCTAGCTACGGCGAGTTAGCTAACGTTAGCTTTGGCAACAGTCTACAGACAAGCAGAAGCATGAAGATGTGCGTACGTAGCAAGAAACAACATTAGACCAGTTTGATATTATGATAATCTGCTAACGTTTCTCATTTCTATAATAATTGAGCATTGTTGGAGGGAGTCTGAGATATAAGATCAGAATCATGGTTAATGGCCAGGTATAATTACATATTTGATTCTGATCTTACATTGCTCAGTGTACATACACAGAACAAGCCTGGCCAAATCCAATCTTGAAGAAGCTGTGTGTGTCTTAGTATGCTTGGTTTCAGGTTATGGAACAAACAAACCCCCTTTTAGTAAATTAGTGTTATATTATGTAATACAGTATTGTTAGGTATTATCAAAATTTCACCTGTAGTAGGTCAGTCTGGTCACTAGGAAGGTACTACAACCTTTGAATAATAATAAAAAAAATCCCTTTGGTGAATTAATGTAATTTGATTCTAAAAGTAATATTTATTAATAATTATATATTATTTTTTTTACAGACGTGAAAACTTCACTCCAAATTGCAACTCTAGGGTGTGCAGTTGGCATTTCCCCAATGGAAAAGCTGCTGGACCATCGCGTTTTGCTTGGAATGAGGGGAGGACTTTCCAATTCCCCGAGCACCTCAGCCATCTCCCTAAACGGAAGAAACAAATGGTCCCTAGCATTGGTGAGGATGAGGGAACAGATGCTGACATGGTAACTGCAGAGACCCCATGTACTTCAAAAAGTCTTGTGGCACTTGAAGTGGAGAATGACATGCTGAGGGAAGAGAATGACAAATTGAAAAAACAATTGGAGAAACAAAAGCAAACTTTTTCCTTCAGTCAAATTTCTTCCAGCCCTGACAGAGTTCAATATTTTACTGGATTGCCTGATGCTGCCACTGTCCTGTTTTTGGAAGCGCTTCTTTCTAAATTCGAGCTACAGTATCATTTTGATTGGACTGTCCATATGATGCCCCTAATTGATCAATTGCTCCTGACCTTAATGAATCTTAGACTAAATTGCGGTCACGTAGACCTTGCAACAAGGTTTAATTGTAGCACAGCCACAGTAACCAACATCTTCACCACCGTCATTAGTGCCCTGTATGATATTTTGTATGTCGGTTTGCTTGAGAACAACATCCCCTCCACAGCCAAGAATAAAACATCGCTGCCAGACTGCTTCCAGCCCTTCCCTAACTGTAGGATCGTCCTCGACTGCACAGAGGTTGCCGTCTCTAACACCGAGAGGTTTGATGCACAGTGCCATTTGTACAGCCAGTACAAAGGACGAACCACACTTAAGGCTTTATTTGGTGTTGCGCCTAATGGAGTTATTACCTTTGCCAGTGACCTGTACGGTGGGAGTGCCTCAGACAAGGCAATAACAGCTGGCAGACAAGGGCTTTACAATTCGTGACATTTTGCCAGAAGGAGTTTCCCTGAACATCCCGTATTTCCTCGTCAACGGACAGTTTACGCAGGAGGAAGTGAACAATAACCGATTAATTTCAAAAGCTAGGATACATGTGGAGCGTGCAATTCAGCGACTGAAAGCGTTTCACATTTTGGACCACATTCCATACCAGTTCAAACTAAATGTAAACAAGATAGTTAAAGTGTGTGTGTGTCTTACAAATTTACAAACACCCATTCTCTGTCAAATTGGATGAGTTAACTGTATTTAACTGTTTGTATATGCATGAATTTCTGTATATTTGCTTGCATATTTGATTACACACTACATGTACTTACTATAGAGTTAAAAAAGACTGTTAATGTAAGTAGGGCTAGGGTAGAATTAGGGTTTGGTTGAGGGTTAGTTTTACAAGTTCTATATAGCATGAAGGGCTTACAAACTATAATAATAAATATGATATGTAATATTTGATATATAATAATAAATAAAATACCTGGCTTGTGTGAAATGTCAAAGTTTCATTTATTTTCTTAAAACTGTGAGAGTTGTAAGGATAGGAAAATCTTTATAAAATATAGGCTACACAGCATTTTATCTTATCTTAATGTAAAGCACTACAAACATTCAACATTTATCTTAAATTACTTTAAAGCAGTTCAAAATCTTTCAGTTATGCACAAAAATAGGCTACAGCAGATTAAATGTAAGAAGCCACAACAAAAGTATTTACAGAAAACAAGGGGACACACTGGTGAATACATTTAACTAATATCACGTTTCCCTGTTGATTACTTCCATAAAAGCTTTAGTGGGTAGATTTGTTTTCTTAAAACTGGGAGAGAATGTAAGGTAGGAAATCTTTATAAAATATTTCAAGAGTGTCAATGTTCACAGCCCATGTAGGATCTTTTAGCACTGGCAGAATGACAAGGTCAAGAGGTGTCCACACAAGCAGTTGACAGCTGTTAGCTCCGGTCAGGTGCAGGTTTCCCTGGATCTGATGCCAGTAGTTGTGATTTTTTTTTAGTGTTAGGGAACCAACCACTTCATCGAACTCCATGAAAAAGTCCCTACTCTCCGCTGCCTGCAGGATAGTCTTGGTTCTGGCTGACCACGGACACTTGACTTCAATCACGCAGTTTCCAAACACCGTCCCATCAGGAGATCCACCAAGCAGGTCCCTATCAGATAGGAACAGTCCCCTCTCTTGTATGACAACACCAGTGCGCTCAGTGTATTCCTGCTTTGCCCTTGGCTCATGCAGGATTCCCCAATCACATGCCTTGGGGGGAGGGGATAAAATACCACTGAGTCTTAATAAGTGTATTCTTAGACACAGATGCCTTCATTTTAAATATTCACTTATTAACTACAACTAACTTTAGATCCTTCTTTGAGGTTGTACAGGCCAAGCACGGTTTTGAATAAGGAAGGCGGGTAAGATTTCCGCTTGACTGCTGCCAAGACCAAACCAAAGTTACTTGCTGTTATCCTTTTCTTGCGATATGTAAACCTGTTAAAATAAACCAACAATTAGAGAGACCAATTTTGCTCAACAATTGGCATTACAGTTTCATGTAAAAACAATCTGACATTCTCTTGCACACTTCTACATTTTGAGCAAATTTACAGCCTTTAGCAGACAATTTGGAACTGATCCGCAGCCAGTCCACAGTTGGTGAAAATCCGGGGTTAGAGTAAATGACAGCAGAATGTCATCAGGGCTAACTTAGTTATGCTTGTGTTGTCTGTTTGCATGCGTTTAAGGTTCAGCGTGTTAGGCTCTCTGAACCACCAGAGTATACTTTCTTACCATAGTGAGTTCTTAGCCTGGCCAACAGTTGCTTCCTCAATCTGCTGCTTCTCCTGATCATTGACAACAAGCATTGACAGCACATATAGAGCCTTGTCCTCAGCTTGGACAAAACCTGGGCTGGTCACCAGCCCATCAAACATCTTGATTGGGAGAGTCTAGATTTAAAGTTAGGCACAAGTTGTGAAGTCAGTGAGGTGTCCACATACTTAGCCACATAGTGTATACAAAATACATTTGAAATGAAAGCAATGGTTTACATACAGTACATACATACATACGTGTAGTTTACCAAATGTATTATGAGCCTAAATTATGTATTGTTATTTTTTAACTATATTACACAGTTTGAAACCAACCCCTGGTTCAAATTTTGAAAAATTAAACATATAACTGTCATGTTCGGCTTGAGATGTTTCGCCCACATGCAGAATACACTCGACAACAGGTAGATATAGAAAAAGGTTTATTTAGTAAGGTAACTGGAACGGCCAGGCTACGCCGAACAGGATCGGAACGAGAACCAGGAGGACGGGGGGAACCGGATCAATCTAGGGGAAGGAGAGATGGATTAGCTACAGAAGGGGAGCGAGGGAAGGGTGCTGCTGGACGTAAGCTTACCACTTAGCAGGGAAACCAGACCGGGGAGGAGGCAGTGAGGCTCAGCGCTTGTTAGGTGGAGCCACAGGTGTCTGGGAGACCAGAGAGCAGAGGCAAAGGTGGGTCCGAGCAGCACCAGGATATCCAGGGTCCAGAACAGCAGGAGAGACCAGTAGATGTCTGAAGAAGATGGGGGTCCGAGGATGAGGAACTGACTTTGAGAGGAACACGGAGGAGTCCAGAACAGGAGCCAGCACGAGTGAATGTCCTTGAGGAGTCAGACACGGGAGGAGGACTTCGAAACACGCAGAGGAACCTGGGAGACACAAAGGTAAGAACAATCTTAATGTTTTCACCGAGGATTTGTAGAGCTGGAGGCTACGGCTTGGTTGCATACCACGACGGTAACACTCTGGCATCTTCCTGCTGTCTGTGAGCTGTTTAAATGGAGCTGTCTGGTGCTGCTCAACCATCCGCAGGTGTGTGGGCTCCGCCCCCTTGGTCAACACCGAACACCTGTGGAAGGAAACAAGTGCAGCAGAACCGGCAGCAAGCTACACGGTCCTGCTGGCTGAGTCCTGACACCACCCCCCCCTCAAGGGTCGCCACCCGGCGACCCAGAAGAGGAAGTAGAAGGACGAGAGGCGATGAAGGCGTCGATAAGTGATCCGGGATGGAGGAGCCAGGGAGCCAGGACCGATCCTCCGGACCGCGACCAACCCAATCCACGAGGTATTGGACACCTCTACCTCGTGGACGGGAGGCCACGATCCCTTGGATCACACGTCCCTGATGGTCCTGGGTGGGTGGAGGGGGTTCGGCCGGAGGGCACAAGGGACTTGACACGACGGGCTTGATCTGTGAGACATGGAAGGTTGGGTGTACACGGGAGTGGGACGGGAGACGAAGACGAACAGTGGTGGGACTGATGACTGAGGTGATTTCATATGGACCGGTGAATCGGGGAGATAACTTTCGTGCGGCTGCTCGGGAGGGGAGGTCTCGGGTGGACAACCAGACTTGCTGACCAGGGTGGTAGGTGGGGGCTGGAACCCGCCTCTGGTCAGCGAACCGACGATTCTGCTCAGCGGTTTCTTGAAGGGCTTGGTTAGCCTGGGTCCAGATCTGACGGCAACGGGTGATGTGGTCTTGCACAGATGGAATGGTGATTTGGTGATTGTTCTCGGGAAGGAGTGGTGGTTGGTATCCTAGGGAGATCTCGAAGGGTGAGTGGCCAGTGGCAGAGGAAACGTGACTGTTGTGAGCATACTCAATCCAGGGGAGGTATTTATTCCATTCAGTGGGGTTCTTGGATGTGAGGCAACGGAGGGCGGTCTCCAGCTCCTGGTTCATCCTCTCTGTCTGACCGTTGGTCTGAGGGTGGTAACCTGAGGTCAGAGTATACCGGGCCCCAAGGGCCGCGGCAAACTCCTTCCATACCCGAGATGTAAACTGGGGACCACGGTCAGACAGGATCTCCCGAGGAATTCCGTGAAGTCGAAAAACATGTTTAACCAGGAGCTGGGCCGTAAGGAGAGCGGAGGGGAGCTTGCGGAGTGGAATGAGATGACAGGCCTTGGAGAATCGGTCGACCACAGTGAGAATGACGGACATGCCTTGGGAGGAGGGGAGTCCGGTAACAAAATCTAGTGCAATGTGGGACCAGGGACGTTCGGGAACTGGTAAGGGCTGAAGGAGGCCGGCGGGAGGTCTGTTAGATGGCTTATTTTGTGCGCATATGGGACAGGAGAGAACAAACTGCTTAACGTCCTGGAACAAAGTGGGCCACCAAAAACTTCGGGCGATGAGAGTCTGAGTGCGATGGATTCCGGGATGTGCAGAGAACTTCTCTGAGTGAGCCCATTGAATAACTTGAGATCTTACTGAGAGAGGTACGTAGGTACGATTCGGTGGACCGGTTCCGGGGTCTGGGTCTGTAGGCAGGGCACGGGTGATGAGATCCTGGACCTCCCACTGTAGAGCTCCAAGCACACAGGAGGGGGGTATGATGGCTGCTGGTTCCTTCTCGGAGTCGGGGGAGGTGTACAGACGGGACAGGGCGTCAGGCTTGACGTTCTTGGACCCAGGGCGATAGGAGATGGTGAGATTGAAACGGGAGAAAAACAGAGACCAGCGGGCTTGACGGGGATTTAATCTTCTGGCAGTTTGGATGTATTCCAGGTTCTAATGGTCCGTCCAGATGAGGACCGGCTGCTCGGAACCCTCCAACCAATGTCGCCACTCCTCCAGGGCGAGCTTGATGGCCAATAGCTCTCTGTCCCCGACGTCGTAATTTCTCTCCGCCGGGGACAAACGCCTGGAGAAGTAGGCACACGGATGGAGCTTCTGGTCTGCCTTGGACACCTGCGATAGGACGGCTCCCACACCTGTGTCGGAGGCGTCGATCTCGACAATGTACTGCTTGGAAGGGTCGGGGTAGATGAGGATGGGTGCTTGGGAGAACTGGTTCTTGAGACTGACGAAGGCTAAGTCTGCGTCAGGAGTCCAGATGAAAGGGATCTTGGTGGAAGTGAGTGCGTGAAGAGGGGCGGCGATCTGACTGTACCCACGAATAAATCTTCTATAAAAATTGGCGAAGCCCAGGAAGCGCTGGAGGTCTCTTCTGGATCCGGGTTTGGGCCAGTCGAGAACTGCGCGGATCTTCTCGGGGTCAGATCGCACTTGGCCCCCCTCCAGGATGAGTCCAAGGAAGGTGACGGAGGATTTATGGAACTCACACTTCTCGGCTTTGACGAAGAGTCTGTTTTCGAGGAGACGTTGGAGGACTTGTCGGACGTGCTTGTGATGTTCTGATGGGTCACGGGAGTAAATCAAAATATCATCCAAATAGACAAAAACAAAAACATTAAGGAAATCTCTCAGAACATCGTTAACCAGGGCCTGGAAAACTGCAGGAGCATTGCACAGGCCGAATGGCATGACCTGGTACTCAAAATGTCCAAGTGGTGTCTTGAATGCAGTCTTCCACTCATCTCCCCGGCGGATCCGCACTAAGTGGTAAGCATTACGTAAGTCCAGCTTAGTAAAGATGGTGGCTGATTGAACTGGTTCTAATGCGGAGGAGAGGAGCGGGAGAGGGTACTTATTCTTAACAGTGATGGCGTTTAAGCCACGGTAGTCTATGCAGGGCCGAAGGGAACCATCCTTTTTGCCCACAAAGAAAAACCCTGCCCCTAGCGGAGAAGACGAGGTGCGTATAAGCCCTGCGGCTAGGGACTCCTTAACATATTTCTCTAAAGCTAGGCGTTCGCTCTGGGAAATGTTATACAGGCGGCTGGATGGCAACGGAGCACCGGGCAGGAGGTCAATTGCACAGTCATACGGGCGGTGCGGGGGAAGAGAACTAGCCTGCTCCTTACTAAAAACCTGACCCAGGTCGTGATATTGTCTCGGCACTAACTTCAAAACATCGGGGTCTACCTGAGCGCAGGGCAGAACGGGGGACTGAGGCGACGGAACAGCCGACTGTAAACAATTGGCGTGACAATTAGTTGACCAGGTCTCTACCCTACGGCCAGCCCAATTGATCTGCGGGTTATGATGTTGAAGCCACGGGAAACCTAGAACCACGGGTGCCTGCTTAACCGGAAAAATGAGGAAAGAAACACGTTCATGGTGATTACCAGAAACTACGAGTTCTACTGGAACTGTCTTGTGAGTGATCCTCGGAAGATCTCCCCCATCCAGGGCAGAAACCTGGAGGGGTGAGCTAAGGGCAACCGTTTCGATTCCGGCCTGTTGAACGAATGCTCTATCTACTAGGTTGAAGTCACAACCTGAATCAATTAAAGCTGACATCTTAAACGTATCTCGGCCAAAAACGACCACGGCAGGCAAACAAAGGCGTGGAGGAGATAACTGGTGTGGGTCCGTTGGTCTCTCCTCTACAACCGACGGACCTGTTCTTTTGGCCGATCGGGGCAATCTTTAATGAAATGGGCAGGAGAAGCACAATACAGGCAGAGCCTAGAGCTCATACGTTGTTGCCTTTCATCGGGCGTAAGTCGAACGCGGCCCAACTGCATAGGCTCTGGTGGAGAGGGAGGCGCTACAGCGGATCTGGTGGGGGTTCGCTCGCTAAGAGCCGGTCGAAAAACTGGCGGTCGCTCGAGGCGGCTCTTACTGCGCGCCCGTAAACGGTTGTCCAATCTGACCGCCAGAGCGATGAAATCATTCAAAGTGTCGGGCCGCTCAACACGCGCGAGTTCGTTCTTAAGGGACTCATCTAAGGACTGGAGAAAAACGGACGTAAGTGCTCGCTGTTCCCAGCCAGCAGCCGCCGCCACTGTACGGAACTCAATGGCGTAGTCCGCTACCCGTCTGCCCCGCTGACGTAAAGTAAGTAGTCGTTGGGAATCCTGAGCCTCATCTGACTCAGCAGCAAAGACTGTCTTAAACTCTGTAATAAAATTGTTGAAAGTGCAACCGAACTGCTGACAGTCCGGAAAACGGGACTCAGCCCACCTTAGTGCTCGGCCCGTTAAAAGCCGTAAGATAAATGATATCTTAGCATAGTCATGTGAAAAAGTACGTGGGGACCGATTAAACACAAGGGAACATTGAAAAAGAAAACCACCACATTCTCCAGCCTCTCCAGAGAACTTCTCCGGGGACGGCGAGGAGGACTCACTTACAGGCGGGGACGTAACTGCTGACGTCGGTTCAGGGGAGGGGCTGGAGGACGCGGAAGGGGCTGGTTGAAGGTTAGTAGCTGCCCTTGTAAGCCCACTACCGTGGCTTCTAACCCCCGAATCTGATCCTGTTGTGCTGTTACTGTTTGCCCGAGTGTATCTGTGGGATTTGTTTGGCCAGAGTGTTCTTCTGTCATGTTCGGCTTGAGATGTTTCGCCCACATGCAGAATACACTCGACAACAGGTAGATATAGAAAAAGGTTTATTTAGTAAGGTAACTGGAACGGCCAGGCTACGCCGAACAGGATCGGAACGAGAACCAGGAGGACGGGGGGAACCGGATCAATCTAGGGGAAGGAGAGATGGATTAGCTACAGAAGGGGAGCGAGGGAAGGGTGCTGCTGGACGTAAGCTTACCACTTAGCAGGGAAACCAGACCGGGGAGGAGGCAGTGAGGCTCAGCGCTTGTTAGGTGGAGCCACAGGTGTCTGGGAGACCAGAGAGCGGAGGCAAAGGTGGGTCCGAGCAGCACCAGGATATCCAGGGTCCAGAACAGCAGGAGAGACCAGTAGATGTCTGAAGAAGATGGGGGTCCGAGGATGAGGAACTGACTTTGAGAGGAACACGGAGGAGTCCAGAACAGGAGCCAGCACGAGTGAATGTCCTTGAGGAGTCAGACACGGGAGGAGGACTTCGAAACACGCAGAGGAACCTGGGAGACACAAAGGTAAGAACAATCTTAATGTTTTCACCGAGGATTTGTAGAGCTGGAGGCTACGGCTTGGTTGCATACCACGACGGTAACACTCTGGCATCTTCCTGCTGTCTGTGAGCTGTTTAAATGGAGCTGTCTGGTGCTGCTCAACCATCCGCAGGTGTGTGGGCTCCGCCCCCTTGGTCAACACCGAACACCTGTGGAAGGAAACAAGTGCAGCAGAACCGGCAGCAAGCTACACGGTCCTGCTGGCTGAGTCCTGACAATAACATTGTACAAAACAAAATGATTATGTGTTGGATGACAAAACCCTAGCTGAATTGTCATTGATTTAATGTTAGTGTAATTGTGATGTTTCTGCTAATTCTAAGGGAACATGAAAGTACAAAAGTAAAAAATCTTACCTGAGGTGTCTCTGGACTCAAAATCCACCCCATCCCTGTAAAACGCCCAAGCTGTAACAAGGATGCCTGAGCCCATTCTTTGTCCTCCTGGGTGACAGGTCTTTTGATGCCAGCTGAAATAATGGTATACAAATGGTTATAATGATAAAATGAGTAATGTATTTATCTCAATTTAATAGCCTTTTATTATAATCATCATTTATTTATGGCACACAATCTAAACTTTTCAAAAAAATAAGAAAAAAAAAATCTCAGTGTACATCTCAGCCTCACTGTCTTGCAAATATATTTCAATATGGTGATATGATCATGATTTTTCAGCTGCAATACAACACACCGCGAGTGTATGTTAACTTAAATACGATTAATCTCATTAGCAATAGCTTTAAAGGAGAAGTCCGGTCAAAATCAGAATTCAAACTGCTGAAAGTACTTTAAATATAAAACTACTACATACTGTGCAAAAAATTATAAGTTTTTTTAATTAATAATAATTCTCATTTAATCATGTTTATGTGGAGGAATCCATCTTGGTCAAGAATAGTACTGTCACCTCCCATTTTTTGACGTCACTCGGCGGACCCGCTGTTGAGCAAGTTTCAACGCTCTGTTTGTCACGGCGCATTATTTTCCAAGATCAAACTCAGTCGGGTCCTACAGTATATATCTATACACGCGTGTGTGTGTGTGTGTGTGTGTGCGCGCTCCGCGCAGCACGGCTTTGCACCGG
Organism: Fundulus diaphanus; assembly: GCA_037039145.1. Taxonomy (NCBI): domain Eukaryota; kingdom Metazoa; phylum Chordata; class Actinopteri; order Cyprinodontiformes; family Fundulidae; genus Fundulus; species Fundulus diaphanus. Next base: position 6,552,581 of record CM073130.1, on the reverse strand, counting down.
CGCTGCAGCTGAGCGCTCGCACACACACACACACACACACACACACAGCGGAGGAGAGATCGCTGAAGTGACTTAAGTTAGCTGATTATTATAGTATAAGTATTAAAATATAAGAGCATTCCAGCACATGCTGGGCTGAGCACGGCTTTGCACCGGCGCTGCAGCTGAGCGCGAGCACACACACACACACACACACACACACACACACACACACACACACACACACACACACACACACACACACACACACACAGCGGAGGAGAGATCGCTGAAGTGACTGTGTTGAAATAAGCAATGTTTTTTCCTCTTTTACCAGTTGTGTTGGAACATCCGATGGCCATGCACGTGGGCATTGTTGCTTCAGCAATAGCTCTTGGGAATGTCAGCGGTGAAGTCCTCTGGAAATCCGAAATAATTATTGATGATCGCAGCTGTGTAGAACGGCTCCTATTGACTTTGCATGGAAAGCGGAGAGAAATACTGTCGCCGCTTCCGCTCTTCCACGTCGCAGGATGTGATGTCAAACGCCCCTTACTGCCCATATTTGGGCAGTCATGTCAGCCCCCATACACAGTGATTCAGATGACAATTTATGTTTTTATTTTCTTATTGATTAAAGATAAGTTCATTAAATAACCACAAATGTATTAGTTTTAGTTATAGCTAATGATACCCTGATTTTTCCTTGTTGACCGGACTTCCCCTTTAAACCACATTACGTAGTTAAGAAAATAATTTAAACCACGCAACATCAACAAACTTATTACAAACCTTGTGTTGTGGATGGTGTCATCTCAGACACTCTCTTGGTTGCAATTTCGTCCCCCTTCGGAGCGTTGGCCTTCTTCCACACACATTCCACGTCGGTGCGGGACACATTTTTCTCAACCCAAATCAACAAAGCTGCCATATGATGGCACTTGTCCCTGCCGATTGGGCACTCGCATGTGCTGTACTTGACTGCCTGGCCCTCAACTTGCACCTGTATTGAAAATAATTTTACTCCCTCACCCTAACACTTCTAAAACACATTGCTGTCAGCGCTGTTACCATAACAATACTTCTGTAGCTAGCCCGGGGCTATCAGATCATACTACTAATTCCCTAGTTCCCTAAACCCTCTAAAACCTGGCTGTCACATATTTACTTTTTAATCCTCGTTTAGTTACATCCACAGTTATAGCAGTCCTGTATATTTTTTTTCTTTCGAAATACCTCACCCAGAACATGGAATATCACCTATCAGCTAGCTAGCTTACAGCTAACTCACCTCAACCTTGTAAACTTTCTTTGTTTACGAGGTTGTAAACTGGACTCTACCCTTAATTATGCCACCTGAATGATGCGCTACACTAACCACTCTGTTGGAGTTGAAGGAGTTTAAACCCTTTTTGACCGCCAAGGGTACCTCACTAAAGAAGGACGTGATCGTAAATAAATTTACAGGTTCCGCCATTGTTATTGATCTGGACGTGCTGAGCGCTTGGACCCGGAAGAGGCTAAACGTCACGCGTGACGTCAGACTTCACATCCCCATTTATATTATGTTATCATCATCATATATTTTCTTTCTTTCCATGATGACAGGTGAGGCCTGGCCTCACTTGCCTCCCCTGACTGCACGTCACTGCTCTGTTCCCACCATCTTCCCTGGTTAAGACACTCTTGGGCTCACTAAAAGTCCTCCTCACTACTCCTAACATTTTGTCACATTAGGAGCCCTCTAATAGTCTTCTCACACTTTGTGACTTTCCATGACACACTGTGCGACGTGGATTTAATTTCCTTTGGTAGAACGTCGACTCTGATCTGTGCACATTGTATGATCACCACTTACTACTAAATCGCGTACGACAATGAGAAACTTTGTCGGCATGCGCCACATCAGCGTCTGTCATCGATCCACAGCACTGGCTGGATTTAATATAAACAAAGTCAATTGTTCAGCTGCATGCTCTGCTTTTCAATCCCAAATCCTTCCAAGACAAAACCACAACCAAATAAGTTTAATAAAAAATAGTCCAGAAATAAATTAAAGAGTTGTCTTTGAATGTCTGACTTTAATCAAACATCAATGTCCTTTAATTAAAAAAAGGGAAAAAATTGGCAAAATGTCCCAGTTCAGTGCATAAAAGTCTGCTTCAGGCACAAAAATAAATACAACAGGAAGAAAAAATGTGTTGTTTCCAAATCATCAGTCTTGGTCTAGGCTGCCACAATAAGAGAACAATAATGAAAGCAGTCTGGTTTGTCCTGGGCGTGCAATCTGACATGCACACAGCTGATGAAGATGCACCTGTTTCCAGCCTTGGCTGTGTTTTTGCTATGGATGGAGCAAACAGGACAGGTTACCCCTCAGAGGGATGGATTCAGAAGTCCAAAACTAACTTTTTTTCTTTAGTCTCTCATTTCATAACGGCTCTGATTAGTAGATGTAGGTCATAGCACCTGTCACACTGACATATTCAGTCTAAATATCTGACCTGTCAAATATTGATCGCAGGTTAACTTTGGTTGCAAGATACTAACAATGGGGCGGTCCTTCAAACTGTCTAAGTGAGACGTAAGGCTCCAGATTTAGAGCCACCGCCAATGATTTCCCTACGATTTTCCTACAGTCTTCGTCTTTTATCTGTGATGGCCGAAAATCACTCAGTGTATACCGGGCATTATAGTCTAAGAAGCTTTGTGAATAGTTTTTATCTTACTAAGGTAAGATTATAAGAAAAGTCTTGGAACTCAAGAAATTCTTAGATTTTCCCTAGCGTCCTAACTTCTCTAAGGTCCCTGTTTACATGACAATGTTTTCTGGCTCCGGTCCTCCGGGGCTTCTCTCCTGCAGCTTTTCGATGTGTCCTCCAAACCAACTGGCTGAATCCTTCCTTCAGGATGTCAGTTAGCTCTGCAGAGGCCAACTAATGAGCCTGTCATTTCATCCAGGTGTGTTGAAACATTTAAAATCTGCAGGACACTGGCCTTTGAGGACTGACTTTGGCTACCCCTCATCTAATGTAATCCAGAACAGGAAATTTCCTTTTTCTGTGCACTTGTACTACTTCAGTTACTGTGATTCAAATCCATGTAATTGTGAACAAGCTATAGTCATTTTACTTTTTTAATGAAAATAAAGCAGTTCCCAAAAACAACCTTTAATGAACAACTCCCAGCAGAACCCTCTGCATGAATTCAATGGAACACCCCAGCATTAAAAATGTAATAAGTTATTTAGCACCAAGGTCCAGGAAAAGTGCTCTTTGTAATTACATTGATCTGAATTTAAAGCTTGTAAAATGTTCAGATTTAATGATAAAATAACCCATGTGTGAGTGATAATACTGCACTTTAAATGGTGCTCTCCTTTGGAAGAGTGCCAGTTTTGCCAAATGAACCATCTGGCAAATTTCATGCTAGCACTCGTCTTCATCCTGCAACATCTTTCTTGATCCATCATCTTTCCTTCTCCTCGGTGCTGTAAATGTCATCATCAAAGAAGGCTAACAGATGATTTCACTCACCCTTCAATAACACACACACACACACACACACACACACACACACACACACACACACACAATAGCAAACTCATGCTTAACTAATCAGCTCAGCATTCTCCGCTTGTCTCTCACTCCACTTGTAGTGTAGAATTGATGTCTGATTATGTCGGGTCACTCATCCAGATGGACCCACATTCAGACACCCGCCAGCCCCACCCTACACCACACCTGACCCATGACCTCCCATTGTGTTGCTATGGAAACCAGCTCTGTGGAGATGAGGAGGGGGGTGGAGGGGAGGCATCGGTGCTTGGTATTCCAGGCCTATCCCATGACTGGTTAAGATCCATGAATAGAGAGTGAACTGACCATGAACATCTCAACCCCCCGCCCTGCCACTCTGTTTCTGTTCTTTCTTCTAAAATCCACCTTTCCTATACTTGTCCTTTACCGTGCATCTCATCCCTCTTTTCTCTACCCTGGTGCCAGACAGATGGTTCACAAAACAAACATTTGTCTGAACTTCAGAGCAGACCTCTGTCTTTAACAGATAAACACGGGAAAGCAGGAGATTTTCCGAATATGACTAGAAGAAGAACATGACTCTTTGTGAGTACAGATGCACCCATTCATGACACATAAACACTATAATTGTGCTTAATATACGCTGTCAGCTTTAAAATTATGTTTTATTAAATGTTACTCTCATTTGATAAGCTGTCATTTTTGGGAGACACACAAAAATAGACAAATTGTTATATCTAGGCCTACTTTGACACACACGAGGAGAAGAGATGCGAAAGAAGCAACTTATCAAGGAAATGTACTTTCACTCTGATCAAATAATTGTGACGTACAAATAAAATTTACAGAATATAAACTGTTAATAAACAGCACCTTGAACACAAGAATTACATTATTTTAGAAATGGGTTATTAGTTATTTCAGTGCAGATAATTTGTTTAGGAATGAGGTACTATATTGGGTTTAATATCTATAATGTGGTAAACATGGTACCTATTGGCAACTGATTCCACAAGAGAGGTGTCTGATATCTAAAAGTTCTACTTAAGACATCAGGCCCACATGCAGAATACACTCGGTGACAACAGGTAAAGTTTCAAAAGGTTTTATTAAACTCAGGATAAACGCGGGGTCGCAGGGCGAATCTGCATCAGCAGGGAACAGCTCGAGCGGGAACACCGAACCAGAGGACCGGATCAGTCTAAAGGGGTGAGAGATGGTTCATTCTTGCGTGCTCCGCCCACCAGCCAACCACGAACACCTGCGAAAAAGCAGAGGCGGCAGGGCCAGCAGCGAGCTGCACAGCCCTACCGGCTGAGTCCTGACACCACCCCCCCCTCAAGGGTCGCCTCCTGGCGACCAAGAGGAGGACGTGGAGGGACGGGAGGAGAGGAAGGAGTCAATCAGGGACTGGTCGGGGATGGAGGAGCCAGGGAGCCAGGACCGATCCTCGGGACCGCGACCAACCCAGTCGACGAGGTATTGGAAACCTCTACCCCGCCGACGGGAGGCCACGATCCGTTGGATCTGCCATCCATTGTGGTCCTGGGAGGGTGGAGGGGGTTCGGCTGGAGGGCACAAGGGACTAGTGACGACGGGCTTGATCTGTGAGATGTGGAACGTGGGGTGGACTCGTGAGTGAGACGGGAGGCGAAGGCGGACGGTCGTGGGGCTGACTATTGAAATAATCTCATAGGGACCGGTGAACCTGGGGGACAACTTGCGGGAGGCTGTCTGGAGGGGATGTCTCGGGTGAAGAGCCAGACTCGCTGGAATCTGCGGTTCAGTTCGGCGGTGTTCTTGAGGGCTTGAATAGTCTGGGTCCAGTAGTGTCTACAGTGGTTGATGTGGTCTTTGGGGGGACGGCGATCTGTTTATTATCCTCGGGAAATAACGGTGGCTGATATCCTAGGGAGACCTCGAAGGGAGATAAACTGGTTGCTGTGGAAACATGGCTATTGTGTGCATACTCAACCCAGGGGAGGTACTTATTCCAGTCCGAGGGGTTCTGTGAGGTGACGCAACGGAGGCCAGCTCCTGGTTCAAACGTTCTGTCTGACCGTTGGTCTGCGGGTGGTAACCAGAGGTTAGAGCATACCGGGCCCCAAGGGCGACGGCAAACTCCTTCCAATGAATGAATTGTGGACCACGGTCAGACAGAACCTCCTGCGGAATCCCGTGCAGGCGGAACACGTGTTTGACCAGGAGCTGGGCCGTTTGGAGAGCTGAGGGGAGCTTACGGAGGGGTATGAGATGACAAGCCTTTGAAAACCGGTCTATGACTGTGAGAATAGTTGTCATGCCTTGTGAAGAGGGGTCCGGTAATAAAATCCAGGGCAATGTGTGACCAGGGGCGTTCAGGGACAGGTAGGGGCTGGAGGAGGCCCGCAGGGGGTCTATTAGAAGGTTTACTCTGGGCACACACGGGACACGAGAGAACAAACTGTTTGACATCTTGAGACATGTTGGGCCACCAGAAGCGACGGGACAGGAACGTGCGAGTGCGATGAATGCCAGGGTACGCTGAGAATTTTTCTGAATGAGCCCATTGGAGAACCCGGGACCTGACAGAGGAGGGGACATAGGTTCGATTGGGGGGACCAGTTCCGGGATCAGGGTCAGACTGTTGGGCTTGGGTAATTAAATCCTGGATCTCCCACTGTAGGGCTCCAAAAACGCATGTCGGTGGGAGAATGGGTGCTGGTTCCTTCTCAGAGTCGGGGGAAGAGTAAAGGCGGGACAGGGCGTCGGGCTTTTGGTTCTTGGAACCGGGACGATAGGAAATGGAGAGATTAAATCGGGGGGGAAAAAGGGACCAGCGGGCTTGTCTGGGGTTCAACCTCTTCGCTGTCTGGAGGTAGGCCAGGTTTTTGTGGTCGGTCCAGATGAGTACGGGCTGCTCGGACCCCTCAAGCCAGTGGCGCCACTCCTCCAGGGCGAGCTTGATGGCGAGCAACTCTCTGTCACCGAAGTCATAATTACGTTCTGCCGGGGTTAGGCGCCGGGAGAAGAAGGCGCACGGGTGCAGCTTCTGGTCACGGTCCGAGTTCTGGGAGAGCACTGCTCCCACCCCAGAGTCTGAGGCATCGATTTCAACGATGAATTGTTTCTTGGGTTCAGGATGGGTGAGGATGGGCGCTTGAGAGAACCTCCTCTTGAGGTCAGCGAACGCAGAGTCAGCTTTGGGATTCCAGGAGAAGGGGATCTTGACAGAGGTGAGTGCGTGAAGGGGGGCGGCGATCTGACTGTACCCTCTGATAAATCGCCTGTAGCAATTTGAGAATCCTAGAAAGCGTTGTAGCTCTTTTCTGGTCTCGGGCACCGGCCAGTCGAGGACTGCCTTGATTTTTTCGGGGTCAGAGCGGACTCGCTCTCCCTCCAGGATGAGGCAGAGAAAAGAAACTGAGGACCTGTGAAACTCACATTTCTCCGCCTTGACGAATAGTTTGTTTTCTAGAAGACATTGGAGGACCAGGCGAACATGGTGTTGGTGTTCTGTGTAGTTGCGGGAGTAAATGAGAATATCATCTAGGTAAACAAAAATGAAGACAATGAGGAAATCACGGAGAACATCGTTGACTAAGGCTTGAAATACAGCAGGGGCGTTGCACAGCCCGAAAGGCATAACTTGGTATTCAAAATGACCCAGGGGGGTCTTGAAGGCTGTTTTCCGCTCGTCTCCCCGGCAGATCCGCACTAAGTGGTAAGCGTTACGTAAGTCCAACTTAGTAAACATAGTGGCTGACTGAACCGGTTCGAGGGCAGAGGAGAGGAGTGGGAGGGGATACTTATTCTTAACAGTTATAGCGTGTAAACCCCGATAATCAATACAGGGACGCAGGGAACCATCTTTTTTGAAACAAAGAAGAATCCCGGAGCGGAGAGGACGAGGCTCGGATCAGCCCAGCTGCTAAAGACTCTTTAATATATTTCTCAAGGGCCTGACGTTCAGCTTGAGAGATATTATAAAGGCGACTGGTCGGCAGCGGGGCACCCGGCAGAAGGTCGATTGCGCAATCGTACGGGCGATGCGGTGGAAGCAGGCTTGGGTCTTACTGAAGACCTGCCTGAGGTCGTGATAGAGCTCAGGTACCAGTTTCAATAATTCAGGATCCACCTGAATACAAGGCTGCGCGGGAGTTTGACAAGAAGGAACCGCTGACTGTAAACAGTGAGCATGACAATTTGGCGACCAGGTCTCTACTCGTCGGTCTGACCAGTTAACGTGCGGGTTATGCTGCTGGAGCCAGGGAAAACCTAAAACAATAGGCGCGTGCTTGACAGGAAAAACTAAAAAGGAAACCCGCTCTCTGTGATGAGCAGAAACTACTAGTTCCAGAGGCTTAGTCTTATGGGTTATCCTGGGGAGAACCCCACCATCTAACGCAGAAACCTGGAGGGGCGTGCTCAGAGGAACAGTCTCGAGCTGGGTTTGGAGGCCAAAAGCCCGGTCGATTAAATTAAAATCGCACCCAGAATCGACTAGAGCGGATAACTTAAACGTGTCTCGGACAGAGAAAATCGCAGCCTTTAAACAGAGCCGCGGAGGAGAAGAAAAAGAAAACTTAGATTGGTCCGTCGGTTCCTCCGCTACAACTGACGGACCTGATCTTTTGGCCGCTCAGGGCAATCCTTAATAAAGTGGGCAGAGGAGGCACAATATAAACACAACCTCGAATTCATTCGCTGTTGCCTCTCATCAGGAGAGAGCCGAACCCGGCCCAGCTGCATGGGTTCTGGGGGAGGCGGAGAAGATTCAGCGGGTCTGGAGGGATTTCGCTCGGGCGGCGCGGCCGATAAACGGGTGGTCTGTCGGGTCGGTTCTTACTCCGAACCCGTAGCCGGTTATCCAGCCGTACCGCCAGAGCGATGAACTCATTTAGGGTTGATGGTTCATCTTGCCGTGCCAGCTCGTCCTTAAGGGACTCGTCTAGCGCCTGAAAGAACACGGACTTTAATGCGCGCTGCTCCCAACCTGCCGCAGCTGCCAATTTACGAAATTTGATGGCAAAGTCCGCCACTCGTCTACCCCGCTGCCGCAGAGCCAAGAGCTGCTGAGAGTCCTGCACCTCATCGGATTCGGCTGCAAAGACCATCTTAAATTCAGACAAAAATTCACTAAATGTGCAACCAAACTGTTGGCAATCGGGGAAACGGGACTCAGCCCATCTAAGCACCCGGCCCGTGAGAAGCCGTAAAACAAAGGAAATCCTTGCATCATCTACAGCAAACGAACGAGGGGAAAGATTAAAAACTAGAGAACACTGGAATAGGAATCCCCCACAATCTCCACTCTCACCGGAGAACTTCTCCGGATTGGGCGAGGAGGTCTCGGGGACGGGTGATGACTTCACTGCGGGCTCGGAGGAGGACCTGGGAGACGCGGAAGGAGCAGACTGGAGGTTAGCGTTCAGCACACTTGTTAGTTGGTTAATCTGGGTGGCAAAGCCCTGTAGTTGATTTTGTAAACCCATAACCGTGGATTCTAACCCCCGAATCTGGTCCTGTTGGCCCGCTAACGCCCCACTGAGTGTACTTGCTGGGTCGCTCTGGCCAGCGTGTTCTTCATGTTTGCCTTAAGATGTCGGGCCCACATGCAGAATACACTCGGTGACAACAGGTAAAGTTTCAAAAGGTTTTATTAAATTCAGGATAAATACGGGGTTGCAGGGCGAATCTGCATCAGCAGGGAACAGCTTGAGCGGGAACACCGAACCAGGGGACCGGATCAGTCTAAAGGGG